>JAOSBN010000008.1:18484368-18514323 GCA_027563595.1 Erythroxylum suave | reverse complement strand
GTTTGATATGCATTTTGTGTTCGCAATGTGGCGGCCCGGACCTCGCATGCCGGCCCGACCGGGGTGGGGGTTCGACGCCACAATTAATACCATAATTGTTTCATGGTATGTACATGCTCTTGAACTCCATCACTATACAATATATTATATATATATATTCAACTCAATGCATCTTGTATCTCAGGTCCAATACATATAATACTGCAACAATATCTCCAACCTTAGACGAATAAGAATTAAACTTCTCCATCATCCGCTTCGCCATCGTCCGAATCACTTCATTGAAGTTAAACAACCATAATCCTAAAACATGCTTTATGTTGCACATAGTGCTAAAGATACAATGCGAAGTTAGATATCTTGTTCCTGAAAATAATTCAATCCAACTATTGAATAATTCCAACTTCATACAAAATGCTTTAGCCAAGTCCCACTGGTCCTCTGATGGTATGCAAGTATACTGAGGATCCCTATTGGCTAATCTAGTAAATAGTTGAGCATATCAGATTGCCGACTCCAACATCTTAAAGGTCTAGTTCCATCTTATAAGACAATCCAAAAACAACTTCTTTGTGCAGGGAATGCATAAAATCTGTGCAATATCTTCAAAAGTTTAAACTCTTTTAGGAGTTGCACTCCAATTTAAAACACTAGTATGAATACACTCTATTGCTTCCTTTATCGTCTCCAACTCAACCTTCACAATCAAGTTAAGAATATGCCCAAAACAACACATATGAAATAGCTTACCTCTAGCTAATAAGCTCCCAACTCATATCTTACCCTTCAACTTCTCAATCATAGCATCATTTGTGCTACAATTATCTACTATGATAGAGGAAACTTTGTTGTCGAGGTTCATACTCATCAAACAATCTTTCAACACATTTGCCAATTTTTCACTTGTATGCGGTATCGACACATAAATGAACCTATCATAAAAGGACACAACAATATAAATCATAATTTCATAAAATAATAAAATTAAGTAAATGATAATAATATTAAAGAGCACAAATTACCTTGAAATTCTATTGCCTAACTTCTAATCATTATCAGTATAATGTACCATCACCACCATAGAACCATTATGTTGGTTATCAACTGTCCACATATCCGTTGTTATAGCAATTCATCCTTGAACACTCGACTACTTTTAATGTTTCTTTCTTCCTCTCCTCATAAATTTTAAAAATATCACTTCTTAATGTATTCCAACTTGGAACCTTGAAATTTGGTTGGAGTGAATTGAGAAATATCTTGAATCTCTTGCTTTCAACCATAGCCAATGCATGTTCATCTCCAACAACCATATTAGCCATCAAAATTCTTAATCTATTATTTTCAAAAGTTGTTACGGTTATTTCATTCTTTCCTTTCATAAGGTTAGGGGTAAAAAATGATTGACCTCCTAAAACTATATTCCTTCTAGCATATGATTCCGTAGGTCTCTTTAAATGAGATGTTCCACCTTTCAAACCACTTGATAACAACTTATGACAATAATTGCATTTTGCTTTTTCAATTCCATCGATCGATATAGTCTTCTTAAAGGGATTCCAAACATCACGTTTATGTTGATTAACTTGACTTCTAATTAAACTTCTATCGTCACTTGGTGTCGAAATAGAAGTTTCCACTTTTACCTCCAGCACTGGATTAGAACTCTCAACTGAAAGAATATGTTCATCCATTTGACAAAGACAAACTAACCATGAAACCACTAGATCTAAGTTTTCACAACCAACCAACCAAGCAACCACTATGAGGGTAGTATTTATGAAAGACAATTGACAATTACTTACTGACACATGCAACAACAAAACGTTCGTTTCCAATCATATCAATAATACATGCGTGATCAATTCAAAATGCTAAAATGCACAGAGAATTTGACAACATCTGCAATTTTTTGAAAACTATTATATATAAATATAGGGTCTTCCCGTTATTGAAATTCATATTTCTGTTCCTTTAGGTGAAAGAGAAAACTTGGACAATAAAAAAATTGATTTAGTGAAGAAGCTTTATGATAAGGCAAAATTGAACATTGACATGAATACCAAAAATTATTAGTACCAAGTATGTTTTCTTTTCTAGAACTTTGGGTATGATTACCTTAATTTGATCAACATTTACAGATTGTATCTTACTTTTCTCCTAATTCGGTACTTCCATATCGTTTCTTCATCAAATTTGATGTCCTTACCAACTATTTTTTTCAGATTGAAAACTTAATATTCTTTAAAGCTAGATCTATATCCTAAGAAGATTATGTCTTAAATTTATATTCCAACTTATCTCTTTTCACATCTAGTATATAAGTGTAACATAAACTCTCAAATACTTTAAGGTGAGCCACTGCTTATTTAACTCTATAGTAAACCTTAAATAAAGTCTTATCATTTACAATATTGGTTAGAAGTTCATTCAACAAATACAAAGTTGTGTTAAATACTTCTACCTAAAAATATCTTCTTTTACAATAATGTTAGTTTAATTTCATATCAAGTCTCAAATGGAGTTTTATCCTTCACAACTTTGATTGGAAGTCTATTAAAAGAATACACTTTGTATTAACAACTTTTGCCTAAAAATATTCAGGTAAATTCTTTTCGAATAGTAGTAGACATCTTTTTATCTTCATAACAATTATGTTCTTATCTTCCTCTCAATCACGATATTCTATTGAGAAGAGTAAGTTATAATCAACTAATGTTCGATTTCAGCTTTAACATAAAACTTGCCTAACTTGTTTAATGTATATTCAGTCTTGTTGTCATATTTTATCACCTTGATCTTTCAATAAGGGAACCATAGATTCAAAAATAGATAGTTAGGAAATTGATTAGTAGTCTTTTTCACTTGTTATGTCCTGAAAATAGAAAATTAGAAAGTTAATTACTAGTCTTTTCTATAGGTTTATACATGTTTTCATCTATTCGATTTGAAATTTGATACCCACCTGCCATGTGGGATGCCAAAAATTCTTCTCCTCTAAACTTCTAATATCCTTATTAAGGTCTAGTAATACAATCTAGAATCTCTCTTCCTATTAGGATGTTGAAACGAATTGAAAAGCCTATTAGGAATCATCCATTACTCATGGTTGTATCCCAAACCATATTGTTACATATATTAACCTATTGTTACACTATTACATATTACTTAACAAAATGCAGAGGGGAGTCAAGAAAGTGGAAGTTTCAACTGAGAGACTAAACAATAACCCTTTCTAAGACAATTAACCTTATGATCTATGATTCTATTTTATTAAAATTAAAATTTCACTAGTGATGAATAACTTGTGAACTCACAACTTATTTCTTTGGACTATGTTTCTAGCTATATTGATTTGTCTGAAATAGACACATATTCGATAATAGTTTAAAAAAGAAACATTAATTCATTCATTTCTTTAACATAATTATTGCATGAAAATACTTATCAATGTAGCTAATTGAAGAACCTGTTTTGTTATTATCAGTTAGTATGTTGACAGTAGAACATATCAAACAATCTATCCCTTCTTAGAACAAAACAGGGAGCAATTGAGGAAAAGCTATAGCTAATGGAATTTCATCACATAGTTAACGTGCATATGCATACATGCACAACAATTCAAATCACAATTATTTAAACTCGTCCTCCTCAGTAAAATTGCAATCAACCAGTCCACATTCCTTTCCAAACAATCATACAAGTAAAAATTTCATGAATAATACGAGAAAAATCTTTAATTAATAAGCAGATGTAGTTGGTGGCTGGTGACTAGTAGCAGGAGCAGACGCGGCACTATTGGTGACAGTGATGGAGATGGAGTGTTGACGGCGACGATGGATGGTGAGTCAATGACAATGGAGGAGATAGGAGACTAGGAGAGGGACTGAGGGAGGGCCGAAGGTAGGTGGGAGAGAAGATTGTCGAGGCCTCGTAGGTGGGACTGTGGGAGTCATTGAAAATATGAGAAAACAATGTCGTTTTACTTTTAAAGCAAAACGATGTTGTTTAACCAACAGAAGACATAATTTATATTCGACAAAAGGATGCATTCTATTTAGAATAAAATGACATCGTTTTGTTTATGCTTGATGGGCGGGTCACAGGCCATGGCTCGGCCCTTGGTCCAGGCTAGTCTGACCGACCTGTGGTCTGGCCTGCCTACCAATTCCATGGGCCCGTGGCCCGTCCACTCTGACCCGTGGCCTGTGATTCACCGGACATGGCCCGACCTGCCATTCCATAGGCCATACTCACCCGACCCGTGGCCCAACCCATAGGCTAATTTGACCGGGTTAAACCCGTTGCCCATGGGTCAGACCTAAATTGACATCGCTAACCACATGCGCCATATAGATGATCACGCATCTAGGTGAGTTAGGTGCATATGAAACATGCGTCGTGAATGACAACATGCATCTATACACATTAGGTGCATGTATTGTACATGCCACAAGCATCTAGTATCACGTGTGTATTACATACGCCTTCTAATCATGTATAGTGCTGACAATAGTGCACTGCAAATCCAAAAAAATTCAAAATTTAAAAAATGTTTCTCAAGTAATTTTGGGTCAATTATTAGATCTTGTGAATTTATAAAGTGAAAATTTAAATTGCTGAGATTTACTACATTAGTAATAAAGAAATTTAACTCTAGGAAAGTTTAAACACAAAGCCCAAATTAAGTGAATTTTCATGTAATTAACTTGAAATATTGGAGATATATGTTAGTTTGTTACCTTTTATGGTTCATTTATTCTTGTGCATTGTATGATTATCAATGTATTGAGATTTTGTTTGTGATGAATTCTCAAATAAGGTTTATTGATAATGTTTTTCAAAACTAATGTGTGATAATGAGAATGTGCATTGAGATTTTGCATTAATTAGTGGTAAGTCGTCATATATTTATATCTATATAGCTAAATGTGAGGATATCATACAAGTTTATTCCTTGTGTTTATGAAATAGTTAGGGTATTAATGAGAATGTAGTCACCATAATAGTCTTTCAAGTTAGTATTTAGAGTATTTTTTTTATATATTAGGGGATTTCTCTTACCTTATATTTGGTTATTTTGCTTACAAGTGTTGACCTTATATGAGATTTGATATATGTGTAAAGGAATTTGTTATTAACCCATATGTGGTAGAATCAAAAAAGTTAATGATGCTTACCTTAATCATTTTTATGTTGAGGTCTTATCTATATTTATTATGCATTCAATCCACATATGTTTCATGATATATGTGATCAGATGCTCATAGTAGACACAATTTTATATCACTGCTATTCTTTATTTATGATAATGGTTTTCAATATCTATTTTTGTAGTTACCTTTTATGTAAATAATAACATTGTCATTATTAAAACAATTATTGATTTCAACTCCAAAGAGTGGAAATAAGATATGGAGTTTGCATTTGAGATGGCAAACATCTGTATGACCATGGTCTTAGATATATTGCTAGTACCTACATCTATTAGTACTGAGATTAAAGAGCAACCTATGTATCTTCAAAGAGGTCAAACAAATATATGATATTTAACCATAAAGTGATTGATCTTAGATCATCTACTAAGTGGACTTTCAGAGACTAATATAGACAAAGATTTCAAAAGTTCAAAGGTAAGCAATCTAAATTTCCTTTATATGAAGATATCAGTCAGTATAGCAATGGAAGTCATGAAGACTATAAGTATACGGTGTTTATTTTGTAAAAATAAGGGACATAAGAAGTTAAAAGGCCAAAAATAAGAACCTAAAACGAAAGGCAAGAGCTATCAGCGAACGCTTTGGCTTATCTGATACATGAATATAATATTGCTATAACTACTTTAAGTCTTGATAGCTAGATAATGAAGCCTCTAATTATGTTGCTTTTATGATGTAAGGTTTCATTTTAAAGAGAGAGCCAAACAGAGAGGGGATGAAGCTAATGGTAGGGAATAAAGAAGAAGTATAAGTAGTATCAATGGGAGATGTTTATCTGAACCTTGACATAAGATTCAAACTCATATTTTATGAAATTTTCTATATACCATCCTTTAGACATAATTTCATTTATATATCTATTTTGGATAAAAAGGTTTATATTTTTATATTGAAAATTATGTTGTATAGTTTTTTTTCTAGTGTAAGACACATCAGAACAACCTTCTTATCATATGATTTATATAGAATTTGCCAAATCTTCGTAAGATAAAGGCTTCTTCATATATTATCAAATAGGTTACTAGTAACCAACCCCTGATAAAGGAAAAATCATACATGTGGCATAAGAGATTGAGCCATATTTTTTGAGACAAAGTTGAGAGATTAATAAAGTATAACATTTTCCTGCTTTGGTTTATGATGGTCTAGAAACATATGTTGATTGTTATAAGTAAAAGTTGACTAAAATAAATGAAAAAGGTTAACTCATACTTTTGGCCTTTTAGAGATC
Organism: Erythroxylum suave; assembly: GCA_027563595.1. Lineage (NCBI taxonomy): Eukaryota > Viridiplantae > Streptophyta > Magnoliopsida > Malpighiales > Erythroxylaceae > Erythroxylum > Erythroxylum suave. Next base: position 18,507,873 of record JAOSBN010000008.1, on the reverse strand, counting down.
ATACATACTGATATGTGTGACCATTATATAGTTATTACATGTAACTTAAGATATTTTTTAACCTTTTTTAAATGACTATTCTCATTTAAAATTTTTTTGTAGTTCTTGATAAATTCAAGATATTTAAGATTAAGGTTAAAAACCAACTAGGAAATTTAATCAAAATTGTGAGAATTGATTACAGAGGAAAAATACTATGATAGACATAAGTTTTTAGATAAGAAAAGGTCTATTTCCAAATACTTGGAATCATATGGAATAGTAGCTTAGTTTACCATACCAGGTAATCCTAAGCAAAATGGTATGGCTAGAAGGCATAATCTTAACTTAAAAAGGATATGAATAGATCAATGCAAAGCACAAATAAACTATCAAACTAACTCTGGGGTAAGCCCATAAAGATTGCTTTAAATATACTTAACAATGTCCCAAGCAAATCAGCACCTATCATGCCTTTTAAAATCTAAAAGAAGTGGAGATCTAGCCTCGCTCATCTTCATATATGAGGTTACTTTACAGAGGTATGCTTATGTAATCATAATGAGGACCATTCAATATTATTTTGTCAGACATCTTTACCACTTTAAGAGATGCGTATTCTCCTATAGAGAAGGAGGATCTAAAATAGTGGAATAAAAAATAGCAAAGTTTTTGGAGCACAATGTTTGTGATGAGGGTAATCCCTCTCATCTTTGATATGATAGAAGGGTTTATATGACTATCTTATCCATCACTCAAACAAATAGGATAGGTGGATCCAGGTCTAAGTACCATATTAGTACAAGACCAAGAATTTATATGTGTACAGACTGAGGTTTTTGAAGTACATGATCAGACTTAACCACTTCAGTTAAGAAAGTCCACTCAAGTTAGGAGACTTACAATGTCATCTAATTACACTTACAATGTCATCTAATTACATAATGTATCTCGGTAAATAAGATAATGATACTGGACATGAAGTGAATTTGGTTGCTTCTATAAAAGCTATTTTGTGACCTTATGCAAGTTTGAGGTGGGATGGTATGAGGGATGAAATATAGCCTAGAAAGCATAATTAGGGCGAAACTTGTGAATTAACCTTGTAACTTCAAAACCTAAAGTTGCACATGGTTGTAAGATCAAGAAGGACAATAGGGTAAGGTTGATAAGTTTAAGACTCAATTAGTTGGGATAGGGTTCACTTATAAAAAAGGTATCGACTTTAATGTCACCTTTTCTTCTATGTATCCTAAGGATGAATTTAGAGTGATCATGATAATAGTGGCTAATTATGATATGGAGTTGCATTAGGTAGACATTAAGATCAATTTTATGAATAGAGACCTTTATAAGACGGTCTATATGAAATAGCCTAAAGGATTTTAAGATCATGATAAGATTGTTATAGTCTGTAAATTAACGAAGTCTATATGGTTTAAAATAAGCTTCCAGATATTAGTTAGTAAAGGTTGATGAGGTTGTTACCTCATTTTGTTTCATAAAAAATAAGGTTGAAAGATGTTTATATTATAAGGAGAGAGGGAGCAAGATTATCTTTCTACTTTTCTATGTAGATGATATCTTGCATGTATTAAATGACTTGACCATATTGCATAGGGTTAAATATTTCTTTAGCCAAGAATTTCAATCTAAAGTAGCTTGGTGAGGCATCTTTCATATTTAGCATTTAGATTCACGATAACAAATTTTCAATCTTTTTAGGACTCTCCCAAAGTATATACATTAAGCGTGTACTATAAAGGTTTAATATGGTTAATTATAAACCTATTGTAGCACTTATATCTCATAGTGAGAGTTTATCTTTAACATAGTTTCCAAAGAATGATATTGAAAGAGAGGCCATGAAGAATGTCCCTTATTATAGCACAATAGGTAGCTTGATATATGCTCAGATATTCACTAGACTGTACATGGCATTATTTGTTAGACTATTGGGTAAGTATCTAGCCAACCTATGAATATACTACTAGAATATAGTTAAATGAGTTTGAGATGCCTCAAAGGAACTAAGCATTATATGTTGATATTAAAAAAGATTAATAGTTTATACGTTGTTGATTGTATAAATTTAGATATTTCTATATGTCTAGATGATAGAAAGTCCACATTAGGATAGATTTTTGTGTTAACAAATGGTGGTATACCATAGAAAAGTGTCAACCAAACACTTTCTGTAACTATGGATGTTAATTTATAACATGTTATGAGGCTATCTCATAGGTAATTTGGCTCAATAATTTGATTTCTAAGCTATTTGTGTTTGATTTAGTTATTAGGTCCATTTGGTTGTGTTGTAGTAATCTTGCTGCTATATTATTTAGTAATAGCAATAAGAATATCAAATGGTCCAAGTATTTAGAGGTTAAATAGTTATCCATAAAGGAATTGGTACAAAATGGTGACATTGTAGCAAAACGTATAGAGACTGAGCATATGTTTTCTGATTAGCTAACTAAAGGACTTCACTTACTTATTTTAACAAAACATGTTTATAGTATGAGTTTGTTGAAGTCCTCAGATGCTGTTATAAATTATTGTATTTCTACTCATGATATAGTTATTTTGAGTTCATATATTATAACAATATGATTTCATGTATATATATATATATATTGATGATCATTATTTCATTCCCATTTATCCAGTTTATTACACATTATCATAATATAGGCGGAAATCTTAAGATTTGTGTTGATATTAAGCATTTTTTATTAATCATTATACATGTATACAAACTGACTTGATCCTATGTTTCTAGGACACATAAAGATGCATCGATAAATCTATAGATTTATGAGAAATATGGGGATATAATTGTTTATTTCTATACATGTTTTCTCCATTGTAGTTTAACATTTAGTGAGAGAAAATAAATTTCTCTATTGCAGTTTAGTATAAAGTTTAAAGAAATTGAGACTGAAAGATAAAATAATGATATATTTGAAGTTATACATATATCATTGTAGTTTGCCACACACAATTTTCTTATTCATGTGCAATGTTTAAATATACGTGATTGTATTGGATTTGTATCAAATATGACAGATATTTGATATTTTCTAGTGTTGAAAGCTTTAGGGACCAAATGATAGATTTTGTCGAATATGACATAGATATTTGATATTTTCAAGTGTTGAAAGCTTTAGGGACCAAATGATAGATTTTCATTATCTTTGGATCAAATATTTTTAAATTTGTTGACTATGACATTGATTTTTTAGCCACTTTCACTATCTTCTACTTATATTATCACTATTGTAATTAATATTTGATCGAGGGGGATAATGTTAAAATGTTTAACTTCCTTCTAGAAAATTATTAGTTATACACTTTTATAAAAATTAAGGCTAAGAAAATCAAATTTGATTTGAGTTAAAGATAATAAAGAAACCTAATAAAGGGTTTGAATAAATGGGTTAAAGTTTAGTAAAAAAATGAGTCCTTATTAATATGGGCTATTTATTTATTAGACCTGTGATGGGAAGACCAAATAAAGTTACTATAAATAGCTACTAAAGTCTCTTACTGTCTACTTAATTTCATGAACGTACAAATTTTCTGACCCATTAAGAAGTTCACACATTAGAAAATGTGCAGGAAGATGTTAACAATATAAAAGCTGAATGACTTTCATAAAGATTGATGAACATTTAGCAACTTGTTCATCGAGAAATGAACAAGAAAATAAGTAATTTTCTACATTATCTTAGTTTATATAAGATCATGAGTGATTTTAAGCCAATTACTCAGATTCTTATTATGTCTAACATTAAAATTGTAACTTTTTTTTCACACTTATCAATAACATACATAAAAATTCTTTTAGCGAAAACATCCTACCATCCTCTAGTAAAAGATTTGCATATACTACTTTATACCATGCAATGCTTCTAAAACCATTAGCTAGGCTATATCGCATGTAATGAAAAAATTGAAATATGTGTGATCTTTGATCGATGGTCAATAGTATATGTTAACAGAAGTACGTGGATCTCCACCTTTTGTTACTACTTTATATTTAGAAAAACACAAATTGAATTTTATATGGTCTTATATAAAGATACTACGACCATTAGTTTAACGCTTATAAAACACCTAAGATTAGTTGGAACAAAGGCCTTGATTTGTTTTTTGTCCTAGAAGTATTTGGAGCCATTTCATGGTTTTAATTTCACGGAAAAGCTTGTTTAGCCATTCGCATGTTACGTGATTGCTCAAAAGTGGTTTTTTTATAGCCTCTAAGAGTTGATGCTATAGACAAACAAATGGGAAGGCTTACTTGTGTGGAAATTGGGTCAGGATCCAATCCTAACCACAACCAAATAATTACAAGACTTTTTCGTATTTTGATTTCCCGAAAATCAAGATCACTCTAATTTTATAAAATGATTAATTCATAAATCAATAACAAAGCATGAATCATAATATGTACCTTATTCTAAAGCTTGATCCTTTTCTTATCTTATCCTATAGATTGTTTCTAAAATCAATTTGTCTCAACTACTGTATCCAAACAAATGTCTAACCTCTAACAGTATCCACATAATAGGTTGAGAGAACTATGTAACTTTTATAGAGAGTGTTAATCAAGAAGTGCTAGTTCTATAGAGCTTAAGCCTATTTATAATAGGTTTTGGACAGTTGGTAATTTAATTGAAATTAAATTCCAATTTCAATTAAACTTTGATTAGAATTACAAATAATTCTAATTAAATACCAATTATGCCCAAAATAAGGTCCAATATCTCATATTGACCCTTATTTATTAAATATCTCATACTTAATCATAAATTTTCTCATACTTTACAATCAAGTCTAACTTGATTAAAATAACTTTGCTCTCTACAACCTATTCTATATGTGAGACCCATTAGGTTCTAAAATATGTTGGAACTGATTATAAATTATAATTCTAAATTTATAATTTGAATTAGTTAAATTAAAACTCCTTTAATTTATCTTTAATTCTCCTATTAAATAATTTATAATCATATGTCAAGATTGGCATCTAGTAATGCATGCCCCCTAGGGGTGGTCGAGTTGGTGGAGTGTGGAGACATGAGGCCAAAAGATCCTATGTTTAAATCCCCCTACCTATACTCTCTCAATCAAGTATGTCGTATAAGGCTTGCCTAGTGCCGAGTACCCAATTGGCATGATTTGTAGGCTATTGCATCAATCTGAAGGTTTACTCAGTGCACATCCATTCCAAAAAATTGTAGTAGTGCATCATGACCACCCAAATTTTTAGGAATGTCAAAGTGGTTTTGACAAACTTTTCTGTGCATGATTTTTCCATATAATTCAATCCTTTTATCGTACAATGTTCTTATTAGACATAAAGCATAAAATTAATTTAGATTCTATTTTAAGTTCATTCATATTAGTTCTCTACCATTAGCTATCGATTTAATCAACTACATTAGTAAATTATTCACATAAAGTCATTAGTAATCTAATTATTCTTTTATAATCGTTACTCCATCCAATACGTCACAAGTATAAATTTAACAATTCAATACCATCATCTCCCTTTCACCAAAAGTTGATTAGGTTATTCTTCAACTTGAAAAGTTTTATACGATTCATAATCAAAAGGATACATATACCTTTATATGCAACTTTATGATTCTTGTTATATTGGTTTAATCAACATGGCATAAAAGGATAATCTTCGTTATCCAAATTTGTATTCTTACCTCTTATGTTAAACATAAGTCTCCTTTGAACAACACATACAAACTATTTATATAAACTTAGATCAGCTACTTTTACTTAACATTCTATTTTTTTATCATTCTTTGAACATTGTAATAATGTTGAATCTAAATTTAGTATCAAACACTCATAAGCATGAACAAGAAATACATATGATCTCTATCATATCTCATATAGGCAAGAAAAATCTTGCAATAATTTTTCTTCTTATGAAAACTATTATTATAGCGCCTTTAATCATAGTCCATACTTATGCTTTTAATAAGCTAAATTAAGTGAAACAATTTCATCAAAGTACTATAACTTTTAGCTCTACTCTATGCTACCTCATACATCTTGCTATCATAGGGAAGACATATATCTTATTTGTTGTCACCAAAGTTTATGAGACATTAATCAAATCAAAATATCAATCCATTTTGTATTTTATATGATTTTGACATACCTCTAAAACTTTTTCACAAAATTCCTTAATAGGGAATATAGTAAAATTTCATAATGGTTATACAAAATTTTCTATCTAACTTTGTGAACTCTTCTCAAACATAACCTATTTCTAAGAAATTTGGTTTACTAACATAGTATCAACTATACTAAACAAGGTAAATTCTACAAAAAAAACTTAAATGTAAAAAAAAACAAGTAATTAATTATATACTATGACTACTAAATGAGATTAGTACTTTAATCACGTATTTGGTTACTTCCACTATTTTATTCGAAATAATAGACCTCACTACTATTCGGAAAGATTAATTTAATCTTTCTAGTAGGCTAGGATCCCATTAAAATATAGTTGATCTTGAGTTTGTTCAACAAACCAACTAAACTTAAATGAGGTACATAATGACTTTATCGATCACATCTCATGTGACTCCTAGATCCATTAGGTTACAACTCTTTCCAAAACATATCTTATTGTCATTCTAGACCTTGCCTCTAAATTCTTGTGATCATGAGTTGGCTCATCTAAATCACACAAAGTGAGTTAAGTAGAGCCCATTGTCAAAAGGCTAAACATATTCGAGTTAAAGTGACCATGAGTTTGCTTAACATGTCAACTATAAACAAAACTCTACTTTATTCTTATAATAATGAAAGGTAACAATCACATGCTAAACGTGCATTTAATATTTTAACGAGGGATTTATTTTTGTTCATCTCATCAAACACAAAATTGCATGAAAAATATCACACATATAAAATATACAATTTAACATGCATCCAATATAAATGTCAAACATATAAATAAAGTATGCAACTTATGCATTCGTAATCAAATTATATGCATAAAACATTAAGCTTCATTTGGTTCAAGTTATCGATCTTCATAATCTAAAATAATTTTCCAACTCTTTGAATAGATTAAATTAGATTAAACACACTAATTCCTAAACAATTTAAATTCCTACACCAATTATAAATTTAATTTAATTTGAAAATTTTCAAATCCAATTGGAAACTATTTCTAATTATCTTGACTCCTTTATTAAAACTTAATTGAAAACCGTTTTCAATAAATTGTACTTCTTACTTATTATAATTTAGAAAAACTATTTTTTCAAAATTATATAAGTGACAGATTCTAATCCAAATAGAAAAGTATTTTCTATTTTATTTCTAATCTCATTAGAAACTACTTTTTCTTAATCAGAAAACTATTTTCTAATATTAAAAGGAAAATACTTTCAAATTTTTAAATAAGGCACCTTTCATATTTAATTAAGATAGTCCTTTATATTATTTATTCAGAGATTGATTTTCTAATTAATTAGAAAATATTTCTTTGATGAGTTATAAAACAAAATATTAAAGAAATCACATTTTTCTTAATTGATAAATGCAAACGCTTTTTTAATGTTAATCAAGAAAAATATCTTTTTCAATAAATCCAGAAACTTATTATTCATAATTAGAGAACTAATTTATAAATAAATTGAATAATAATTCTCTAAACAAACAAAATAATAAATTTAATTTATCTCAATCAAATTGAAATAAATAAATTTAATTAAGAAACATCTTTCTTAAAGACTTATGAAAACACTTTCTTGATAATAAGGAGTCTAATTAATTAATTTAAATATAATTGAAACTAATTAATTCTAATTTTAGAAACTACTATTCTAAGTAATTAGTTTTAATCTAATTAATTCTAATTTTAGAAACTAATTTTCTAAAATTAATTAGAAATCAACGTAATTATTAATCTTAATCAAATTAAGAAAAATAATTCCTTTAAACTTTAAAATTACTATCTCATCTTAATTAATATAATCTCATTATATTGGTTTTCTAACATAATCTAATTATAAGAGATAACTCTTTTAATATTTTCTTGATTCAAATTATTGATTTGAAACTTAATTTAATTTAATAGTTCAACTCTTGAAAATTTAACTAAATTCCAAAACATTCATAATAAAACCAATCCTTTGAAAATAACTAGAAAACACTTTTCTAAATTTACTAAGGATTCAAACTAATTTAATCTTAATTAAACTCGTTTAATTAAGGATTTTTGAAAAATAAAAGTCATTAAAAAGAGGTGGAAACATTCTATCGCGTGCATGAACACTAGATCAATTTTTTGTGAGGCACGCCTGAGTCAACAAGGACCTTTGATTGACGCATGCAGTGCACGTGCTAGCATCAGAAACAAACACTCTCCTTATAACACTCCCTAACTTTTTCCCATAAATAGATTTTTCTCTCCCACTGCCACCAATCGTTCATCCTTGCTTGTGTTTTCTAGCTTCTTTGATGTCGTGCATCACTGATTATTCTCTGACTCCATCACACATAGGTTGAGGGTGAAAAAACCACCATTGACTATGACTTCATTAGCCATTAAACACACAAGTAGAATAAAAAACGCAGGTGAATAAAATCAGGCAACAAAAGAAAATCACAAGTAAGAGTAATATATTCTAGTATCAACACATACATAAACAAAATGTACTAACGTGCAAAGAGAAAAACCAATTTCTAGATGTCAGAAACATGAATATGGGCAGATGCAAAAGCAATTAATAGTCTAAAAAAAATGTAAAACAAAAGTAGATGTAAAAGTAAGGAATGAATAACTGCGAAATAAAATAAACTTTGAATAAAAGTTTCGAGATTAAGTAAAATCTTAAAGATGTAATTTCCTTTTATTTAATCAAATTAATAACAATTAAGCAAATTTAATCAAATGATAGAATTAAATCCACTCTGATGCCACTGTAGGGTAACCAGGTCAAGATCCGATTCGAACCACAGTAGAATAATTACGAAACTTTTTCATATTTGATTTCTCAAAACCAAGATCCCTTTAATTATATAAAATGATTAACACATAAATTGATAACAAAGCATGGATCATAATTCGTATCTTATTCTAAAACATGATTCTTTTCTTATCGTATCCCATGAATTGTTTCGAAACCAATCCGTCTCAATTGCCGTAGCCATACAAGTGTCCAACCTTTAACGATATCCACATAATAGGTTGAGAGAACTCTATATAACTCTTATAGAGAGGGTTAAGCAAAAAGTGCTTGCTCCATAGAGCTTAAGTCTATTTATAATAGGTTTTAGACATTTTAGTAATTTAATTGAATTAAAATTTGATTAGAATTACAAATAATTCTAATTAAATACCAATTATGCTAAATAAGGTCCAATATCTCATATCGATTCTTATTTATTGAATATTTCATATTTAATTATGAAGTTTCTTAAGCTTTACAATTAAGTCCAACTTGATTAAAATAACTTATTCTCTACAACCCATTCTTTATGTGAGCCCTTTAGGTTTCCAAATATGTTGGCAATGATTATATATTTTAATTCTAATTCTTATTCATAATTAGAAATAGATATATTAAAACTCCTTTTAATTTATCTTTAATTCTTCAATTAAACAATTTATAATCATAGATTAAGATTGCTGTCTAGCAATGTATGACAACCACCCAAATATCCCGAAGTTCCCCTTCTGAAACCTAAGTAGAGCCCTCCTGACTACCCCACGACAGCCCTCCAACTAATATCAAACTTAATCGAAGGGTTCTGTCAAAGCTAAGCTATTCAATTATTAAAAACCTTTTATACTTGAAAAGTTAAAAGCACAAACAATAGTGGGAAATTTTTTTATTTAAACTTTTTAAAAATCCAACAGCATTATGACTGCTTTTTCTAAGATTCCAAATTTCAAAAACCTACAAAACATTATTCAAAACACTTATAATATTTCGTATACCTTTTCAACTTTTGGAATATGACATGAGGTCCACATCACAAGCAGCCATAAACATATGATTCTCAATATTTTTAAAACATAATATATAAACATTAATTGAACAATATAAATTAAACATATATAATTTCATAAACACATAAAATGTTTCTTGAAAATGGTTGGGTTTGAATTTGAAATTTCTGTCTAAATGCTTATATACCTCATTTCTATTGAGGATCACAGCCCTCGTAGTTGATTAAGTAAAATATATTTACAATCCAAAAGATATTTACGAGATCACACTTTTAAACCCTTATCAAAATAATCTAAAACATATATACAAGTAATTACGCCAATTTCAAGAAAACAGATACATAGCAAAAATGACACAAGCAAAAGAGCACCTGACGATACAACTAATCCTACAGTGGAATCCTAGCTACTGTAGCACCTGTATGCATACCTATAATGGTGTATTTAAAAACATAAAAATATAGCTGAGCAAAACGAGCTTAGTGAGTATTAATTATTTTATTAAAAATTGAAATTTTCATAACAACATAATTGAAATATTCCCATACAAGATTAAAGCTCATGGTAAAATAATTGCCAATAAAATTTTCATTCATGCATAATAAAAACTGGTAATAAAATAACATTTTGTAAAACAAAATTTCAAAATTTCTAAACTACTATTTTGAAATTAAACTTACAACATAAAAGTTTCCATTTTCCTTTTTCCTTAAACAATAAACAGTGGTGGTAATAAATTTTCTAAAAACTTTTATACTAAAAATAAGTCAATCACTAGAATTGGTACCATACAGAGCCTTAGGTATATAGTCACGGAGTTGGCTCTACTTAGGTTACTTGCGACTGGTTAACTACTAGTTATCGAGTTGGTTTTACATCACTTACCCGTAATAGGTTAGCTACTATAAACTGGTAGTTAAGGAGTTAGTTCTACATCGCTTACCCCGTAACAATTTTGGCTAGCGTTATATATATCCAATACGTGTAGAGGGTGACCCAATGGACTACTGACAAACACAATACACCACCTGCTGTTAGTAATCGATGCCCCATAGACATTGCCATACATGTTTTAGGGTGCTCTGACTGGTAAATTTATAACACCATTAAAGCATACCATAGGCTAAAAGTTAATTTCCTTTTTATCAACAAATAACATAATTTCAATGTAAATTTAAATCATATAAAATTTAACTTTCAAACTAAAATTCATATATTGCTAAAGCATAAAGTTATAGTACCAATATTCACTTGTAATAAATCATTCATAAAAATCGATATAAACATTCATTTCATGATAAAATAAAAACCATGTGCATAAAACCAATTTAAAGTACACTCACTACTTGCAAGTTTTCTTTTCACCACTTCGAAGTTAGTTTCGTTTTCTAATCTAAAAACCTAACACAAATACATTTAACTCCTTAATACATTTTTCAACTAAATACATCGTAAACCATTCTTTGTTACTTTCCACATACACTCCATGTACTAATTTTTTTCCAAATAATAAGGTAACACTCAATTGAATAATTATAAGGTCACAAATACACCTAATGACCACCCTTAATCACATTCAAATGGTCATTACATCATAACGTACTTTTATACCAAAAATGCCTTTAAGGCTAAAGTTAACATATTTTACGTTAAACTTTTCCTATTCAATTTGATTTGATTTCTAACACTTAAAACCAATCCAAATTCACTTTCTGTGACATCTTAATACACACATTTAAGCCATAACATTTTATTAACAAAATTTTACATAGTCATGCACCATTGGCTAAATTTCATCTAAAAACTAACTGCAAATCAATTCTTCTCATTTCTTTACTTCATTGGCATCAAAATCATGCTATGAACATCGTAAAATATCAAAAATAAAAAATTGGAAAACATCAAAATAAAACTTTGGATCATATCACAATAAAAACCCTAGCTATGGCTAAAATTTCATCTAATAATTTCCATGATTTCTCTTCTCTTCTTTCATCATTAAACTAACTTCCTAATTCCATTCATTAATCTTAAATCATCCAATGGAAAAATAAAACACTTTAGGCAATGGATCTTACCTTTGACCAAGTTTGACCAAAGTTTCACACACTAGTTTTCTTGATTTCCTTTTCTTAATCACTTTTAATGTAGTAAAACCTTGATATCACATCATAAGGGTGCAATTCACACCATCAAAAGAAAATCTAAACTATTACACAACAAATCCAAATTTTCAACAAAATAATATGCTTACCAACCAAATTTCTTCTTCCTCTTCACTTGTATGGCTATGGAATCTTGTTGGATGCTTGATTGGAGTTAAAAAAGCATGAAATACTCCTTGGACCACTATTCCATGTCCTAGTCGAAGCTCTCTCTTCTCCTTTTTCTTTTGTTTTCTTTTCTTGTTTCTCTATTTTTCTTCCTTTTCCCGTCAATGGTCAGCCACATCCCTTTTAAAGAGCTGAAAATTTTGCTTAATTACACTTTTTGCCTACCATGTCCGTTAATAACATCTCATAATTACACCTTTATCAAAACTTCTCATATTTATACTAACCCATACCACTTGTCACCATTTAATTGGTCACTTACCAAACTAATTAATTCATGCTTATCTCATGGAAATATTCCCATGTAATGCACATATGGAATTTGGATGCATTTGGTTTGACAAAAATACCATTTTGCCCCCTTTTTTTTGAATTTAATGCACTTTATGCCCAAATAAATTCCAAAAATGTTCTATGGTCAACCTAACTTGAAATTGACCATTAAATAATCTAATTGCACATAAATGGGTGCTTGAAAAATTTAAATTGGAGAAAAATCACTAATTCCCATTATTTTTCAATAAAGGGCATTTTAGTCCAATAATATCAAATTACCCGAAATCTATTCAAATAAACTTTGTTTTGACCTGTTTCAGTTCCTAAGGACTCCAATCCTAATTATAGTGCTTTTAATTGTATTTTGAAATTGTTCAGAAACTTTTTTGGTTGCCTAGAAGAATTTTCAAATTAAATCTAAAAATTACCGAATGTCACTGAAATCATTCGATTTCATTAAAAATGACTCAAAAATTGACAAAGCACATTTTTGGGCTTTTAAAATCGCTTGGAACTTATTCCATAACCTTTTAGAGTTTTTTAAAATTTTCCAGTCAAGTCTAAAACCATCTTCGGTCTATCCTTGATCTTTATTATAACCTTTATAATACATTAAAATAATGCTTAAATTACTCTAGTATACCATAAATAGATCATACTCTATAAAATGCATATACAACACTTTACAGAGTTCAATAATCAAAATAGTATATTACAAAATATTAAGGAATGTTAAAGTAGTTTTGACTAACCTTTTCATGCATGACTTTTCTACAAAATTCAATCCTTTCATCATACAATATTTCAATTAGACATGGAGTATAGGATTAATTTCTACTCTATTTTGAGTCCAATTATATTAGTTCTCTGCCATTAGCTATCAATTTAAATAATGATATTTGTAAACTGTTTACAAAGTGACATTCCACTTTAGTCAAGGATTTCTCAAATCAATACTAATTGAGAATAACGAAAAATTCTCCCTAATTAAGTTAGGGTGATGAATTTTATCTTGATTACACAACTACCTCTATATAGTTCATGCTACATCCAATGACTACCGATTGAATGAACCATGATTAAATCGGTCATAAGTAGTATCAAAGCATAGCAATCCCTATACATGATAACTTTGGAGACCTCAAGGCAAAGAATCACTTATGCAATCATCACAATGAGAATTTCATAGACATACAAGTAATGTTCCAAGTGGATTTTTCATATCGAGTATGTTCGGTGGACTTGTTCTCTAACAAGCACCTGCAAGTTTGTTTAAATATCTCCATACTTTAGCCTCCTTCATAAAGAAAAACATAACATGTACTAGTCTTTTTTTGTTCTATTAATGTCCAGTCTTAATAGAACAATAACTAGGAACAATTTAGGGATAATACGTACATCCATTATGAATCTTATAATTATAATATCATTATACTTTCACTTGCAACGTATAATTATCCCTTGAACTTTATCATATACATTTAAATGTGTACAACATAAAAAATACCTTTAAGTATTTTGTCACTAAACTACAATAAAAAAGATTGGCTGTAGGGTATAAGCTAACAATCAACCACTTGCATAAAGCCAATCATTGAAGTATCTCATACCATCCCATTAGATAATGCTTTAATAATAAGCCACTTCTCTAGCCTATATAATAAGGGCATGACCTCAATAGCTCTTTGTACCTCTCCTAAATTTCTTATAGTGAGCATTTGAGCAAAAGTACTTAGGTAAGGAATGTTTGAGATAATTGATTCCATATAGTGACAGATCCTACTGGCAAGGATTGCAACTATGCTCTTGCTTCATCCCTTAGTAAGAAAAGTAATAGCCTTAGTTTGATGACATTTGGAAAGACACCATTCAACTTTAGTATGTCATAGTAATTTAGGAACATAAAGAGGTGTAGGTTCAGATCTTCATAGGAATACCTACAAACTAACTCTATTGCACTATAGAGAGCAGAGAGGGCTTTAGCTCAAACTTGTTAGCTTTGATATTTAAGTCACTATTTATATTTGTATATTATGAACTTGTCACCCGTTTTAACAATTAACACGCCTAAAGCAATATAATATTAAAAAATTAAGGTTACAAAATACTTTATTTGTGTATTTAGAATTATTGAATGTAGAAATCCAATATTATATTATAAACTAATGTTTAATGAGCAAAATTTCAACATTGTTAAAGTATATCAACAATTAATAATCACCAATATTTCTAATTAATATAAGTATTTATTATTTTAAAAAATAATTGTTATATACTTCTATTAAATATATTTAGTTTCACTATATTGATCGCATTTCAATTCTAGTGAATGACACATTAAGAATAAAATGTTTATATATTTTCTAATTTACTTCCACATTTAATAGACATATAGTTACGCATAAATTTTGTATGGCACTTTATTTTTTTATTTAGATTTACTACATTTATAACCTTTATATGTATTATAAGTGGTACAAATCGACTTTTAATGTTTCTTAAAAAGTCTAAATTAATCACTATCATTATCTATGGTATTATGTTATACCTTAACATTTTTAGAATGGTACTGGTTGCACCCTAAATCCTGAGTTAAGTTCTTAGCAGCTCTAAGTATATAGGTCATCAATTTAGCCTATTTCATATCACAACTAGGCAATTTGGACTTATCAGGTACTGATGTGATCTTAAAATTGATTTTTAAACATTTTGTTAAAGATATAATTTTCACCTTAACCTTCACAAAAGGTATGAATAAGCTTCTACTGTTATCTCTATTACCACTTTTAGGGTGTAATGAGTGTTATTTTAGTAACATTAAGGCGTAATTAGTACTATTTTAATAGTGTTAAGGTGTAAAGTGATACTAGAGATAATGATAGGGACTTAGACTTTTATGAAACATTGAGGTGCAAATTACACCTTCAGTCAATTACAAAGTAATAATAATGTGTATCAAATTTAAAATGATTAAGTTATAACGATAATTAAAAATATTTGTTAATTGATCTAGATTTTGTAAATACATTATTCTTATCTTGAAAATTTAAAATTAATGTAATATACAATTTTTAAATAGAGTTAATTTCGACAAACTTTTTCACATGTTGAGTCCTGGTGACCCTAACTCTATCTCTCTCTCTCTCTCTCTTATATATATATATATATATATATATATATATATATATATATAAAATAAGATAAGTTTATAGGTTATATAAAGTTCAGATCCTAGTTCTAGCAGACAAAGACAAAGTTGAATTTAGAAATAGCCTCATCAAACACTTGAAAAATAATACTAATAATGATTATGATGTGAAATAAGTTTATATTATTGAATATTTTACTCTTTTAATCATCTTCTTAGATTTTTAATTATACAAAAATATGATTGATGAATGTTGGTTAACATTTATAAAATTTATTTTAATTTATTTAATTTAATAAAAATTTTTAAATTTTATAATAAGTTTAAATGTTTATGAAGTTAGAGTAAGAGATGACCTAATCCATAATTTTTGTAATGACAAAACATGTTAGTTCTAATACATCTATTATTGGTGAAATTAGTAATTTCATTTATTAAATATTTAAGAAAAAGATGAAATATCAAGTTCAATGGAAAGATAAAGAGATCAAATGATCAAAATGGATAAGATGAAGCACTAAACATAATTTAAGAGATTTTCAAGGTAATTCAAGTAATATGGACCAAGAGTAAGAAAGAATAAAATAATTCCATATCTAACAAATCGTTGTAATCTTTCTTGTAATCTTATCTTAATCAATTCAATAAATTAAGGGCTTCATTACTATATGACCATTTGCATCTAAGACATAATGCATATATGCCAAAATTATAAGGAAAAATGTTTTAATATTAAAGAAAACTTCTAAATCTTTAAATCAAAATTTAAGGACCTCTGTAAGTAAATTCACAATTTATTAAAATGGCATGTTATCCTTTTGAAAATTTTGAACTATTAAAAATGGATGACTTAAAAGTGTTTTTCAAAATTGATTTCTAAGAGTTTTTGACTAGCTTAAGGGATTAGATAGGCTACTGGAATGTGAAAATTTTTAGAAACATAATGAGTGGCTTTGTAGTAGTTAGACTATCAGCTTGTCGATAGCTGAGGGGTTTCACTAGCTAGCCAATCATTATTTTAGTTTTAGGCAAAATGGTTTTATTATATTCAGTTGGGGTGCTTCACCTAGTCGAAGGTGTATAATTAGATATATTATTGTGTTACTAGTTATTATAATTGCTAGTTAATGTGTCTAACAAATTTAAAGTGACACTGAACGTAAATAGATCCTAATTAATTTGTGAGAAAAATATTTGATATATTAGGGATCACTAAGAGTGTTGAGAGACTAAAGAAAACATTTGTATGCTTATATGTATAACATAATATATTTTTAGTCCTAATTGATTTATGTAAGTAAGGAAGGGAATTGAGTTGCATTTTTAACATATGTGGGATTATTGAGCAATTGGTATTATAAAGGATTTCTCTTCACTAAGAAAAAGGAAGAAAGTTGTAAAGATTCCTCTTCAATAGTGACAAAAATGAAATGTATAAAGTATTTCTGTTTACCAATTAAAGGAAGACAACAGTAAATTCTTAAGTATACCTTAGGGAATCAATGTAGGCCAAGGTTTATTTGGTCAAACTACTATAAATCAGTTTTGTTTTATTTTTCTTACTCTTTTATTATTGTTATTATCGATTTATGATTTTCTTATGTGATTTTTCTATGACCATACTGTTGGATGTTGGGCGAGCTATACAATTTATAGCCTTAAAAATATTGCAAGTGCACGAGTTGCAATTTGTAGTATGTGAAGGGTCGATCTCACAAGGAAGGTGAACTAATCTAATCCTATGTTATTTAATGCTCAGAAAATTAATAAAATGAAAATAAGAATTACAAAGAAAAGTAAATAGGAGAAATTGATTATCAAGAAATTGATTTGCAAGTTTAATAAAAGATAAAATAAAATTGAGCAACTCAAAAGTCACAATGGAAACTAACCAAGAAGAGTTACCAAATTATGAGAGAGCGGATTTCCCTATCATTAATGCTAATCTAGTTAATTATGTGTTGTTGTGGTGTCAGTTCCAAATTATTGTAAGGTAGATTACTCTCTTTCAAGTTATAATCATTAAACCCAAAATTATAAACCCTAACTGAATTATGGAATTTACAATCTCTTAATTAACAAAAGACACAACTCTAATTAGATCTTATACCCTCTAATAAACTACTGGGTCTAACACAAGATCTCTCTCTACATAATAACTGATATGATTAATCACGTGGTCTATTGGATTGCTTAACTCTCATTAATCCAAACCAATCATTTTTATTTAGTTCACCCTTTTGGTTTATTACCGAAATATGCAAGTTCTGCAATTAATCACAACACCCAATCAAAATAACACAAAAATGACTATATCAACATTGAATCAAGGTAAAATCCTGAAGGAAAAGTTAGTACATCATCAACAATCTAAGATCCATCTTCATCTCATACATTAAAAGAACAGAAGTAAAGATAAAAAGGAGAAAGAACTTAGATCAGATAGCCCGGGATGGAAGCAGTGTTGAAAGACTCATTTCCTCTCTCCTTTTCTTCCTCTTCTCTCTCTTCTTCTTCTCTCCCTTAAGGCTTTCTCAAAATGGCAGAAGTGAAGGCTCCCTTAGGTTTTCTTCATTAACCCTTTTGTAGGTTTTTCTAATTTGGGCAATCATAGGGCTTTTTTGAGTCTGAAAGGTCTAAAAAATCCCTCCAAGACTCAAGTTGGGAAGGTTGTCCGTATGTTTTGTTGCATATGCCATGATCATGGGCCTCCTAAATGAGCCTTTTGTCACAATCGTGGCAGAATTTCCGTGATCATGGCTCCTCCCTGATGCTTCTATCAGAGGTCATGATCATGGGCTTAGCTGCACCTTCGAGTTTTCGTGGATTCTCCTCCGTTCTTCTATATTTGTCCTGAAACACTAGCAAACACATTAAAGACCTCAAAAACATAAAATTGAAGCTCAAAAGTGTTCTCTAAGCCTCAAAACACAAACATCTAACTAAATAAACTAGACCTAACCTAAACATGCATTAATAATTCAATTTAACTACTAAACATGGACTAAACTAACCATTAAAACATTATATAGTCTACGACTATCACATACACTAATATAGGCAATTCGTTTGCTATATTTTAGAAAGGTATATGACACACATTTAAACATCCAAGAACTAACATATAAGTTAGTGTGGAATTTACACTTAAATTCTTTATGAATTGTTTTTAAAACATAAAGAGTAAATCCCATATGCAAGTTATGAGCTAGTTAAGGCTTCAACCTCTCTGTATATATGTACTCCAATCCCTTTTATTAATTAATTTATCAATGCAATTTAAATTTAAAATATAAGTTTAATGTTATGATTATATAAATTTTTATATATGATGCCAATTGTTTGGGGTTATATAACAACTTTTAGGAGTATAATTTAGCCTTTTTCAAAATGCAAAATATAAAAGAATATACTAATAATACTACCATATCTATTTTTGTGATTCATATCTTTTCTATGAGAATATTGTCAAGAGAATCATCATATTATAATTAAAGTAATTGTGTTTAGTTTGTTATATACTATTCTCTCTCCTTAAGTATTATAAGTACCCTGAGGAGGCTAAATATTTCTTTTTCATATTATTTAGTTTGATCTACAATAACCATTTTCAAAGACAAATAAATCATTAAAAATGACTACTAAATTTAAATCTCTATTTACTAAGTGATGATTTTTACGATGACGTAATAATTGCACATTTTTTACATAGGCTTGAATTTGCCCTTCAATTAGTTAATCTATGTTACTATAACTACTTACATGCTAATATATAATTGATTAAAATGGTATTTTAGCCTTTAGGTAGATTATTATATGTGTACTTATAAATATATCATATATAATTTATATGAACAATTTAAAGCAATAGTATAATTGTGTCAAATTAATTAAAAAATTTTGTAGAACTTTTCAATTATAATAGTTTCCTATCATTTATTTAAAAGATTAACAAACATTAGGTTTGATTATGTGAACCACCAAATTTATCTTGTATTGTTAAAACTATAACATTTTCTTTCAATAATCTCATTTTGTTATATCATTTTAACTTGATCTTACATTATTTTCTTTTTTATAAATTAAAAATATAACAAACATTCCAAATATGGAAGTATATAAGGTAGATCAAACAAAATACAACTGACCAACTATTAACCAACGATTTGAGGAGATTAAAAGTTAGGCAGACCAATATACCTGTAAGCTATTAACCATAAAATTTGTTAATTGTATCTCACTAGCAAGAGATGGGATTTTATTACACTAACTTGAAAGTCTCTTAACTTTTCTCCAATAATTGATTGAGCTTACTAGAAAACGGTTTCTTAAGGGAGATAAAAATTCCCAAGTAAGTAAAAATGGCTTCAAGGCTTTTAACCCAATGATTTAATAAAGCTAATTGAACATACTTGAAGCACTTACTAATAAGAATATATAGCTTTTATCTTTATTCATAAATAATTATAAAATGTTAATGAAAGTACTCAAATAGGCAGTTAGAACACTCACTAAGCAAGCATTATCCTTAGAGCATATGATTAAATCATTTGCGGATGATAAATTACTTATTTCTTATTTCTCACACTTGGAATGATACCTAAACTTCTCCTGTTGATGCACAATTAACTTAATAAGTATGGCTAGCACTTTTATGCCTGGTGTGAAGAGGTAAAGAAAAAGATGATCTCCTTTAGCACTTTTCAGGATATTAGTGGCCTCTCTACTAATTAGGACTATATAGGACATTGCGAAAATACATTTATCAATCCAATTTACAAAAATATCAGGGAATCCAAATGCTTTTAAGGAATTGATGATAAAGCTTCAATCAATAGTATTAAAGGCCATACAAAAGTCAATCTTTAAGGTATAGGCTTTGCTAGAATGCTTCTTCCTATTACAATTTTTAAAGAGCTCTTGAACCAACAAAATATTATCCCTAATCAATCTTCCTTTGATAAAGGAACTTTAAGAAACATTAATGATTTTGTTAAAAAACATTATTAAGCCTTTGGACAATTAGCATGTTGTTACATCTCCTAGAATGTATGAGCTCTTTACACATGGGAAGTTCAAGCAAAAGGATCGAGTAACAACTCAGTGAACAAGTTAAAGTCCTTGGTCTATTTTATTGGTTATTCTACAATTATTAGTGATTAATTATTCTGCTGTTTTTAGTGGTTAGATAGTATTTGTATTCCCTATCTAAGGGACAGTTACGTTCTTATATATATTGAATCAAGACAACAGGCAAGGTAAGTTGCCTTTTATCCAGAAACAAAGTATCGGAGATTAGAGAGTTCTCTAATCACCAATGAGCTATCATGTTGATGAATAAAGTCAACAAGGGAAGAAAGTGTGAAAAACACTCGCAACCCTCATTTGATTTCATTGAATAAAGACCCATAACTAGATCCTACAGTAGGGGCCTTAACAATTTGGTATCAGAGCCTCCTATGGGTGACTCAAACTATTCAATACAGCAACAGTTGGATGCATTTATGGTCTAATGCTAATAAGATCAACAGATGTACAAGGAAGAATGAGAACATGATTGTCAAGATTTGCAAGCCCAACTTCAAGAGACGATGTGAAAAGTATCTCATAATACTCGCAATCGTTGGGAACATGAAGAGGGAAGTGTCAATCGCGATTTCTCCAATCGACAGGTTGATGGGGTTCCAGAACGCAACGGAGGTGGCTGTCCTCACTATCTCTGCAAATTGGACTTCTTATGCTACGATGGGTCAATTGACCTGTTACTGATGTTGAGTCACTGATTTTACTACTTTCAACATTAGCAAGTTCCATATCATGCTAAGATGAATTTGGTTGCTCCATATTTGGAAGATTATGCTCAGTATTGATTTTCGAAATTGGATAAGGATTGTCTAGACTGGGATTGTGAGGAATTTAAGGACTATTGCCTCAAAAGATTTGCACCTTCAAGCAGCCATGGTAAATTTGGGGAATTGGTGTGACTTCACCAGAATGGTTCGGTAGAAGACTACCAATGTCAATTTGAACAATCGTCTACTCATGCGTCCTTCCTCCGACCAGATGAAGAAATGGAGATTTTTATTAGTGGGTTGTAGGACTCGATCGCTATGGAAGTGGAATTAGGATGACACCATTGCCATGAACTTAGCCTGATTATATAAACGTCATCGTGGAGCAAGATGTTCAGAAAATATCCAGCAACTGTAACCATAAGTTGCCTTCGTCCTCATGACGAACTCCACCTCAGTATATCAAGCGATTAACCAAGGATGAAATGGCAGACCACTGTGTAAAGAATCTCTATTTTAACTGTGATGACACTTATTTGCCTGGACATCGTTGTCCAAAATTATTCTTTAAAAATAGAGTTTACATGCTGTCTTCTTCTCCATTATGTGAGACAAATAATTTCTTCACTACATAATATGGGGCATTGAGGTTATCAAAGGACTTTAAGGTGTGTTGCATTTGATTTTTATTGGAAAGGCTTGAAGTCTATTGTTCAGTCATTTGTTCACACTTATCAAGTGTGACAATGGCACAAAGTCGAGCATCTCCATTCAGCAAGCGTCATCCAACCTTTACTTGTTCCTACTCAAATCAAGTCAGATATTTCAATGGATTTCATTGATGGGTTCCTGGTCTCTAGTGGCAAATTTGTTATCTTTGTTGTGGTTGATCGCTTTTCTAAATGTGCTCATTTCTTGGCAAATCTATGTGGTTGATCTTTTCTTTGAGCAGATTGTTAGGCTATATGGATTGACAGAAACTACTGTTTCTGTCTGGGACGTTGTGTTCCTTAGTGCTTTCTGGAAGGAACTCTTCTCATTATATAGCATTTGAATTATTTTAGTTCTTTTTATCATCCATAGATAAATGATCATATCGAGATTTTTGATCGCACAGTCGAGATGTATCTTCATTGCTTCACTAGTGATAAGCCTAAGAAATGGATTGATTAGCTTTCTTGGGTAGAATATTGATATAATACTAGTTTCCATTCTTCCCTGATGAGCACAACTTTTCAGGTGGCATATGATCATCCTCCTCCATGTCTACTTTCATATGTTTCAAACTTTTCAAGGTTGGCTGCTATAGATCTTGCTTTCTGAGATCAGGATGACATGCTACGTATACTTTGTGATTGTTTCCTACAAGCTCAATCCAATTCTAATTATGATGCTAAACATTGCAATCTAGAATTTTAGGTTGGGAAATTGATGTTACCCAAATTGCAACCTTATCGTAAACTTTCTTTGTGGGAATGATCTAATCAAAAGCTATGTCCAAAATATTATGGTCTATTTCTTATACTAGCTCGTGTCAGTCTAGCTGCTTATCGCTTGTAGTTGCCTCTGAAGTCCCGCTTCCATCCTGTTTTCCATATTTCGTATTTGAAGACGTACTATTCTCATGAAGATCTTGCTGTTAGGCCAACACTGCCATCTTTTACTTTTGATGACGCACAACCACAACCACGGGCTATTCTGTACCATCTCCTTTTTCGTGAAGTTTCTCAAGTGTTAGTTCATTGCTAAGAAGCACGGATACGTACACGGACACACGACACGACACGACACGGACACGGACATGGGGACACACCAACTTCTAAGATTTGGTGGACACGGACACGACATATATATATATATATATATATATATATATGTATTATATAATTTAGAATTAATTTTTTTTTAGAATTCATAATATGATATATATTGATTGATGTGTTTCAAGACTTTTAAGATCTTGATAGTTCATATATA
>JAOSBN010000008.1:18452923-18484268 GCA_027563595.1 Erythroxylum suave | reverse complement strand
GCAATTCTTGGTATAAATTGATTTTGACCGGTTTCCAAGAATCAATCTTAGGATTGAATGATAAGCCGCGATCACTTCCACCATCTTCCTCATCAGTAAACCTCCAATTGTTGCATCTATTATGCCCCTTGTGCTCAGATTCACTTCATTATAGAATGTTTGAAGCAGAAATTCCTTTAGGAGGTTATGATGTGGACAACTCTGAAGTTCTTTAAATCTCTCCCAAGCTTTATAGAGAGATTCTCCGTCACTTTGTTGAAAATTTGTTATCAGCTTTACTGTATCGGACATTCCGTAGAATCTGAAAGTGTCACCAATCTCTAAGAAGTTTACAATGTGGGAATTCAGATCCTTGTTGGATAGCCCATAGAACTGCGCACTATTTTGGAGGATATTGAGTAGTGCCAGCTTTATCTCAAAATTATTACTATCGGCCTTGCCACTCCTTGAGGATTAAATCCCGGTCTCATAAAATCCATCAACATTTTCTCTGATCCTCTTTGCTCTCCTTTTTCAGCCATATCTTGATTCGAACAATTTAGATGCTTCTCCCTTCTTATTTCTCTTTCGTGCTTCTTAATGTCAAGAAATTCATCTTCTATAGCTTCTCTTGTCTCTCGTGTGCTCCTTGTGTTCATGTACCTACAATTACACAAGGAAAAATATCAAAAACTCTTAAATCGAAGTAATCTAAATCAAACATGATGCTCAACAATCAATCCCTGACAATGGGGCCAAAAACTTGTTGAAGGTAAAGCTTATCTACTTGTTTTACACTCAAAAATCGTAAGTGAACGTGTTGTGATTTGTTTTCAAAAAAGAGTGAATATCGATCCCACAGGGATAGATGCTTGGACATTGCATAATTTAGACATAACTTTGTCTAAGAAACGAAATTATTAAAAGTGAATAATTTGGAAAATTAAAAGACTAATGTAAATGATAGCATTCCATATCAAGTAAATGATAGCAATAAGCTTAGTGAAAAAGAGTAACCCTAAATTAAATAATTGAGATAGTTGCGATAATTCATCTTAGTTTTCTTATTTATCATAAGTTAAATATGCAATTTCATAAATAACTTATTTGCTACTTGTACCGATCCTTCATGACAGTTACAAATCATTGAATTCATAAATAGTGATATAATAATAAAATTAAATTAACTTGTTAGAATAATCAATGTTAATCACTCATTGAATATAATAACTCAAAAAAGAAACACTTGAATTAAAAAATGAATAAAAGTTAAGAACAAGACCTCACAAGGTTACAACTAAAACATCAAATCCCCTTAAATCAGAATAATTGAGCTTAGCCCCACACACAACTTAAGTTTCAACACTAAAAATAGAAGAAAGAGGAAATATAGAGAAAGAAGTAAGAAGAGAATGATTTATTCTTTGGAGAGGTGGGGAATGTCCCTTTTATATTTGTTTCCTTCTCTAAACCTAATTCTATCATATCTTGCAAAGATGTTTATCTAAAATAAATTCAAATTTCTACATGGTAGGGATAGAAAGAAGTCTCCTACTTAATCTTCATCTCTTTAAGCAAATTTGACATTAGGCTTTGTCTTCCTTAAATTTAGCATTAGGCTTTGTCTTCCTTTGTCCACGCAGCAATCTTTTCGCTTTATCAAAAATTTGTGATTATCACAAATAATGTTCCAATTGGATGCAATCTCCACTTTTCATCTCCTAAATCAAAACAAACACTAATTTTATTATTTAAGAACCAAAATAAATCCAAAACAAAGGAGATAATATCAAATAATATATCATGTTTAAGATTATATAAATTAAACTCCTTTAATTCATTTTTAATCTTCTAATAAAAAATTCATATGCACAAATGAAAATTGAATAACAATGCATCAAAACCACCTAAATATTTTAGAATGTCAAAGTGATTTTGACTAACTTTTTCATACATAATTTTTATGTTTAATTTAATAATTTCATCATATAATATTTTAATTAGATATAGAGTATGAAATTAAAGTTTACTCTATTTAAGTCTAGTTGCTTTAATTCTCCACCATTAGCAATTGATTTTATCAATGAAATTTTTAAACCATTTTACAAAGTATAGTTCCACATTGGATAAGGATTTTCAAATTAATATTAATAAAGAATAATATAACGTTCTCCCTAATCCTTTTAGAGTGATTAATCCTATATTAATCACTCAACTACTTCTATATAGTTCATGTTATATCCAGTGACTACTAATTGAGCTTACCTTAACTAGAATAGGCTATAAATAATATCAAAACATATCGATCTCTATATGAGATATTTAAAAATCTCAAGTCAAAAGATTACTTATATAATCATCACAACAAGAATTTCCATAGATATACAAGTAATGTTACAAATAAAATTTTCATATAGGTGTTCTCTAACAAGCACACACATGTTTGTTTAAATATCTCCATACTTTAGTGTATGGAATCGAAACTTCCTTCATAAGGAAGAAACATAAAATTCATTGATCTCTTTATGCTTTATTAATGTTCAATCTTAACAAAACAAGAACTAGGAACAAATTAGAAATAATACATAAATGCAATAGGAATATCATAATTATAATCTCACCATAATTTTATTTACAATATAAATTTATCCCATAGACTTTATCATATTCTTCTAAATATGTATAAGATAAATAATTTCTTTAAAGAGTTGTCACTAAACTATAACCAACTGATTTACTGTAGTGCGTAAACCTACAGACATCCTATTTAAATCCGGAAGTGTAGGCAGTATATATATTATGAATTGAATGCATATTCGATAGAAAATACTAAGGCTATGTTTGATTGGATGTAAGGTTTTTAATGGAATGGTACGTAAATAGATGTAAAATTAAAAAATTATTATTTAGGAGGGATGGAAGGGTTCATAATGTAATATAGTGAAATATTGTTTAGAAGATGGATGGAATGGAAGGTAATATATGTATAATAATAATGAATGACTAATCTACCCTTGATGTAACAAAACACATGTTAATAGGGTTGAGTGTATAATTGGTATTATAAAAGATTATTGAGGGCGTATTAGGTAGTATATATTTATCATTTCACGTTCCATCCTAAAACTAAAGGTAACTCATTTTTACCGTTTAGAATGGAATGGGATGTAATGTAAAACCCTCCCCTTCCATCCTATTCCATTCCATTCTGTTATAAACAATCATCCCAAAAGATGAAATAATATTACATTCCATTCCATTCCATTCCATTACTAAACCCCCAACCAAACATAACCTAAAGGAGAAGATAAGTAGGAAAAAAAGGATATAATACTTTTAATAGGTTTTTCTAATAATATAAACACCAACAACTTATTGGTCTAAGACATGTGCACACTTGAATCTTAACAAATTGGTAAACAATTGTTAGACATGAACTAGCTGAAAAGATATTAATAATGTCTATATCATTTAACTTTAATTTGTGATTGGACAACGTTTAATCTGCTTTATTAATGTCATTATCATTTATATTATTATACAATTTTCTAGCATTTTTCACAAGTTTATTGCCTATTTAACATAGTAACGTGTAATGTTTTAGGGGTGATTTAAGTAATGTGAGAAAATTATTCTAATGTATACCCAACAAAGTAATGATTAAGGTCTTGCAACTTTTAAGTGATGAAAGTGAAATATTATTTGCGCTCAAATTCATATTATCAATTTTTTAGTTGAACTCAACTCTTAATTTGAATTTTTAAATAATTATTCAAAACATTAATAAGTAGATAATTATATACTACCAGAGATTTATTTTGTACAAATTTAAATAATATATGCCAGTTCTCCTATGTAGATAACATAGCAATATGTATTTGTTAGATGGATGTAATAGCGTAAACTTGGACTACTAAAGTTTTGAGTCTATTCCTATCCAAATGAGAAGTTTAGGCTATGTTAAACATAATAACATACAAGCCTAGATGGTCAAAAGTAAGCGGTTAACTTACATTAGAACTTAGTATTAATAAGCTAGTCAAAAGTGTATGTTAAACTTTAATATTTTCACAAAAACATAAAATAAACCTTAACATTTTAGAACATTCAAGTTGAACCTTAGTGTTTTTAAAAACGTTAAAATAAACTTTAAATAAAAAAATTAAACAGGTTAAATTAATAATATGGTACATTTTTTAGCTATTAAATAGTGTTTAATTAAAATTAAAATTTTATAATAAAATCTAATTAACTTAAATTATTTATAGTTTTTGCTAATTAGTAATAAGTTAATTTTAATTCAAATCCGTAACTCAAAAAAATTAGAAATCCTCAACTCCAAAAATCAAAGTGATTCTCCTAAATCCCTAACCCTCATAATATAGATGATTTTTCCGAAACAAAACCTGGGATTTGTTAACATGAATTACTCCTACATAGTCTTGAACTAATATTAGATCCAGACAATATCTTCTGCTTGAATTCAACATCGTCATCTAATTTAGTTACTATAATGGAAAATCCACTGCTGAATGTTTCGTTAGTGGGTTTTCCAGGATCTAATTTAGTTATACGTAACGTTAAGCATGTCCAACCTTAAGGGCAACAAATTTGAAGAATTAAGATCAATCCATCTGCTCTTGTTTAAGACATCAAATACAAAGATTTTATGCTTAATTTTATGCCAGGTTTTAGCTTCACTTTCTTCTTCAACAATCAGGAGATGATCATTTTAATTTCCTTTGCTAGTCTAGTGAACCTTTATCCTTTGGTTGAATATTGTTTGTCCTGGATCTTGTTCCATTTGGACAAAGAGTTTAAGATAAAGATTTTCCGAGAAATTTGATAGGGTTTGTAAGAATATCAAGCTATTGGAATAAGTGAAGCTCTTGATATCTCTAGGATCTAACTTGAGCTTGCATAGTGGATAGCTAAAATGATATTCTGGCCACTGATCGATGTAGTTCTTATGAAATGTATGCCTACATTTAGGCAACAAATACATTATCTCAATGTCTTCACATTTTAATGTTCAAAAATTATTAATGAATTTTTAAGATTACAAATTTAGGAGAATCATTAGTTATAGTTGTTAGACATGAATAGAAACAGTTTTTATAAACCTTGTTGTCTTCTATCAAAACAACAAAAGGAGATGACAGTAGTGGACAAATGCGAGGTTTCAAAGAGAAAATCAACAGACACGACCCATCACAAATGTTGAAACTATTAGGTAACCAACAGATAATAATCTCCCACTTAGGTCGTGGATGTAAGCTAAAAGTCATGAACGCTCTACGTAATAAAAGAAACCAAATGCACGAATCATAATGATAAGTCCTCTAATTGTGAGTATTATCTTCCATGTAGCACGATGCATCCTATTTCTTATTCCACTTTAACTGGATGAATAAACCATTATGTTTATTCTATGTCGATAGTAATTGTTATTCTCAAAATAAAAATGTGTACACCAGAATGAGAAAACAACAAAATTAATAAGAGTTTCATGAAATTACATACGATAAATCACACAATGAAACCCAGTCCCATTCCGGCAACATGATCCTTAAAAATCTTTGGTGGCATGCTTTTTATTAAAGGATTAACAATCATTAATTTAGTGCTAATATGTTAAATGACCACTTTGTTCTCTTTGACATGTTCCTTAATGGCCAAATATTTTATGTCGATGTGCTTACTTTGACTACCACTTGTTGTTTTTGGTAAAAAAAAAAATGCAGCTGAATTGTCAAAGAACATTCTCAATGGCCTAGAAATGGAATCCACAATTCTAAGCCTATATATGAAACTCTTCAACCATACATCACGTGAGGTAGCCTCAAAACAAGAAAAGAACTTAGCTTCCATGGTAGAACTAGTAGTCAAGTCTGCTTTGAACTCCTTTAAGATACAGCTCCACTGGAAAACATAAACACATATCTAGATGTTAACTTCCATGAATCAACACAACTAGCAAAGTTCAAATTTGAGTAGCCAAATAACTTGAGATTTTCAGTTCATCTATACATAAGCATGCAATTTTTGGTCCCTTAAAGGTACCTCATTACCTTTTCGGCAACTCTTCAGTGGTTTATACCTGGGTTACTCTGATATCTTCTCAACACTCTGGCAACAAATGTAATGTCAGGTCTTGTACAAACTTGAGCATAAATTAGGCTCAATACTATAAAAGCATATGGAATACTTTTCATTTGTTCCCTTTCAAACTCATTTTTCGAGTATTGGTTCAAATTGAACCTATCACCCTTCACAATAGGTGCTATACTTGGTAAACAATCTTTCATTCGAAATCTTTCTAAGAATATATTGATATAGGTTTCTTGGGATACACCCAAAATGTATTAAGATCTGTCCCTATAGATTTTAATGCGAATGACATAAGATATCACACCCATATCCTTCATAACAAAATTCTTAGAAAGAAATTGTTTCACCTCATATAACAAACCCTTGTCATTGGTGGCAAGTAGAATATCATCCACAAATAGAACAAGGAAACAAATTTTACTCCCACTCATTTTCTGGTATATGGATTGATCCATGATATTCTCTACAAGACCATATGAAGAGATGATATTATGGAATTTTAGATACCATTGACGGGAGGCCTTTTCCAATCCATACATGGATTTCTTAAGCATATACTCCAAACACTCACCATCACTAAAGGAGAATCCTTCCAGTTGTTTCATATAAAATTCTTCCTCTAAATCTCCATTTAGGAATGTTGTTTCTACATCCATTTGATATAGTTCCAAATCAAAATAGGCAACCAATGTTGTAATCAGTCGTAAGGAATCCTTCTTAGATACAAGAGAAAAGTTCTCTGTGTAATTGATTCCTTCTTGTTGAGTAAATCCTTTGGCAACAAGTTTAGCTATATATCTTTCAATGTTGCCTAGTGAGTCCCTTTTTTTTCTTGAAGATCCATTTACATCTAATGGCCTTTGCACCATTAGGTAAATCGACAAGATCCCAAGCACTGTTAGATGCTATAGAATTCATCTCATCTACCATGGCATTGTACCACAATTGAGATTCATTGCATCTCATGGCTTGCGAAAATGTTTAAAGATCATTTTCAACTGTAATATTATAGTCAGCTTCTTATAGATACACAATGTAATCCCTAGGTATTTTTGATTTCTTCTCTTTAATGGATCTTTTTAATGTTGTATTAGTGCCCTCTTGAGAAGGATAATGTACAACTGGTTGCTCAACAACCTTTGATGTTTATTGAACAATAGGATCTATTATATTATCATCAACAGCTTATAGAACTTCAATAATTGGTTGTTTAACACCCATTTGACTTTAAGGGATGCTATGAATGACAATCAATCTATTACTTGGAATAGGATTTTGTATTTCATAATGATCTTTCTCAAGAACTACGTCCCAAGATTGATCACTCCCAATGATCAAGTCATTCTCAAGAAACTTTGAATTTCTTGATTCCACAAACCAGGTACTATGAGATGGATAATAAAATATGTACCCTTTGGACCTTTCAACTTATCTAACAAAGTATCCACTATAGTACTTGGATCCATTTTCTTTTCTTGTGGATTATAAACTCTTACTTTAGACGGGCATCCCCAAACATGTATCAGTCACAAACTCAATTTCCAAACTTTTCATAACTTAAATGTTGTTTTTGGAATAGAGTTAGTTGGAACTCGATTTAAAATATACATTGGAACTCGATTTAAAATATACACTGTCGTTTTAAGAGGTTTGGTCTATAAGGATTTAGGAAGTTTAGAGCTACTAAGCATAATCCACACCATGCCTAATAATGTTTGGTTTCTTCTTTATGCTACACCATTTTGGTCAGGAGATCCAAGCATGGTGTATTGAGTCGTTATCCTAGGCTCCTGAAGAAACTTCGCAAATAGACCAGGTGCTTGTCCATCCTCAGGATATCTACCATGAAATTCTCCACCTCTATCTGATCTCACGATCTTTATTTGCCTGCCACATTGTCTCTCTACTTCTATTTTAAGTACCTTAAAGACATATAATGCTTCATTCTTGTTCTAAACTAAGTACAGGTACATATATCATGAATAATCATCGATAAATGAGATGAAGTATTTCTAACCATATGAGTCCATTTTTGGACTACAAATGTCTATATATATGATCTCTAATATGTCTGAACTCCTCTTGACACCTTTCTTTGTCATGTTTGTCAACTTTCCCTTTATGTAGTCCACATAAAAATCAGAGTCGGTAAAATCTAAAGTACTAAATACTCCATCGTTCACTAATTTGTTAATTCTTTTTAGGAAAATATGTCCCAATCTTCGGTGTAACAACATAGAGGATTGTTCATTCATAACACATCTTTTAATACCAACATTATTATAGACATGCATTGTATTATGAAAAACATTTTCTTGTAAATTAATTTGGAAAAGACCATCAGTCATTATACCATTCCCAACAAGATTAGATCCATGATATAAACAAAATGATGTATTTTAAAAGTTAAAGGAATATCCCAAATGTATAAGTCTTGAAACTGAAATCAAATTTCTAAGGAAACTTGAACAAAACTAGAATTTAAAACTAATTTGCATGTCCTAATAGCTTCCACATGTGAATGCATCTTGTTGCCTAAATAGATGCACTGTTTACTGCCCACTGTGGTTTAAAAAACCCTTTCTTTATAAGCCAATCCTTAAATTTGGCACAATCCTTCTTTATATGCCTTTTTTTTTTTTTTGCAAAAGAGACACTTAGGATTGAAATCCTTTTTTATCTCAGTATGGACTAGTACTTTACCCTTTCCTTTTTTTCTGGCTTGCGCTCTATTCCTTCCTTCTGTGGCCATATGTGCACTTTCACCCAATTCCATTACCAACCTCCCTTCCTTTTGAACCCCACATGTTAAGCAGTTCTTTGATAGACCATTTATCCTTATATGTGTTGTAAGAGATTTTAAAGGGTGCATATTGAGAGGGAAGGGAATAAAGTGTGTAATGCATAAGGAAAGATTCAGACATCTCAACCTCAAAAGACCTTAGCTGAGCCGTAATGTCCCTTATTTGCATTATGTGCTCATGCACACCTCTAACACTTGTGAGTTTTGTAAATGATAACTCAGTCATTAAGGTGCTGGGTAGGGCCTTATCTAAAGACTCAAACTATTCATTAATGGCATTCAGTATATCCCTAACATGATCACACTTTCCAATAGAACCACGAATACTAGCATTAAGTTTGGCCTTTATAGACATCATGCTGAGGTGATTAGATTGATTCTAATGTTCATAAAGAGCCATTTCAACTTGAGTACTAGTTTTAGTATGTGAAAATGGTTCATGTTTCCATATAGTATAATCAATATCCGTCCACCCTAATTGAAGGATGATCCTCTCTTTCCATATTTTATAGTTATCACCCTTAAATTGAGGAATATCACATTAAATATTAGAAAAATTCACAGGTTGAATAACTACACAAAAATCCAAATAAACATACTTATTTCACTAAATTTTGAAGCAAATAATCATATAAAATGTTTTACCAATGTTAAAACATGCAATCATATTTCAAATGCGAATTATATAACAATTAAAACTACATGTAGGCTAAGTTTTAATTAAAAAGATACATATATAACCTTTACAATGAAACTATCAAATTATATTCCTTTTCCTCATACTTGCGGGTAAATTAAGAAAAAGGTAATTTACTATTCCATCCTAATTATCCATTTAAATATAATAATTCTTCACGTGGGATAAATTTTATTATATTTGAATATGATTAATTATAATTTGTGTCATTGTACTAAATGTGATCCATAACACTTGATATATATAATTTCTCTTAACCAAAGATGTTGTGGCTAATTTTCAACTAATTAAAATTATATTGACCACATGACACCTCATTTTATGAAAATATTAATAATAAAGGTTCCACATAATCTTTTATAACTTATCAATCATGCATTAGTATCATATATTTGCATAAAAATAAACTTAAACATGAATTTAAAATTAAATCATGTAATTCAATAAAGTTGGACTAATATGGCAAAACAGAAATATTTATGGTCCAATATGTCAATACAATATAAATATGGACCACTTTCAATCCAAATTGTAAATTTATTCTTTACGAGTATGAAATTAAAGCTTTCAAATGCGCCACTTTATACTTGTCGGTTCCAAAAATGATGCTTATGTTTTACAAATAAAGCTTACATTGATGGGCCTTACTAAAAGAAGTTTCGGAGAATTTATGTAAAAAATTTCCAACGATGGGCCCCACGACAACAAATTATTATGCTTCCTATCCCATAAATCAGTAAACAACGAAAAGAAACACAAATTTAAAGCAACACATCTGACAAGTCTTTAATGGTATGTCCTATAAAAAAATTTGTCCACAGTGACTCTAAAAGCATCAATAGTTGCAACAACAAAAAATCACATATTCATCATATAATCATAGAAATTTAAGGCAGTGGTAAATCTTGCTCAGATACGAACTCTTAGACATAAAAAGAAATGATATACATGTCTATTGTGATATAAAAAAAACATAAATGTGAAATTTCGATCTTATAACTCATGCCATTGACGTTGAGGTTCGAATAGATGCAAGGGCTCTTCTAATTTTTTTGCAAATGCAATCAAATGGTATGTGCAAAAAAATGTCAAGCTTAGTGACTTGATACCATTTCACAGTTTTTATACACCTTATTATCTTCCATCAACACAATAGAAGGAGATAACAATAGTGAATAGACATGAGGTTTCAAAAAGAAAAAGCAACAAACACGATCGATCACAAATGGTGAAACTGCTGGATAACTAACAGACAACAAGGGCTTCTAATTTTTGGGGATAGGAATTTTTTATTTTCAAGGATTTGAATTAGTATTAATTAACTTAAACTTTTAAGTTAATTAGATTCTATTATAAATTTATATTAAACTTTTTTAAATATGATATATAGATCCACATTTTTACGTTACATAAACATGATAGTAAAGTCTACTTAATGATTAAAAAAGAATAAATATACGTCTTGTCTTATTTAAAGTTAATTTTAATTTTTTAAATGTTAAGGTTCAAATTAAACATTCTAAAATATTAAAATTTATTGTTTATTTTATATTAAAATTTAAAATACACTTTAAAACTTAATAAAATTTTCTGCCAATAACACTTTATATTATGAGCTCAGAAGAAGAGTGTCTCATTCATTAATCAAAAGTAATTTTAAAAGAGATTGGATGTTAGAAAACCCTTCGTCCATAAAAAAAGTATGTCTTTTCCTCATCGTCATCATCATCACCACACCCAGTCCGAATCCTGCACTAATGCAGGGTTTGAGGAGGTATGATAGTATACAGCCTTACCTCTACAGAGTAAAGAGGCTGTTTCCAGTCTTACCCACACATAAAAAATCGTAGTATAGTAATAATACAACTAAAAACTACAAATAAGTGATGCAGGTTAAAAAGAGTAAATAAATAAATGAATAAATACAATACAATACAATCTTTACCAAAAATGTGTATCAAAGGAACACAGCAATCTAGGTAGCAAAAATTAGAATTTTAACAAAAAGACAAATTATCAAGAAGATATAAATGTGAAGAGTTTTTAAAATCACCAAATCATCAAGCATTCGGTTGTTTGCATCAATCCATCGTTAAAAAAAAATGTAATTGTAATAAGTAGAACAAAACCAAGTGCAATAAGAATAAACCAAGTAACCATTCGTAAGATTGTATAAATCTAGGCCTTACTAGAGCCATGACGGTAGAGTAGAGAAATGGGATCTGTTGAAGTGAAAGAACAAGAGAAGAGCTCCCAAAATAAAACCATAAGATCATTAAGGATAAAAATTCAATCTTGACATAAACCTAATAATATCAAATACAAAGAGATCAAAATAATAAAACCTAGAAAGCATTCAACCTTAAATCACACAAAGAAGCTAATATCAAAACCAAAAAATGCATAAAGAACAGTAATTTCAGAAAATACAAAACCTAGGAAACAACACAGTAGAAGAGACTGCTTAATCAAGAAACATAGTCAAAAAGAGGATTGAATGTCATTGTTTATCCCGTAAAGCGATGACCATTGAGCGTTTGTAAAAACTAACTTAAAAAGAAGAGAGATAAGATAAGGTATACACAGCGACATGGGAGTCTTTGGCATCTCTCTTAGTGTCAATAGTAGAGAGTACGATGTACCTAATTCTAATCTCAAATCTGAACGGAAAATTGCAAGAGGCCTAATTCGCTCATGTTAAACCAAAAGATCATATCAAAGAGGCCTGGCTCTAAAGTGTTGTGGGAATAGAATACAAAGTATAGACAAAGGAAAAGGACAACACAAATAGCAAGAAATTAAAACTCTGCTAGTCAAAAGAGCTAAATCAAGTAAGCCTTCAACCAAAGCCCATTAAATATCTACGCGCATATGCCCTCTTCCCTAAAAGAATCTACGTCCAGTAGCTTTATTTATTTTTTTGCACAATCAAACACTATGGGCTAAGAAAAAAAGTTAAACCATATGATAATTTTTACCCAATTTTAGATCAAAAATCACCACCCAACCCTAAAATAGAATCAATTCGTAAACCTTCTCCTATAATATTCCCCAATTATCCTAGATCTCCAAAGAAAACTCAAACCAGAGTTGTTTAATTCTCAATCACCAAAATCAACACTTTCAGAAACATATTAAAAAAGAAAAAAGCAAAACATAACATATCGTAGCTCCCAAGAGTCTGATCGTCCTTCAAGATCTGACCTTTGATTAGCGGCAGGAATATGACCTTCCTTAAACGACTGTATCAAGTACGGAGTCTGATTCCCAAGCAACCCCAGCAGATTTTCGACA
This sequence comes from Erythroxylum suave, assembly GCA_027563595.1. Classification (NCBI taxonomy): domain Eukaryota; kingdom Viridiplantae; phylum Streptophyta; class Magnoliopsida; order Malpighiales; family Erythroxylaceae; genus Erythroxylum; species Erythroxylum suave. The sequence continues at coordinate 18,471,384 of JAOSBN010000008.1, read as the reverse complement.
TAATAAAGCTAAGAAGGGTATGACAGGCGATATAAGTACGAAAGAAGACTTTACTATGAGCTCATCGACGGAAGCTTCCCCACACTCCAGCTCCATATCCTTGACTGAACGAGCTCCTATGATCCAAACATTAATAAGGTAAAAGTAGCACAATCAATGTATTAATATGAATGTTAAGCCGACGACGAGTAGGTGCATTTAAAGTTAACGTTGAATAAACCTCTCGTTGGTGGAAGTCTTATGACAATATCGTTGTTAGTTATTACCCAAATAGTACGAATTCACCCAATAAGAGTACACCATTAATGTCCCTTGCCCTTAATAATTTCATAGGAGGCTTTTGTTCTTGTACTTTCGCGTCCGGCACAGCACTTCATGTGACCAAATGAAGATTTATGTGTTTCACGAGGTCACTTTTTTTCTCTTACGAAAAGAGAGATTATTGATAAAGCCTAAAGATACTTAAAACTTTACAAGCATTTTATACTATAAAGAGTGTAATGACAAAAAAAGACGATTCTTAACTCAGCTTGCACAAGGTTTATTTGACTGGCGCTACCAAAGGCTTCTGTCCGGCGTTGCATTCCTCTACAAGTTTTGGCTGCATGCATTTGCTTTGGGGCGTTAATTTCTTTTGTCTTTGCGAACTTGAACGATATATACTAAGGTCAACTTTTAACACGCCAACAAATCAAACACTCAGCAGTCCAAACTCGACAGCTGTTACCCTACTCCCATCGTTACATCGATCATATCATGGTCTACGCAGCGTCTGCTTTTCTATTTTAAAATGGGTGTTATTTATGCTTTGTTGTCTTACGAATGGTTCTCATGTTCTCCTCTATCCTCCGCTTGGGTTGGGAGAGCTTTTGATGTACGATATTCGAATTCCTCATAGTGTTGAGTAGTTTTTAGCCTTGTTGCCTCTTTAAAAAAAAAAGAAAGGTGTTATGTCCGTTGCATCCTAGCTAGTTCTACTGTTTACTCCTCATAAATAATGGCTTCTTCAAAAACCATGTCTCCTTTAGTTCTTCTACTGATCATTTACGCTGGTCTCGTTAATTGTGAATCTTCCCCGTCCCCGAAGTTCGCTCCATTTTCTATTCCAGGTCCATCTTGGATTTCTCTGCCACCTGACTCGAGCCATATCTCTGCAAGTCCTTCTCAGCTACCAATTTCCACCGGCAGCTCAAACCGGGGCTCTTACCCACCAACATCTTCTCCGGGTGCTCGGTCTAATACACCTCTCCGAGCTTATTCACCCTCGCCCCTTGGCGGAACGGTTCCCACAACACAAGTCCCTCGTCTTGATGGAATCAGAGGAGCGTATTGGCCATCATATGATTTTGATGAACATGAAGCCTCCTCCATCGTCACCTCATATTTCACTCACATTTTTTACGCATTCCTCACGCTCGAGCCCTCAACTTTCAAGCTCAACGTCACGGCTAATGACCACCAAAAGATGCTTAAGCTAGTGAGTTCTCTCCGGACCCGAGTCCCACCCGTCAAAATATTGCTGTCCATTGGAGGAGCGGCAAGCGACTCAAACATATTTTCTACCATGGCAAGCACCACGGACACACGCCTAACGTTCGTTGATTCCACTATTGAAGTGGCAAGAAAATACGGATTTGATGGTCTAGACCTCGACTGGGAATACCCTGAAAATGACAAGGACATGGTCAATTATGCTATACTTCTCAAACAATGGCGTAGAGGTCTTGTTCATGAAGCCGAAGCTACTGGAAGACCTACTCTTCTGCTAACTTCAGCTGTTTACTATAGCCCCAATTTCACTTTATATGGTCTCCCACGATCCTACCCAGCGTACGCTGTTAATAGATACCTCAACTTTATTAATGTTATGTCCTATGATTTCCACGGTTCTTGGGAGAACTACACTGGGCCTAATTCGGTTCTCTATGATCCGAATAGTACTCTTAGTGCTAGTTATGGAATCGGGTTGTGGATCGACTCAGGTGTCTCGCCCAAGAAGATTGTATTGGGTTTAGCCGCATACGGGCGGAGTTGGAAACTTCAGAATCCGAAAGTTAACGGGATTGGAGCTCCGGCGGTGGGGGTAGGACCCGGAGATCTTGGTATTCTCAATTACAATGAGATAGTGAAGTTTAATACGGAGAATGAGGCGGTAGTAAATTATGTTGGAGAACTAGTGACGTTTTATTCTTATGCCGGGGACATTTGGATCGGGTATGACGATACCTTGTCCACTGATTTGAAGGTCCGATTCGCACGGTCCATGGGTTTGGCTGGATACTTCTTCTGGGCTCTTGGTGGGGATCTTAACTGGGCTCTCTCAAGACAAGGTAAACTCAAATAATAACAAACCTTGTTAATAAATAAAAATCATACAGAGTTTGGGTTAATAACAACTCTCTTCGGGAGTTTGGGTTAATAATAATTCTCAAAAAATTAACTCTCTTTGGCTAACCCTTTAGTTTGTCCCTTTTGGCAGCTACACACTCCTGGAGTGGCTGGTAAGCTACAAGTGCAGAGGTGTTGATAGCTTCCAAGCGATTCAACGAATATTGTTTGATTGTATTTCTGATCCAATTTGTTTGATAATATCAATTAATGATCAAATTCGTAGGCTAGCTTATTATCCTTCGTTTGTATGCTCCATTCCAATTATCAAACGATCTTATTTCCATTACATAATAACAACACAATTATTTTCTAAACATGAATGATGCCAAGGACTTCTTGTCAACGTTTTAAAGCGTGGAATATGAGCTTTTATTGTGGAAAGACCTTAAATGGCAAGTTTTCTCGACATCAATCTGAATAAGATGTTTTTCAAAGAAAAAAGATTCGAAGAACCTGTCAAGGAGATAGGGATGTCTAAATCTTTTATGTGGAACTTTTCAAATTATGGACTGAACAAGACATGATGACGAGAAGTCTGGTGTCCAAGGAAGCTTATGAAAATTTAAAGTGTCAGAAGGTGTAATGAGACCTTATCTCTTTATTATGACAAGTCCCTTTTTTAATGTTCTTGCTTTAAAAGTTCACTTTGTGCTCTAATGGCTCTAATGTAGCTCTGACTTTGTCCTTTCTCAATGTTGTGAGCAGTTATCATAATTACTCACTTTAATTCACATCCCAAATCTCAAGTCTTGTGAATGTTATCTCTAAGAGATAAAAACATGAGGAAGAACTTAACGTATTTGGGAGAGTCTTAAGTATGGGAGGGAGAAGCCTCTTGCATGCATTCTCTCTTTTGCAACTTATGTAGAGAAATAGAAAAAAGGTTAGACATTCTCACAAATAACCACTTACTCGTTAGTTTTGTCTTTGTTTTAAGACCAATCTTACTTATCCATTTTAGTTTTCTTGTACTAACGCGGACACATTATATTATTTTTCTAGATAAAGAAAGCAAGAGATCGTAGCAGATTCATACGGTTTCTTATGAAAGTCAGGCCAAATTTTGAAAGTGCTAGGAAAAACATCATTAATCGAAGAACTAAGGAATTCTTGGCGAGCTTAGTATTGAGTAAGCAAGCTATGTTAGATACCAAAAATCACTCAACGGATATTATTCCCCTCACTTCTTATTGCAAATTTCTGTCAAGGCACGAGAATGGCGATGGAAACAATATTCAATGCAGGCATTGTAATGAAATTAGACATGTACACATTATAAGAAGAGGAAATTTTAGTTATTGTAAAAAATCATACTCTTGAACGTAGGACATTCAAAGGCAAGCAAACTCAACCTATAATCTTTAGAGTTCGTAGTTGGAAAATTGGGGCAGAATTTGATCTTGATTTTAACAAAATAATTATAAAACTCATTCGTATTTTGATTTTTTAAAAATTAAAATCACTTTATTTATATAAAATAATTAATAATTAAACTATAATAAAGCATGAATCTTAATTTGTACTTGATTTCAAACCTTGATCATATTCTTGTTGTATCCCTTAAACTATTTTCAAAATTGATCCATCTCAATCATCGTAGCCACACAAGTGTCTGGCCTCTAATGGTATCCATAAAATAAGTTGAGAGAATTCTATAACTCTTACAGAAATGGTTAAGCAAGAAGTGTTAACTCCATTAAAGTTTAAGCCTATTTATAATAAGTTTTGGATATTTTAGTTATTTAATTGAAATTATATTCTAATTTCAATTAAACTTTAGTTACAATTACAAATAATTCTAATTACATACTAATTATGCCCAAAAAAGATGCATTATCTCATATTGATTCTTATTTATTAAATATCTCATATTTAATCATAAAGTTTCTCAAACTTTATTAAAATAACTTTGCTTTCTTCAACTCATTCTTGATGTGAAACTCATTAGGATCCCAAATATTTTGGCAATAGATACAGATTATAACCTTAAATCATATTTAGGATTAGTTAAATTAAAATTTTTTAATTTATCTTTAATTCTCTAATCAAGCAATTTATATCCATAGATCAAATTTGACGTCTAGTAACACATCATGATCATCCAAATATTTAGGAATGTCAAAGTAGTTTTGACTAACCTTTTCGTGTATGATTTTTACGTATAATTCAATCATTTCATCATACAATGTTTTGATTAGACATAGAGCATTTAATTATTGTCTATTCTATTTTGAGTCCAATCATATTAGTTCTTTGCTATTATCTATTGATTCAATTAATAATAATTGTAAACTATTTACAAAATATTATTTCACCTTGGCTAAGGATTTCCTAAATCAGTACTAATAGAGAAAAATAAAACATTTCCCCTAATTATTTTAGGCTAATGAATTCTATCTTAATCACTCAACTACCTCCATGTAGCTTATGCTATATTCAATGACTATCGACTGAACTACCCATTATTAGAATATGTCATAAGTAGTATCAAAATATAGTAATCCCTACACAAGATAACTTTGGAGACTTTAAGTCAAATGATCACTTATACAATCATCTCAATGAGAATTTTCATGGACGTATAAGTAATAATCTAAATAGATTTCTCATAAAGGTTTAGTTCAGTTAACTTGTTCTCAAACAATCACCTATACGTTTGTTTAAATATCTCCATACTTTAACCTATGAGATCGACTACTTCCTTCATAAGGAAAAACAAAAAATGTGTTAATCTTTTTATGTTCTACTAATGTCCAATCTTAATATAACAATGACTAGGAATAATTTAGGGATAATACATAATGTAATATGAATCTCATAATTATAATCTCATCATAATTTCATTTGCAATGTATAATTATCCTATAGACTTTATCATATACTCTAACATGTACAAAATAAAGAATGTCTTTAAATTTTTTTTGTCCCTAAATTACAACCAATTGATTGGCTATAAGGCATAAACTAACAATCTCCAACTTACATGAAGTCAATCACTTAAGTATCTTATATCATATCATCATATGATGATCATGTTACTATTGGGATAGTGGTTTAACGCGAGAATTTTACAAGTCAATCACTTAAGCACTTGCTAAAATTTTATAACTTTCTTCTTAATTATCATTATAATTAAGAAAAATTGCCTAAATACATCCTTGGATCTTTGATGAGACCTTAGCTCCTTTTACACGGCCAATGGCTCTAATGTTCTACGGTACACTAATGTCTTGAACAATGTAATGAACTATATTAAGTTCATTAAAAATCTTATTAATCCAATCAGTCATTCCACTAAATAAAAAATGTATTTTGGCTTAATTAGCAATCATTGCTACATTGGAACCTTTCCAATCTTAAAATGATATTATTCTAATTAAAATAAACCTTAATTAAGATTTAATTCTAAAGTAAATACCTTTATCGCCTTGAATTCAATATCAACTCATGCACATAATAATATATATCTTTAATACCTCACAAGTATCTAACATCTTAAATACTAAACAGCTTTAATACATTATCTATGTGCTTAGACTTAGTATAGGTGAACAACTTCCAATCTATCTCTATAGATCTAATTCATTACCTTTTCATATAAAAATTTTTTGTTCTTGGACAATTATATTTTTTAATAATTGAAAATTAGAATTATTGTTCTCTATAAGCAATGATCTTTACTTCCACTACAGAGGACAACTATACTCTCACCAACCTTTTTGTAGACATGATAAATTCACAATCATTTCTAAAAGAAACTCTTTAAATTCATCATGAAAGTGGATCTTTTAATGTCTTGTAGCCTTTAAACTATACATTAAATTTATAAAGGCACTAGTTCCAATAATATTTACTGTTATGAGATTTAAACTTTTCAAATTCATCTTACTCCCATTACATATCTTGAGAGCCATTCTCCTATAATTATACATTGAAACAAATAGTTTGTTTAGCAAGTCTGTAAGATTATATCCAACCTTTGGATATCTCATAACCTTTTATTATCCAATTTAGTTCTAAACTTAATGGATAATATGTACTTCATCTAAGCATTACATCCTTAAATCATTAACTTTGACTCTTTCAAAAACTTAGCGTTTCATATCTAATATGAAATCTTGCTAATTGATTCAATTGGAAATATTAAAGGTAAGTCATTGTACTAGGCATAGTTGTAGAAGAAATAAGAGTGTTTGGACCATTAAGTCGAAGAGTGACTCGTCTTAGAGCATGATTTAAATCTTGAAGCTTAAGAGTCATGAAACCTTTTATACTCTATAAGATTGATAATGGTGGTCACATATGGTTATAAATAAATAACTAGAGCCCTTCCAACCACCCTCTTTATCAACTCAAACTTTTTGAGTAGTAGGTTCCTCTATTTACCTAATGCAAGAGTTAAGGAATTAATCATTGATGGTAGGTGGGGATGTAAAAATAGGTAGGCCAAAATTTTCTAATTATGTTTCTCTCTTTACTTTCCTATTCTTAGTATGGAAGGAAAGTGTTCATTAGATTAGGAATTCATCAGGTACTTTCTCTAACAAGTCCTATATGAACTCCATAAGGAAATGGCTTATAAATTCCTTTTGGCATCTTTTAGTTTTGAGCAAGTTACAAGTTCCAAAAGTCTTATTTATCTTATGGTTAGCAGTGAGGAAAAACTATCAACTTTGGATATAATTAGAGGTGGTACCAACATCTTAACCAGTTTTTTTTAATTGTATGGGCTTTAATGAATCCATTAGCCACCTTTTCTTTGATTTCCATTTCTCTAAATGGATATGGAATGACATTCTAGCTTGATATAACTTAAATTGCCAAGTGATGGGATAGAGATCAGTTCTTCAATAAATATTAGGTATAACTCATATGCATAAAGATGACCTTATAGTGTTCAACTCATATCTTGGATGTGCTATATACTCCCTTTGGAAGGAAAGAAATTGGAGGTTGTTTAAAGAGCAACCCAAATTAATTAAAGATACTAATGTGAAGTCCGTTAAATGGATAAGGTTGGTATTGATAGTCACAGGCTTCAAACTCTAAATGTTTCAAAGAACGAAAGATAATTGGAATACTGATTAGTAAGTCGACAATCCTAGTATTCAACTAAAGGTTAATTTTATCTTGAAATTTTGCTAGGCCATGTATACTGGCCCAGTGTTTATTGATAGCATTTTGTTAATTGTAATGCTTACAACACTTTGTACTGGTTTTGGCTATAGCCTCGAAAAAATATCTTTAATTTCCAAAAAAAAGGTTTCACTAAGAAAAGAAATTATAAAATAGATGAATATTAGATTTAGTAAAACATCTATATAAGAACTCCCTCTAACATTATCTTTTTAGTTATTATTTACTTATTTCAGAGATTTTATGACTTGGATTAGTGAAATTTCCAAACTTAATGAATTACTCTCTCTAGTTACAACCACATACTCTCAAATTGATTTATCAATCTCTATATCTAAATAGAACCTCTAAAAAGCATTAAGATTTGTGAAATTATATATAGGGTTTGACACTAATACTAAAAGATTTATGTAACTAAATATCTATCACAGCTTTGCAGCTCTCAATATCAATGCCTTAATAAATTTGTAAATATGTTTTCTTAAACTAATTTATGTAAATTCATATCCAATTCAATTGATATATTTTATTAATCAAACATTAAAACAAAAAGATAATTCTCAAATTTAAGTTCTTCCAAAACTAACTAAAATTAATCTATAACAAAGAAATAAAAGGTTTCCTTAATCTAAATTTTAAAAAATAACTAATCATCATCCTTAAAATAATAAATAAAATAAAATTAGAAAAATCATAAATTTGTTTTTTGATGGAATTCTCAATCTTTTGATATTCTCCTCTTAGTTGAGATGATCGTGAATATATTTGATATTAGAAAACAATTTGGAAATCTTGCATTAGGTTTTCTTTCTCTAAAACTTTATGAAAAAATTATTTAGATTATAGGGTTTATCAATGTTAGGATGCTTTTTAAATAGGGAGTTACCATAATGAACATGGTTTAAATCACACTTTTTTTCAACATCATTTTCAACACTTGAATTTAGATTTCTCGTCTAGACAATAACATGGGCTTTAACATGACCATATGCAAGCATGTTTCTTTAGATCCTTATTAAGATATGTGAGACTATTTTTGACTTGTTCATTAACTATCTATATCTAAAGATGAACACAACCTAAAAGACACCCACTTTTTTTTAGGTCATTTTAAACCAAAGATGGATCTTCCTCTTATTTTTTATGTGCATAATGCCTTAGCTCTTAATAATTCTCCAAATTACCTAAAAAATCAACCAAAATCAATTGAGTATCAAATCAAGTTAATTTAGATAAAAATGTAGAAAATTTTTCAAAAGCTTCCTTAGAAAAACATATATATATTACGTGTATATCACTAAATCACAAACCTTATGTACTTCCTTTTAGCCCCTTATTTCATTTCCATTCCAAGCTCTAAGACATTAAGTATTTCACCTTCATTTTAGCACCAAGATTCATTCTAAACATTTTATCTTCATTTCAAGCTCTAAAACTCGTTTTATATACTTTATCTTTTTTTCAAGTCCTAAGACTCATTGTCAACATTTTATCTTCATTCAATCCCTAAGACCCATTATAGGAATTTTGTCACCATTTTAAGTCCTAAGGCTCATTATAGGCATTTTATCCTTATTACAAGTCTTAAGACTCATTCTAGAAATTATATTTAATCCCTAAGATTCACCTTCAAATTTTATCAGCATTTTGCATCTTATAACCCAACTCTAGATATTTTCTCCATTTTAAAATTCAAGGACCCACTCTATATGCTCCTTTTATTTTAAACCTTAAGTAAAATAATAAACTTGTATGCATTCATCCAAAATTTCTCTTGTACAACACATTCCTTAAACTAATAACTAAAAACTTCTTACTTTGAACTTGAAAATTTTGCAAAATGTTTTAGGGACTCAAGTAACCAATTAGGCATGTAAGGAGAGGTAATGTCTTTGCCAATTATGTAATTGACCCAAAAACTTTCATACTTAGGTTTTGGAATTTATAAGTCCTTTCCATTTAGTTGTTTTTCTGTCTTTCCTTAATAAAGTAGAGTAATGGCTCTATTTTTATCCTTATTTTCATTGTAAGTCAATTATACTATTTAGGGCATGGTAAAAAAAGGTTAAAAATATAAGCTTTTACCTAAAGCGAAAAAAGGGACCTAAAGAGGTATCTAGGGATTTAAGACCAAACAAGAAGCCCTAGATAGGTGTATAGGGTTTTGTCTAAAGTGTGAAAAAGAAACTAGAGATGTATTCAGGGAAAAAAAATAGGGAGTGATATTAGGAACATAGAAAGCCGTTTAAGGATTTAAAACTAAATGGGGAGTTCTATCAAGATATATAGGGTTTTGCCTAAAGTGAGAAAAGGTACCTAGAGGGGTATATAGGTATATAGGAGTTTGCCTAAATTGAAAAAAAATTGCATAAAGAGATATCTGGGGGATTTAAAACTAAGCTAGGAGTCCTACAAAGGTATCTATAGGTTTATGAAAAGTGAGAAGATTATCATACAGATGTACCTAAGGGTTTAAAACTAAATAGAGAGTCATAAAGAGGTTTCCAAGAATTGACCTAAAGTGATAAAAGGAAAATAAAGAAAAACTGGGGATTTAAAACTAAAAAGGTCTTTAGAGCATTACCTAAAGTTTCCCCAAGGTGAGAAAAGAGACCTAGAGAGATATCTAAAGGTTTAATCTAAATGGGGGAATCCAAAAGAGGTATATGATTTTTTTTCCAAAGTGAAAAAGTATTTAAGTAGGTACTTTAGGATTTAAAAACTAAATAGGGAGTTCTCGAGAGCAATCTAAGGGTTCTGTGCAAATTAAGAAAAGGATCCTAAAGAAGTATTAGGTGATCTAAGATTATATAGAGATTTATACTGATCTATCTAGGATTTAACTTAAAAAGATAATAGGAAAGTAAAGAGGTGCCTAGGGATTTAGAACTAAATAGGAAATCTTAAATAGGTATCAATGGTTTTATCTAAAGTTATAAAAGTAACCTAGAGAGGTATTTAGGAATTCAAAATTAATTGAGGTGTTCTATAGAGGCATCTAGGGTTTTTGTACAAAGTAAGAAAAGGGACCTAGAGAGGCATTACTACTTTAAAATAAATATGAGGTTTTAGATAGGCATATATGATTTTTCTTAAAGTGAAAAAGGGACCTAGAGAGGTATCTAAATATTTAAAACTAAATAAGGAGTCATAGTGAGATACATAGGGATTTTACTAAATTGATAGAAGGGAAGTCCTAAAGAGGTTTATAAGGTTTTCTAAAGTTGAGAAAATTAACTAAAAGAGTTATCTAAGGGTTTAGAACACAATAGGAATCTTAAAAAATTACCTAGGGTTTTATACAAAATGACAAAAGAACACAAATAGGTACCTAGGGATTAAATTAAATAGGTATATCAAGAGACTTATTTAGGGTTTACCTAAACTAAGAAAAATAACTTAGAGGGGTATATAAGGATTTTAAAAAATAATGAGTTCTAAAAAGGCATCTATAGAATTGTCTAAAGTAAGAAATGGTACCTATAGAGATATTAGGGATTTAACACTAAACAGGGACTTTTTACGAATTTCTAGGTTTTTATCATAAAATGCAAAAAGGGATCTAAACAGGTACTTAGGAATTTAAAACCAAGAAAAAAAGTCTTAAAGAGGTATGTAGGTTTCTATCCAAAGAGAGAAAAGGGAACTAAATGGATATCTAAGGATTTAAAACTAAATGAGGAGAATTATAAAGGTATTTAGGATTTACGCAAAAGTGAAAAAGGAATCCACAAAGGGATATAAGGATTTCAAGCCAAAATAGGAGTGTTAGAGAGGAATCTAAGATTTTGTTTAAATTCTACAAAATGGACTTAAAGAGATACAAAGATTTAAAAATAAATAGGTAGAGTCCTAGAAAAGTATATAGGATTTGAAGATAAGTGAAAAAAAACCTACAAAATTATCTAACGGTTTGTAAAAAGTGAGAAAAGGATCTTAAAGAGGTATCAATAGATTTAAAACTAAATAGAGAGTTATAGAAAGGCATCTAGGATTTGATGCAAAGAGTGGGAAGGAAATGAGAGAGGTATTTAGGGATTTAAATCCAACCATTAAGTCTTAGAGAAGTCTAGTGTTTTAATCAAAGTGAGAGAAGCAACTTAAAGAGGTATTAAGAAATTTAAAATTAAATTAGGAGTTCTAGAGAGATATGTAAGTTTTTTTCCCCAAAGTGAGAGCAAGGATGTAGAGAAGTATTTGGGGATTTAAAATTAAATATAAAGTATAAGATAGGTATCTATAATTTTTTCCAAATTGAAAAAATTGAACTAAGGATGTGTCTATGGGTTTAAATCCAAATAAGGAGTCCTAGACAAAATTTAAGGATCTAAACAAAGAAAGAAAACGAACCTAAGAGGTATGCATTTTGAAGTACGAAGGTAGTATTAGGTAGGTATACATGATTATGCTTAAAGTGAGAGAAGGAATATATTTAAGTATATGAGGGCTTTACACTAAACAGGGAGTTCAAGAGAGGTATATAGGTTTTTCCCAAAGTTTGAAAAATGGACCTAAAGAGGTACCTAGGGATTTAAAACTAAAAATCAAGTTATAAAGAGGTATCTAAGGGTATCCCAAAGTAAGAAAAGGAACCTAAAGAGATCTATAAAGATTCTAAAAGGGGAGTCCTAAAGAGGTATTTAGTATTTTTCACTAATTGAGAAAAAGGAAAAAAAAGAGGTTTATAGGAATTTAAAACTAAACAAAGAGTCTTAGAGAGGTATATAGTGCTTTTCCAAAGATAAGTAAGGGACCTAAAGTAGTATCTAGGGAATTAAAAGTAAATAAAGTGCCCTATAGAGGTATCTAGGTTTTGTCCAAAATGAGAAAAGGAACTTAGAGAGGTATATAGGAATTTAAAACCAAACAGGAAGTGTGGTAATTATATATTTTACATGTTATTGTGGGTTTAATTAGTTATAATTTATCACTTACATAACGAATTTTATGTAGATTGTATGATGCTTTCCTATGTTTAGTAAATTATCTTATAGTTGATGTAAAGGAGATTTTTTTAATTTGAGTACAACTTTCTCTATAGTTATCTAGTCAAGGTGATATTGGATTTATTAGAAAACTAACACGAAGGGAAAAAAACTTTTAGAAGATATCAAAGGTTAATTCAATCTCAAATGTGAAAAATTAGAGAAGATGATGAAATGCAAATTGTTGTTAGACACACTAAAAATGTTAGGTCCTGATTTTTTCTTAGGATTTAATTTATTTAATTATCGAGTATGAAAATAAGTTAGAATTTATAAATTAGAAAATTTTTGGAGTTAATATGGTTCATTATTATTTTCATATGTTTGCATGAATGAAAAGTATAGAATTAAAATGAAGAAAAGTATAGAATTAAAATAAAGTATGAATGGAATGTTGAAAATTGTCTTAAACTAATAAGACAAAGAAGAGAAGAAAGTGTCGTGTGTGTTAAGAAATAAAAAGAAAGAGAGAGTTGTGGAAGAAACTAGAAGGTGAAAACCGAAGCAAGGAGAAAGAAGAAAGAAAGAGCAAGAAGAAAGTGGAAGAAAGAAAAAGGGTTCAGCTGAAAACAATCTAGGTATTTCCTATCTTTTTCTCTTTTCTTTAGTAGAAGAAGGGAGAAGAGAAAATAGGTTTTATGTGATGAAAATGAAGAGAGAAAAAGAAAAGGAATAAGAAAACTATGTTCTTAGATTTCTTTTATGAACTTAAGTAGATCTTAGTTCTTTGAGTTAGAGAAATCAAGGACAAATCAAGCTTAAACTCATTCATGGATAGTTAGGATTACGGAAAGTTTCATTCGTGTGTGTTGATTAAATTAAAATATATGTTTTTGAAGGGAATCAAGCTAGTCGAAGTCAAGACCAAAGAAAAGAGCAAGCTTGATCTTAGAAGTATCAAGTAAATAGGTGGGTAATATGTTTATAGTTTTGTGATGATGAGCCAAAAATATTTGTGCGTATGAATGCTATAAATGCTTGTCTTGACTCATTGTGGATGTGAGAAAAATGTGTTGTGATTTGATAACTTATTATGTTTGAAAGATTACTATATCTGGTATGAATGAAAAGAAGAAAAGAGTAAAAAGCTTGAAAGTGTGAGTATGTTATGAAATATGTATACATCAAAAAATCTGCTTATGTGGGCAAGAGAGATACCATTTCGTTCGTCACGTGTACATTGACCTTAAGCCTTCTCCCGGCTGCCCGCTTGTGACATATGAGATCTGAAAAAAATGGGCTCATTTCGTTCATGGTGTAAACTTCGGTTTCGCCATTTCGTTCTGTGGGTTTATCTCGAGCCATTTTGTTTATGCATTGCATTTGAATTGTTAGATATGGAACATATTTGAATGATAATTTGTGATGAGTGAGTGAAGAATATGAGCTGAATTATGTGGAATGTGTTCAAATATATGTGATATGTAATATATACTTGATTATGTGTGGTTTGTTATCACTAGCTATAAACGTATTAGCCACTGAGCTTTTTAGCTCACCCCACTATTTTTCCACTCCTCAGATGAAGAAAAAATAGATCAACATTAACTTGCAAAATTTCGCAGACTCTAAGGGTTTTCAATATTTTGTAACTTAACTAGGTAGATCAAAAAATTTTGGCACTTTGAATCATTTCAAACATGAGCATCCATGAAAGTGTTTTGCATTTTACTACTGATGTGCTTTTATGGGCTTTGTAATTTAAAGTTATGATAAGACTCTGTTATTGAGTGTTGACAGAAAAAGTTACAGAAATTTTCATATTTATATGTGGAACATGTTCTGTTCTGTCAAAATGTTAACGTGGCAAGAAGTGAAATTTTGTTTCATGATGGCCTCTGGGATGGATTTTCTTTAAGTGATGTCCTTTAGACTGAAAGATATACGTATGAAATTGAAAGTTGGATTCAGGTCTTGTGGTTGTAATTACTGGTTTTAGCTATATATATAGGTGTTGATAGCAGATGAACGAAAATAGAGAATAAGGGTTAAAATGTGATCTGAAAATTCCAATAATAAAATGTATTGCTCTAGGCAGAATTAGGCTAACTAGTCCTCCTCAAATTGTAGATCATTCTCTTAGCTTTCTAATGATATAAATTACGAAATTTTTGGATTTCAAACGTAAAAGATATGGCTCTTATAAGATAGCATCGTTAGTATTGGTGTAGGTAGTAGCATAATTTTCACAGAAATGGTATCCTATACTTAAATGATTAAACTGTATCGATATAGGCTAAATTTTTCAAAACCGTCTGCAATATATAGTTTGGAGGTTTTGGCCTTTGGATGTAAAAGATATGGTCATAAGATGATGCATAGGTACTACACGAAGTGAAAGACGAAGCAATTTTGACCTTTTAGATGGAAAAATCTTTCTTTAAGTCTTCACTAAAGTAGTAGATCTCGAAGTCCTTTTCGATACCATCCTAAAACAACCACAATCCGATATCTCTAGTGAAAGTTATACTAATTGTCCCAAGATAAGTACAATATGATTGAGGACAAAATTAGGGTTGACTCTTTTGGCCATAACTTCATTGTCTAACCTCCAAATGAAGTGATTATTGAACCAATAGATTCCTAACACATTTTTTTCTATCATTGGTAGCCTTTGGTTTTGATTTGAAAAAGATTAATAGAAAAAAAGTAAGGGAATCGATTGGAGGAGCATAACTTAGTATGAACATACTTTGGCTTTTAAGCATATCTTGATCTATATAATAGGAAAATTTTGGGATGGTATAAGAATGAAGATGAACCGATGATGGACAATCGTATAAAGAATTACAACATTTTATGACATCTGGATAGTTGGGCTCTGGAAATGGGGTTCAACATCTTGTAGTATCAGAGCTAAAGGTTTTCAAGGATTCCTAGGCTTAGGATATGTGATGTTATGAATTATTATGCTATATGATTGATTGTTATTTTGTTAAATTGATTGATTGAATTAAGTGACATGAATATCATGCATACACGTAGGACATAACATTTAAAATGAAAATAAGCTAAATGTTAGTGTTTTGTTGAAGGAGTAAAATTCCACCTCGTCGAAGAACACTTTGAGGAGTTTTGTAAGGATCTTTTGTACCTGATTCTCCACCGAGAGAGAAGGGTACTGATGAGTCCAGAGCCCCAGCGATTGCTGAGGCAACTGTAGGGCAAGATAACGATTCCTTTCCACCTCAAATGCCCGAGTCATCCCTCCCTCAAACACAAGTACCTAATCCGTTTGATCCCAGAATGTTTCAAGCCTTTGCTTAGGCTTTTGTACAAGCAATGGGTCAGATGCCATCCACGTCTACTCCAGCCTCTTCTAAGAAAGGAAGACAAT
This sequence comes from Erythroxylum suave, assembly GCA_027563595.1. NCBI lineage: Eukaryota > Viridiplantae > Streptophyta > Magnoliopsida > Malpighiales > Erythroxylaceae > Erythroxylum > Erythroxylum suave. The sequence continues at coordinate 18,455,535 of JAOSBN010000008.1, read as the reverse complement.
TTGATAAGCTGAGGAAGTATGGCACTGTGGACTTTTATGGGGCAACTGATCCTGAGGAAGCTGAGACTTGATTGAGGAAGACGGAGAGAATATTGGAACAGATGGATTGTGAAGATGAAGAAAAGACTGTGCATGTCGCGATCTTACTATAGGGAGATGTCTTGCATTTGTAGGAAAGCATACAAGGGAGCCAGTTAAAGCTGTTGGTGTTAACATTGGCTGATTTTCAAGCTGCCTATAAGAAAAAGTATCTGTCCGAGGTGTACATTCAATAGAAGCAGAGGGAGTTTTTGAGCCTCACTCAGATGGAGATGACAGTGAGTGAGTATAAGCACAGGTTTACCCAGTTATTCAGATATGCAACTAAGCTGATGATGAGTGAAGCAGCTAAGTGCCGAAGATTTGAAGCATGTTTGCATTTGGCCATCAGAGAAAAAGCGGTAAGTGCAAAATTTTTGGAACTTTCAACAGTTGGTAGAGGCTGCCCTGAGGGTTGAAAATGTGGAGAACACAAAAAGTGTCGTAAATAGAAAGAGAAAAGGAAGAGAACAACTAAGTAGGGGAGGTAGTATGCCTATGTTAGGAAGGAGTGCCGAGACTTTCCCTACACCATCTGAGGTTCAAAGTTATGGCTTAAGTAGATCTAAACTGATGAGAACTATTTCCCTTCAGACCTGGACTGTAGGAGGAGCCATAAGAGGAGAGGAGAATAAGCCATCCTATCGAAAATGTGACCACTGTGTCAAATTTCATAAAGGGGAGTATTATCAACTCACTGGAGCTTACTTTAATTATGGAGAGAGAGGGCACATGGGCAAAGAGTGTCCATAATATGCTAGACAGGTGGGAACTCAGAGGAAAGAATCAAAGAGGGTTGAGACTTTGGAAGTTAAGTATGCAACTGAAGTGGGCAATTCTAGTGGAGCTAAAAAGATAAATCCTCCAAGAAGACCAAAAGGGCAAGCACTAGCTAGGGTATTCCCATTGACCAGGGAGGAAGCAGAAGTAGCTTTGGAAGTTGTTACTGGTATAGTTAAATTATTTAACAATGACATTATTGATTTGATTGATCCGGGGTCTACCCACTCTATTATTTCTACAAGTATGATTTTGTATGATAGAACTTTGAATCTATTAGATAGTCCTTTGATGGTTAGCACCCCGATGGGCTAGTATGTTATTATTAGTCATGTTTATAGGGAGTGTGAAGTATGTATTGGTGAGGGAAAATTAGTAGTGGATTTAATGCCATTGGAGATGAAGGGATTGGATGTGATTTTAAGCATGGACACTCTAGAAAAATATAGTGCCACTTTGAATTGTAGACAGAAGATGGTAGAGTTTGTACTCGATAAGGGTGAAAAGGTAATGTTTGTGGGAGACAGAAAAGCAAGCCCACCTAAACTTATTTCAGCACTGACAATAGAGAAAATGATGAAGAAAGGGTATGAAGCATGCTTGGCATATATGGTAGACAAGAAAGAAGATGAAACAAAGTTAGAAAATATTCTAGTAGTCAAAGAATTTCTAGATATCTTCCCAGAGGAGTTATCAGGACTACCACCGCACAGAGAGTTCTAGTTCACCATTGAGCTTCTTCCAGGCACCGCACCAATCTCTATTTCATCCTATAGAATGGCTCCGAAAAAATTGAAGGAACTTAAAGAGCAGTTGTAAGAATTATTGAAGAAAGGTTTCATTAGGCCTAGCTCTTCACCTTGGGAAGCTCCAATTCTTTTTGTGAAAAAGAAAGATGGATCCTTGAGGAAGTGTGTTGATTATAGGAAGCTCAATCATGTCACTATTAAGAATAGATATCCCCTCCCACCCATAAATGATTTGTTTGATCAACTACAAGGAGCCAAACTCTTCTCCAAGATAGACTTGAGATTGGGTTTTCATCAATTGTGAATAAAGGAGTCCAGTGTGTTAAAGACTGCTTTCAAAACACGATATGGGCATTTTGAGTTCATGGTTTTTGGATTAACTAATGCTCCTGCAGCCTTCATGGATTTAATAAACAGGGTCTTCTATCATAGTCTTTATTGATGATATATGGTTTATTCCAAAAGCGATAAGGAGCATGAGGAGCATTTAAGGATTGCCTTGGAGACATTAAGAAAGGAAGAGTTGTATGCCAAATTTGATAAATGTGAATTTTGGCTAAAAGAAGTGGCATTTCTTGGACACGTCATTTTAGAAAAAGGAGTACATGTGGATCCACGAAAAATAGAAGTTGTGGTAAAATGGGAAATGCCAAAGAATGTAGCAAAAGTGAGGAGTTTCTTGGTATTAGCTGGTTACTACAAATAATTTGTAAAAGGCTTTTCCATTATAGCCACTCCACTCGTAAAATTGACAAAGAAGAATCAAAAGTTTATATGGTCAAAAGAATGTCAGAAGAGTTTTAAGGAGCTGAAGAAGAAACTAACAACTGCATCAATTCTGCCTTTGCCTTTTGGTAGTGATGGGTATACAGTTTATAGTGATGCTTCGAGAAAAGGATTAGGGTGTGTTGGACCCCAAAACTTTTCGTGGAAGTTAGAACTATTATATGTGAAAATGTAGGAAGTTAAAAGCTGAAAAATGTAGTTGAAACATGTTCATTGAGT
>JAOSBN010000008.1:18426280-18452823 GCA_027563595.1 Erythroxylum suave | reverse complement strand
TATAGCTTATCTTCTTAGCTTTCCAACGCTATAAAGTATGTGATTTTTGGATATCAGACTTGAAAGTTATGATTGTTCCAAAGTAGTGATTGAGAATTTCATGATGAGTGTATATAGTTGAAGGATTGTGTTTTTGGGATGATGACCAAACGTGGATGATAAATTGATTGTAAGTGATCTTAAGTTGAAATGGGAGTGAAAATGATGAGGAATATGAGTTAGGAATGACAGATATGCATAAGATGGGTCATAGCTTAAGGAGTTGGAAATGTGAAATTTGACCCGTAGCTGTCTGTTAAACGGACTTTAATGGCTGCTAAGCAGACCTTCTCGGGTCTGAAAATGTCCCAGACCAGTCAATGAAAGGGACATGATGTCCATTAGGCGGACCTTCTTGGGACAGTTTTAAAAATGTGCAATTTTTGACTTTCTAAATAGCAAGAATCTCTCTTCGGGGTCTTCACAGAAGTTGTAGAACACGAATCGCTCTTCGAAAAAATGCTTGAATGACCATGATCCGACACCCATAGTGAGAGTCATGCTAATTGTCCTATATCATGTACATATGCAATTGTGGACCCACTAATGCTTTCCTCTGATATATTTAGGCTTGAATGGAGATTGAAATGTACTTAGTTTGATGTGAAAATAAGAGACAAAAATGAGTGATTTGTTTAGGGTGATGGTTAAGGATATAAACATAAGAATGGATTGTCATATGTCAAGTATTCAATTATGGAAATTTTGTGATGTTATGAGAATGACGACGAGCCTAAGTTAGTTAATATGGGTTCATGGAAATAACCCTCAAGGTAATACACACACTCACGTCTCAAGTATGACTCCGAACGTTGGGCTCCAGAAGCGGGGTCCAACAGATGTGGTATCAGAGCAAGGAGAGCAAATCGACGGTTAAGGAGACATCATTGGTTTACGCTCATGTTATATGGTTCTGATTAAGAGTTGGGTTTCAGAAATGGTGCCCAACAGGGTGCGTGTTGATGCAAGAAGATAAAGTGATTTCGTATGCTTCCAAACAATTAAAACCTTATGAAATGGACTATCCCATGCATGGCTTGGAATTGACTGCTATAGTCTTTGCATTGAAAATATGGAGACATTATTTATATAGAGTCACCACCTGGGTATTTACAGACCACAAGAGTCTTAAATATTTAATGAGCCAAAAAGAGTTAAATTTGAGGCAAAAAGGTGGTTAGAATTACTGAAGGATTACTACCAGCCAGGAAAAGCAAATGTAGTAGCAGATGCACTGAGCAAGAAATCTACCATGGTGCATGTGAGGATGGTATATCTTCCCTTGTTGAAGGAATTAGCCAAGCTTAAGGTGAAATTGAGACAAGTTGAATTTAGTGGCATATTGGCTCATTTTAGAGTAAGGCCAGTATTGATTAAAAGATTAAAGAGTTGTAGGAATGAGATGAATACTTGACCAGACTCAGAGAAGAAATTAAAAATGGTAAGCCTTTGAAAATAGAAGTAAGAGAAGATGGACTGATGGTAAGAGGGAACAGACTGTGTAACACAGATATGCAGCAGTTAAAGGATGGAATTTTGGATGAGGCACACAATGCTCCATATGCAATGCATCCTGGAAGTACAAGAATGTACAAAGATTTAAAATAACATTTTTGGTGGCAAGGAATAAAGAAGGATATAGCATAATATGTTGGAAAATGTTTAGTATGTCAACGGGTTAAAGCAGAACATTAAGCACCTGCTGGTAAGCTTAAGACTTTTTCTATTCCAGAATGGAAAGGGGAAAAGACTATAATGGACTTCTTAATGGGATTATCAACGACCAAAAGGATGCATAACGTAGTATGGGTGATTGTGGATAGCCTAACCAAGTCAGTACATTTCTTGCCTATCAGACAGACAAATTCTTTGAATGTCTTGGCCAAGAAATACATAGATGAAATAATTAGGCTTCATACGATTCCAAGTTCCATAGTCTCTAATAGAGATCCCAGATTCACCTCGAGATTTTGGGAAAGTTTGCAAGAGGCTTTAGGAATCAAGTTACATTTTAGCACAGCTTTCCATCTACTAACAGATGGTCAATTAGAAAGGATAATAAGGACATTGGAGGCAATGTTAAGAGCTTGTGTAATGGACTTCAAAGGTTCATAGGATGAGCACTTACCATAAACCTTTGATTGAGTTCACTTATAGTAATTCCTACCACTCGGGAATTCAGATGACACCTTATGAAGCCTTGTATGGTAGGAGGTGTAGGACCCCTATTTGTTGGGATAAGGAAGGTGAAAGAAAACTTTTAGGACCTGAGTTGGTATAAGCTACAGTCGACAAGATTAAATTGGTGAAACAAAGACTCAAAGCAGCTCAAGACAATATGAAGACACACATAGGAAGGAAATGGAATATGAAGTGGGAGATAAAGTGTTCCTTTAAGCTTCACCATGAAAAGGAGTTCTAAGATTTGGAAAAAGGGTAAACTCAGTCCAAGATATATAGGCCCTTATGAGATTATTAAGAAGATTGGGCCTATTGCTTACAAGTTAGCTTTACCATCAGAGTTATCCAAAATTCATAATTTCCTCCATATATCAATGCTTAAGGGATATAGATCGGATCCATCACATATAGTCCAACCTTCAAAAGTTTAATTAAGGTAGGATTTAACCTATGAAGAACAACCAGTGGCAATGCTAGATTCGAAGGAAAAGGTCTTGCGGAATAAGACAGTGAAACTGGTTAAAGTTTTATAGAAGAACCATGCAAGAGAGGAAGCAACATGAGAATCTTTGGAAGCCATGAAGGAGAAGTACCCACACCTATTTGTGGACTTAGGTAAGAATTTCGAGGATGAAATTATTTAAAGAAGGGAGAAATGTTGGATCCTAATGTTTTCTTACGATTTAATTTATTTAATTATAGAGAGTGAAAATAAGTTAGAATTTATGAATTATAAAATTTAAATAAAGATAAGAAGATAATAGGAATTAGATTTAATAAGGAAGGGTAAGATTGGAAAGTTGAAAATTGTCCTAAACTAATAAGACAAAGAAGAGAAGAAAGAGTCGTGTGTGTTAAGAAATAAAAAGAAAGAGAGAGTTGTGGAAGAAACTAGATAGTGAAAACTAAAGCAAGGAGAAGAAGAAAGAAAGAGCAAGGGTAAAAACAATCTAGGTATTTCCTATCCTTTTCTCTTTTCTTTAGTAGAAGAACGAAGTAGAGAAAATAGGTTTTATATGATGAAATGAAGAGAGAGAAAGAAGAGGAATAAGAAAACTATGTTCTTAGAAGTGATTATTGAACCAATAGATTCCTAACACATTTTTTTCTATCATTGCATTTGATTTAGATTTAGAAAAGATTAATGGAAAGAAAGTGAAGCGATCGATTGGAGGAGCATGACTTAGTATGAGCATACTTTGGCTTTTAAACATATCTTGATATGTATAATAGGAAAATTTTGGGATGTTATAAGAATGAAGATGAACCGATGATGGCCAATAAGAGTTCATGGAAATAACCCTACAAGGAATTACACATGCTCACGTTTTATGATATCCGGATAGTTGAGCTCCGGAAACGGGGTTCAACAAAAAAGACAAATTCTTATTTCTTAGAAGGTTTAAGAGAATGAGAAATAGTATAAAACTAATGTCAAAGTGCATATATGACTAAACCAAGCTCATCATGATTTTATGTAGAAATAAGACAATTAACATTAATTATAATATAATATCATATATTAACTATGCACTTATTTAAGACATTAAAAGTTCTAAAACATAATCAGTGCAAGCGTGGATGCTAGTCTGATGTTTGTTCTCATATCACACATTTTAAATATGCAAAAGAAATCATAAGTTCAAGCATTCTAGGACTTTATTTCTTAACCCTAGTTACAAATTCTATCATTAGGTTTAACTAGGGGGAGTTTTAGATGTTGTATGATAACCTTTTAGTTATTTTATAGTTTTGATCTTTCTTATCATTAAATAAGGGATTTGGAGTAAGATTGGAGGAGCACGTGATAACATCTCTAACTCCTATCTTTTTTTTATTCTCCTTATAGTAATAATGATTGGTTTTGGATTTTTAGATATGTTTATTGGCTAAAAACCCTAGTTAGGATTAAGAATGTAGTTTAATGGATTCTTAAATCATTAGTGCATGGTTTGATTATTTCCCAGTTAAATTTATTCTTTTTGTTCTTAATTGTTGAGTTTGTGACTAACCATTATAGATTCAATCTTAGGAATTTTATAAGGACCAAGGGGTAAAAAACCACGTGCACTAAGAGAATAAACAATTTATATCTAAGGAATGAAAGCATCATATACTATTGTAATAATGAAAAGATTAATGAGGCTTAATGAGTTTGATTAGTTAGAATTACACATTTTAAGGTGGTAGTTAAAAACTTAAATATACCTATGTGCCTTGAGAAATATAATATTAATTATTATTTAGACCTAAAATAATCAATCTTGCATAATAATTAGAATTAACTATAAATGAACTATGAAACCATAACGTCAAACATAACATGTTTATTATAGGTGATGCTTTATATAAGGCATTTGTTTTACCTTAAATCCTCTACAAAATTTGTAATCGAGTTTGCTTTCAAATGACTTTAGAATCACATAAATTGGACAATTATGTAGAATGTTATTCTCAAATTCATGTCTCCTCCGTAAAATCATCACCTGCAAGACAATGAACTAACATAAGAAAATATCATAAATTTCCATAGAAAAATTCTATAAAAATAGTAATTCATGACTAATTTATTCCATATAAACATGTAAAATATGGATCTATCAATTATCTTGATATGTAGCCATCTATTCTCTTCATTATGCTCTATTTTTACTAAAAGTTCACTTAATTTCAAGATCAAGTTAAAATAGGTTATCCAATTTATCACTCTTAGATCTTCTATCTTACATTAACTACTTAAAAATAAATGAAGTGAAATAAAATAAAGATAAAAATAATGTTAAAAAATAATAACTCAATAATCCTTAGAAATGATGTTAAAAGATTGATTGAGCCTAACTTTAAGTGTATATAATGAATTGCAACAAATTATTAAAACTAAAGTATCTGGATTATCGATCCTATGTGAATTATATTACTATATCTATTGTTTCTCTTTAAAAATTAAAACTCAAGAAATAATATTTAATAAAAATAATTAAGCCCCTAAACTAACAAAGGCAAGAGAATTAAACTAGTGAAGAAAAATCAATAAAGGTCTTAATGTAACAGGTATTGATTCTCGTAACAATAACTTAAAGTCATGTAAAGTTATAAGTTTAATCACCTTATAACTCTTTTACGTAACCCTAACTTATAAATATTTTTAAGAGGGTTCTTTGGTGGGGACTTTGGAGGCCTGAGACAACCTCCTCTATTACCAAGATTTTTAGTTCTATAGTTTTCTTAATATTAAAGAGGGATTTGGAATTAGATTAAAGAAGACCATGAAAACTCTTCTAGTTTTTTCTTCCTTTTCTTTCTTTTATGTTAAGAGTCTTTTTCTTTTATTAAGTTTAATAATTAAATCCCTAGTTAAGGTTCGGGATGTAGCTTGTAATGGATCTTTTCACTAATGTATGGTTTGATATTCATTTAGTTGAATTTATTCTCTTTCTTTTTTATGATTGAGAGGTGAAATATGATACGTACATTAGAAGAATGAATGCTTTAGTGCTAGTGAACAAAAGTATCCTCGACTATTATGAAAATCTAATAGATTAACTATTCTTAACGAATTTTGTTAGGAAGAATTATACATCAAGAGATGGTAGTTTCATAACTTGATATAGTTGCATGCCTCGAGAGAGTTCATAGACACTTTAAGTTAATTGTTATTTTAAACTATATTACTAATCTTATATAATAATTAAAATATCATATAAGCGAACCATATAGCCTTAACACTTTGTTTCTTAATTTCCTTGCACAATCTTTTTTTTAGCTTATCAATTTATTTTCCAAAATCTTAGTAATTTTAATATTATTGTTTAGCTAGGATTAATTGACATAGTAATAAATTTCCTATGGGATTAATACTTTGGATTACTCTATTTTTAATAACTTGTAATTGAATTTATATTCTTATAAATATATTCAGTTAACAACATCATTATTGAGATAAGGCAACAACAACCACGTAGGATTTTCTTAAGGGATGTTCAAATGTAGGTGATTACTATAAATTCTTCATAGACCTTCAAAAGGCGAGGAACTATGAGTTGGATCAAGTTCATCTCAACTTGCTATAGACTTTAGTGGATCTGTTAGGGAAGACATGATTACATTCATTAAGGAATAATATTTGGTGATCCAAACTCTTCCATTAAATGGCCCTAAAGAAAACGAGCTTCAAATATGGAGCTTCCTTTACTATATGAGTGATTGAGCAAGGATGATAACTTTATATTGAGATTTTCAGTCTATATAAAACCAATGAGCTAAAAATGCAAATTCAGAACTTTGCATAAGAAAAGGGGAAAAGCATTCCATGAAGTTTGGGAATGATATAAAGCTTTACTTAGACAATGGCCATATTATCAGTACTCCCTTCTATTTATTATACAATTCTTTTACAAAGGCCTTAAACTTACGTGACAAATTTTAGTTGAGACTATGACATAAAAGATCGTACAAAAAAAATTTAGTAAGGATGTCAAAGAGATCATTGATAGTTTAGACAGAAATTCTTCAACTAAATGATAAGGAGAAATTCAAAAGCTTCCTTTTATAAGGTGTCTTCAATCATGGCATCTTAAGTAGCTGATATGTTTTGCTAGATAAAGATTTTTATAAACTGAGACATGGGCAACAGAAAAATGTGTTATCAATATGGTATGTCTGGGCATCCATCCCTTGCATGTATGAATGTAAGATTAAACTTGAACTACTGTGAAGAAGTAAAATATATGCCTACTTATGGAGGAAAACAAGTGACAAAGAATGGCTCTTTCTTTAACACTTATAATCCAAGGTGCAATAATCACCCAAATTTTTTATAGAAGAAGTAAGGAGCTAAAGTAAGTAGAATAATAAGAACAAATTGGTTCCATGAAAGAATTTAGTTTCAATAGCTAATGCTACAAAACTAGAGGATGAAAGAGGTGCTCAAGTAGTTTATGTCTTTTGTGGATAAAAATTAGAGAAAATGGATAATTTAGGGAAGCTTAAAAAGGTTATGTATTCTAATTATGCATCCATCCATAATATGGATTTTCATGTGAGTCATTTAGATAAGTTGGTGAGTGAAAGACGTCCAGGGAAGTTTTCGAGTAATACCAAGGTGAACCTTCATGACCAAGTGTTTTCCATTACACTCAAGAGTAGCAAAACACTTGATTTTGATGTTATTAGAGAAAAGGTAGTGAGAAATTCAAAAAAATATTGAGTAAGAGAGTGAGAAAAAAATGGAAAATTGGCATTTAATTCAATCAGCACCAATTAAGATCAAAACCTTCAACTCATTGCAAGCCTTACATACCATAAATTACATTCCCTCAGAGGTTAAAGAAGATTATTAATTGAGACAACTTTAAGAGGTTCTTAGAGATATTCAAAATGTTGTACGTTAATATCCTTTTTTAATGCATTAGCTTATATTCCATCTTATGTGAAGTTTTTAAAGGAAATTATCTCAACTAAAAAAAATAGAAGACTATGTTATAATACCTTTAACAAAGGAGTGCATTGTTATATTCCTTTTCAACTTGGTGTTTGTATTATTATTATATGTTTATAAGATTTAGATATAAATTATAATATTATACCTTTATCTAGGAATATGGGAGCTCAATCCAACAAATGTTTCATTCTAACTAATGGATCATTTAATTAAGCACCTAATTGAGGTAGTGGTAGACATACTTGTTAAAGTAAGAAGTTTTATTTATTTTAAATTTATTAGTAATGTACACAGATTATGCACTAGGGCCCTCGTCATATTAAGGAGATCATTTTTAACAATTAGAGAGGCTATAACTGATGTGGTTAAGGAAAGTTGACCCTCCAGGTGGTTAAAGAGAAGATTAAATGCCACATCAACAGATTGCCTTTAATAAATAATGTTATAGGATGTACATTATAGACCCTATTATATATGACGTACCTAAAGTTGGTTATGGTGATCCTCTCAAAACATGTGAAAATGTAAAACTTAAGGAGAAGGAGGAGGATTGCACTCCTCATGATGATTCTTTTATGTTAGAAAGAAAGATTAAACCCTTACCATCTACCAATGAAGTACCTAACCTTTAATTAAAGACATTGACTCCTTATTGGTGTTATACAAACTTATGAAAAAACATAATATTTATCATTTTGAATTTACCTTTTCTTCTTTTAGTCCTGTGCAGGAAAGAATTTGATCTCTTCCAACTAGAGATCATGAATGACTGAAGAGCATAAGAAGGATGTTTAATTAAAAAACTTCTAAAGAAGGGATGTTCAACTAAAAAACTTCTAAAGAAGAGCTTATTAGGAGTTAACCCAATGATTCTAAATTTAATATTTCTTTTCTTCTCTTTTCTTATTTTTATTTTTATTTTTCTATTGTTTTTTTCTTTTATAGAATGATTTTGGTAGAATTTCTTGAATTTCACCTCACTAAACTTGCATATGATTATGGGAGATCTATTAATCTTAATATTCTCATCCAATTGATTTTATAATCTTATTTGTTTAACATTTAGGGTAAATTCATATTTTAAGTATGGATTTCGAAGATTTTTCCTTAGTTTTATGTTTAACTAACATATTTTCTTTTTAATTTATTTCCTTTGCTTATTTTAGTTAGACATATTTGCATCATTATGTTTTACTTCATGCATACATAGAGTTTAGTTTTTTTTTCAAAGTGAAATTAGAATTTTATTAATCTCTAACAAAAGCTATTACACCACTCTAATGAAATACTATTTTTAAAGTTAATTTTAGTATAAATTTGAGATCAACATTACAATTTCAAAGATTCCATATGAGCTTTATGCCTGGAGTTAGATTGCCTTATGCTCCCCTTACTATGATGATCTCTCTAATCTAGTTTATATTTTTATTTGCTAGCTCGTGTTTTTCAGTAGATTCCTTCTTATATAATATGTTGTTTCTTTCTCTCCATATTACATATATTGTTGAAATGAAAACAATTTTAAGTAAGGCACCATTTTTCTTGAGTTCCTTGATAACCTATGCCACTATTTTATTCCATTCATATGCTTGATGTTACTTTATTAAAAGATGCAGCATTTTATTCCAGATTGCTTTAGAGAATCTGTATTGGAAAAAACTGATTCCTATCTTCCTCTTTTTCAGCATATAGGACACAAATAGGATCAAAGGAGCCAAAACACTTGTCCTTTATTCTAATCCTATTTTTTATAACCATCCAACTAATTAATGAAGCTTTAGGATTTAAGGTTCGTTTCCATAAGACCTCTTTAAGGTTATATCTGTAGATTTTCTAGCATGATTCATTGGTAAAATACCCTTTGGTGTTGACTAACCAAATGATTGTGTCTTCACCATGCAATTGATGTAGATAAGGAAGATAATTAGAGAGGGAAGAGGAGCCTCTAAAGTTACAGTGCCAATCCCTATGTTGTATAAGTGAAGCAACTCTAACATCAGAAGGAATTCTATTCCTTAAATGCAGAAGATCATTTATCAAATATAAATGGCTATGGTCATTTCATTTTTCTCGCCAGAACTGATTTTTTTCATCATTCCCTAATTTATGCTTGATCCAAGGGTATAAGAGACAGACTTCTCAAGTTCAACATTTATGATAAGTAATAGGAAGGTTTGCTAGAAGTTTTGATTTTTTAGGTAATATTCATTAACTCATTTGATCCAAAGTGTTCCTTTATCAATATGTAAGCTCTGGTTTATTTTTTCTTTGGAGGACTTTTTACATAAGAGAGATGGGTATAATACCCATCCCTCCAGCCCCCAGCCCCCTTTTTCCTCTTACGGATAGAAATCTCCCATTTAACCTTAGTAGCTTTTGAATTTATTGTCGTACCAGACTATAAGAAAGCCTTAATACTACTCTTAGCCGCCTTGATAACTCTCTTGAGAAGAACTAAGTGACCACTCTAATGTAAATGGAGACTATTGAGAGCTAAATTGATTAGAGTGAGTTTGACAATAAAAGAAACAAACATGTTTTTCCAAGAATTGATTTTGGTTTTGTATGATTCAATCAAAGGAATGTAATCCTTACACTTTGGCTTAATAGTTGTAATTGGAATGCCAAGATATCTTAAAAGTGGAGATTGAATACTAAATCTAGTTCCCCTGCCTAGTTCAGATTCGTTACTCACATCAAAAGAAATGAACAAGTTGCTTTTATTAGTATTAACTTTTAACCATAGCATAAGATCATCAGAAAATATCAAGTGTGTGATCCTTAACTCAATACATTTATGATGTTATTGAAACATGCCATTGTAGGAAATAAGTTTATTGAGCATCCTATACAAAGCTTCCATAGCTATTATGAATAAGTAAGGGGAAAGTGGGTCCCCTTTCTTTATTCCCCTGGAATTTATGAATATTGGGGTAGGAGTCTCATTAATGAGGATACTAAAGGAAGTTGTAGTGATGCATTCTATCATCCATTTAGTAAACAACTTCTGATAACTTTACCTAAGGTGTAAACTTTCATTAAATCCTATATAACCAATATATTATCGCCAATTGATCTCTCAGTAATGAAAGCTCCTTAAGCATGATCAATGACACCCTTCAAAGCCAGCTACATTTTGCTTGCTAAAATCTTTACAATTACTTTATAAACAATGTTACAATAAGAGATAAGTCTAAAATCCAACATGAACGAAGGGTTCTACTTTATAGTGATAAGACAAATAAATGTTTGATTTTCCTTCAACATGTTAGAAGAAGTGAAAAATTCTTGGTAACTTTAGTAAAAAGTTTATCAATGGTTTCCTAATTCTTATAGAAGAAGTAAGCAAAATAGCTATAAGGTCTTAGAGCTTTGGGTTGATGTAGAATAAACAAAACTTCTTTTGTCTCCTATCACTCCTTCATTTCCTAACTAATACCTCTTTTAAAAAATCTACTAAAGTTGAATTCCCTAAAGGTACTGTTATCTTTAGATCCTACTTGATCAATCAAGAAATATAGGGCAATGTTTTGCAACTTTTCCTTATTAGTGTGAAGTACCACATTTTTATCTAGTATATTAGTTATCTTATTTCTATTTGTTCTGGATAGGATAAAAGAATGAAAGAATTTGGTATTGTCATCTCCATCCCTTATCTAATTGATCCTTGATTTTTTTTAAAAAAGGAATTTTGCAAGGAGAAAGGCTCCTGATACTCCTTCAATATTTGATTTTCTAATACTATCATAGTATTGTTATGAGGATATTTGTAACAATTCTCTTGAGACAATCTTAAATTGTTTTTTGGCTTCTAATACCCCTTTAGTCTGCTCTTTATCAAACTCCTTAATGACAACCTTTACAAGTTTAAGTTTCTTCATACGCTGGAAGGCTTTGAAGCCTTTCATTTCTACATTCCACTTAACAACACTAGCTTTTGAAAGCCTGATCTTTGTACTAAGCCATTAAAAAATTTGAAAGGAAAACCTAGTGCTCTGAAAGGAATAAAACTTAGGACGTTTATCCAAGATTGACCTTAATAGATGCTTTCCCCAAAATGAGTATAAGAGTTAGGGAAACACTTAAGCCAGTATTGGTTTACCAATACTTTATCTGATTTTTTTTATCATCAATCTCCTTGCCATTTGCTGGTCTAGGTGAAAAAATGACTTGTGCAATTTTGATCCATTAAACCCACTTTTTGCTCCAATTTTTGTGAGTTATCTATAGGTTCTAGCTTAGTGATTTCTGCCTCCTTCAACTTCCAATGGAGATGAGATACAATTAAAATCCCCAATTAATACCCAAGGATCTGTAATTCCAACATATAAGGCATTGATATCTTCCCAATTTTTGGCTATCTAAAATAAGAAGTTTGAAGCATGAATGATAGTCATTTCAAACTTGGTCTTCACTCTATGAAGCTGATATTTCAAATGTAGTGCTTGAATTGATTCCTAGGTTACTTGAACTACAATTTCCTTATGGTTGTAAAACATATAATCCTTCAATTAAAGTGGCAAGTATGGATGGAGATGATTTTCCATTCAGTAACTGAAACCTTAAGGTAAGCTTTGTTTTATTTTAGTTTCGAGAAGTCCTACAAAACAAAGCTTCTTTTCTTTAACGAGTCTGTAATATATATCCTTTTAAGAGGGTCATTAAGCCCTCTGACATTCCAAATGAGAATTTTCATGTTTTGTCAGGGGGTGATCCCCTTTCTGATTGATTACACCTTTGCTTCTAACATATGTCCTTTTGGAGCTATTGGTGAATTCCTTCCCCTCTTACTTTTCCATATTAATCTCCACCTATTCAATTGATTCATCCCTAAGGTCTTTAGTAACCTTATGGATAGACAAAGCTTATGCCAATGGGTTAAGGTTGGATTGTGATACACGAAGATCCTCTGTCACATTTTGTGTTTCAGTAACAAATTCAACACATCCTTCCTCTGAATTTTGTTCTTTATTGGTATTAGTAATAACCTGAGGGATTTGATCCATGAGTTCTATATCCTCTATTTTTGAAAATTCTTCTTATACTAGTCCATTACTTACTTAAATTATTTGGCTTTCAAGGGTAAGTAACTAGTATTTCCCTTCTTAATAATTCCCCTATATCTCCTAGCTTCAAAATAGGAATGTTATTATTTATTTTTACATCTTTCTTAATTTCAACACACATTATAGCAAAAAAGATCCTCTCCATACTTTTAGTTTATGTCTATATATATTGGCTTTCTTATGGAACTAGTTAGAAAGCTAAGTCCCTCAATGGTCAAAAATTCTATCACAATCTACACTTGATTTCCATTTCTTTATAAACATTTGTTGACCTTCTAAATATTAGGGACATTGCTCCAATATCTCATTTAAAGAAGTTTCAGAGTTGAATGTGAATAAAAAAGAACCATCTTCTATGAGCATAGTCTTTTTTTATAAGGCCCCAACATATACCCTAGAAGTATTATAGCATGTCTAGGGTCTACTAAGAAGCGAACATAATGAATGAATTAAGTGCATCTAAGTATAGTAAGAGACATAATGGTACTTAATGTAAAATTCATAGGTAAATGGGTAATTTGTTCGTTTCGGCATGAACATAAATACTTAGATGTGAAATATGGATAGGAATTTTTTACATGTTTGTTGGATTTATGAGCATGATGTGAGTGGAATTGATAAAAAGAAGTATTCCACAAGAAAATTGGATTTTTTTTAGTTAAATTGGATGTGTTTTTACGTTGCTCTTGCATGATAAGACCAAAGTTAGTTGATTTAGGATGTGTACCTCACTAGATGGATAGATTTCACTAAACAAACTTCTATAATTTGGCCATATCTTGGCTTGTGTACCTCCAAATTCGATTATTCAAGTTGGAGATTAAACTATAGAAATAGGTTTAAACTTTTATGGAAGAACTAAAATTTAATCCTACCTCTAAGATTTTTTAACCTGGATTGAAATTGAGTTATGGCTGGTGTCCCTAATTTTGAATAGCCTTTAGTGTTTTGGGTATAAATCCTAGAATAATTAACCGAGTTGCATGAAATTCATGTCATTAGAAAATTAAGATGTAGGGTAATGAAATTAATTGATAAGATTATAGGCCAGTGTGGGAAGTAAAAGAAGAAGGACCAATATGCAATTTTTCTAAAGTTATCACATGGAAAAATTGAATTAAGGCATGTGTGACCAATAATAATAAAGAATTTATGTCCAATAGGAATTAACCATATGTGAGTCTTGAAAGTTCATAAAGAGTCATATGGATATGGGAGATGGACAACACTTTGAGGGTTTTAACTTTAGATTTTTTGCTCCTCTTCATTTCATCTTCTTCATCCCATCATTTTGCATGTAAGGAATCAAACTAACTTTAGGTGGAAATTAACGTAAAAGTTAGTAGTTTTCCCTTCCTCTCTATCTCTTCTTACTTTGCTTATCAAGAAATGAAATTATAAGGTTGGAATTGGGATTGAGATGTGTATTTGGGGTGTTTCTAGTTGGTGAGTCAAGTGAAGCCAAAGAGGAAGGGAAGGAAACGCAATAGAAGACCTACTTTGTCAATTTTAAGGATTGGAATTTCACTTAGTTAACTTCTATATTTTCGTATATTTGAATATCTTCAATGATTTATTTAGATGTGTAATGGTTTTTGGGATGATTTTTTGGTTTATTTTGGTGTTTATCTTGCATAGAATTAGTTGAATATGACAAGAGAGTATCGTGTAGTGGAATTCTATCTAGGGTTTGTTGAACCAGTCACATTGTTTGGGTCATAACTCAGCCTATAGACCTCTAAATTGATGGATTTCAGCTGAATATGAAACCTAAGACATAAAACTAAAAATATATATTAGATACTCTGACTTAATTCTGGCTTTATGATGTTGGAAATTGGGATTGAAAATTGTAACCTGGTGTTGTCTCTGTTTTGGAGTAGCTTGTGATATTTGGTCTGTATCTCATGATTGGGAAGTCTAAATGGTCTGATTATTAGTGATGTAGAAACTAGGGACATAGGGGAACAAATTTCTAGAATACTTAAACCATAATTCAAACATTTTCTATACACTTACTAAGGAACAACTTGAGCTTGTCATGTGATTTGCTTCTGGACTGATTAATTGCTTATTTTTAGATCATCGTGGGCTTGGCCCAAATTACATTATTTTAGGTTTGTCTTCATTTCCAATTTTTATCAATCTTATCCTAACCTTTTTGAACGTGTATGAAACCTTTTAAATAGCTAGAAATAAATGAAATAGGACTTACCATATTTGAATTGGGTGATTTAACATTGAAATTTAAGATTGAGCATAATTTATTCCAAAGAAAACTTACATATACATAAATGATTTGTATGCATATTTTTTGCTCGTATGTTTATAGTATGATTATAAAAGTGTGATTTTAACACCCTTCTAATGGTGGTAAGTTATGACTTGCATGTATGAACACAGATAAAAATTTTATGACTTGAAATTTATATCATATAACTTGTCAATATATAAATTTTGAAATTGGAAAATGGTTAAAGGAAATGCTATATTGGTTGCTCTATTGTTTTGGTGGTGAATCGATAGGCATGCCTATAGGGATACAATGCAGCTGCTACAGTTTGACACCGATGGTGCCTTCATTTTGAGACTATAATGTCTCCACAATTTGATGCCTTCGGGTATCCACAGTTTGATATCTTTAGATATCTATATATTCTGTTATCCACACCCACGGGAATGAGCAGGCCTAACATAGAAAGTAAAGTAAACAAATATAAATAAGAAATACAAAATAATAACATAAATAATTGGTATAGATGAGCATTTGCATTTGTATTGATAATTTGTATCATTGAGCACTGAATATCAACGTTTGTCTTTTAAATGTGCATTTATGGCATATGAACAACATATTGAAGCTTGTTTGCATTATGTATTTGACTAAGTATGCCATCACTATTTATATTTGTTGTGATGTTCATGAATGTATATGCTTGACAAATGACTACTATGAGTGGTCATTCAAAATAAGTGCTTCCTCACTATGCTTTCAAGCTTAGCACGGTTGTTAATCCGTGTAGGACCAAGTCATAGGAGCAAGGTACGGGGAACATCTGTAGGGACTAAGGCTAACAAATAAGAGAAAAAGTACTTTTGGAATGTGTTTTAAGTTAAAGATGATTGTATATGTAATGATTGTACATGTTTTCATTTGGATTACCATGTAAATGCAAAGATGTATTAATACTGTTAAATGATAATGTTAAGCATAAGGAAGTTTTGTAATGTGTATATGTATAGCATTAAATAGAATTAAATACCTTGAATGAAAGTATAGGAATTCGGTTGCTATGTGTGTGGATGGTTGTAGGTTCCATATAGGGGGTGTTACATCTTCAGATCCTTTTTCTCCATCTAGCAGTGGCCCAGGCTTGCACAAATGAAAAGGTAGGTCTCTTACTCTAGAAAAACCCTACTAAAGATGAGGACCATATAGAGGCTGTAACTTTCGGTAACTCTTTGAGAGGTGTGAGTACATTATTGATCATGACATTTTGGAAATGTTTGAGTTTTCCTATATGATGTTGGATGTATTATTTTTCCAAAGTTAGGCAGGTTAGTGAGCACCCTTTTGCAATTTCCTTACATTTTATTTCATTGGAGTATCTACACCATTCTTGTCACTTTGAATAACTCAAGTTAACTTTGGGATGACAACTCCTTTTCTTTATCACTAACATTCCCAAGGGATAATGAGTCCTTAGAATGGTCTTCCATATTGGTAAGGCCCTGCTAAGGGTCACACTAGGAGCTTCAACTAGAATGGCAACAAACCAGACCTAAAGGTTAACTTTTCAAAAATAGAAAGTTTTAAGGGTAAAAAGGTAATAAGGCTAGATAGGAGGCAGAGAATTCAGGGCTAGAAAGTTTGATGATTGACGTTGATGTGGTTCCTTAAAAGTGAGTAATGGTTGTTTTATATATAGTTTATTTTTTATTTTAATTTTTTGCAATATGAAATGTTTTCAAAAGATTTTATTTTTTAAATTTTATTAAATTAAGGGTATTGGAAATTTAATGCAAAATGGATGTCCTATTTTTCATTCCTTTGTAGATTTTTAGTTATTGTGCAAATTTCATGTAAGGTAGATTGTTTTATGAAAAAAAAATTCCCTTTCAACTATTTAGGTTGCTAAGGTTTTTTTAATCCTTTTATTACCTCTCTATTAATGAATAATATTTGGGGAAATACTTTTTTAAGTGTGGGAGTGGAATTGATATTGATATAATTGTACCTTAATTTTCCAAAAAATTTTCAAATTTTAATGTTTTTAGTTTTCATTTTGTATGAAAAATAAGTAATTGTGCCTTAACATATGATTAGTAGAACTGTTGCTTATGATTTAATGTGAATGTTGGGTATGGTATGCAAAAAAATAAGTGTGGGAGATGGTGAAGTATATAGAGTGGCAATGTCAAAATTACAAATTAGTGCCAATTTAAAAAAAGAAAAAGAAAGAAAAATAAGTGAAAAGTGATTATCATAGATTCTTATGCTTAAATACAATGAAGGAAAAAAGGTTGTAGAATGAAATGAATAGCCAATGGAGTATTATGTGGATATTTTTCTTGATCTACTTATTCTTCCTTTGTTTTTTTATTTCTTATGTCTTATTTGCTTAGTTAACCTACTTATTTGTCTAGCCCTATTACAACCATGTTCAAAGAATTTTTGAATTTTTCTTCTACTATTATATTGAAGTAGTGGAGATTAGTTTTTTTAAAGCTTATGGTAAGTTTAATTTCGCAAGAAGAATATGAGAATTCCTCACCCAAAATTCAAACACTTATATGAATGGGTGATACTTTGTGAGGAAATTGTAAAATTGAAGTATTTGAGCTTGATGAAGGAGGTAGAATAGTGGTTGCATTGTTTTATTTATATAGTAATTCATTTAAGAAATATTATGTGCTTAAGCTTTATCATTTAATTGAGACTTGAATATGTGTACTTTATTATGTTAACTATGATATAACTGAAATGTGTAGCTTAATGTTTATAAGAATCATTCTAATAAACCATTATAAGACTATAACTCTTCTGTTAATGAAACCCAGGGGTTTAAAGGCTTACGACATATGAAACATCACCATACCCCTACGAAAGTAGAATTGTTTCTTATTGCAATTAGTTTAGGTTAGTTTATTATGCTTTTTTTCTTAATTATTTAAGGACAAATAATAAGTTATATAGGGGAGAATTTAATAATCTATATTTCATATATCATTAAAGGTCATATTAATTACAACTTAGTTCTTTTATAATGTGGTTTATACTCATTATATGACGTTTTCAAATGTTTAATTCAAAGTCATTTAGTTAATAAATTGATGGACATTTCTTAAATTTAAGTGTAAATTTGTCTATAGTTATCCAATCAAAGATATTAGAGTCGTTAGGAAGCTAACTTGAAAGGAAAAAAATTTATAGAAGACTTTTGAGCTTAATTTATGTTTAAAAGCATAAAAAAAAGTTAGTAGAAAAGGTTGAACAAACGTAAAACACACAAAGGAGATAAAATCTCATCCCTCGTGAGGTTTAAAAGGATGAGAAACAATACAAAATTAGAACCACAGTGGTATATATGACTAGGATCATATTCATCATGCTTTAATATAGAAATTTATAGAAAAAAAGTAAGGATAGTTATACGATAGTGTTAGGCATTAAGGATAAAACATATTCTAAGATGTATAAAAATCGTAAGTTTAAGCCTTGATGCTATTTTGTAACCTTAGTTATAAATACTAATGTTAGGTTTAACTAAAGAGACATTTGGAAGGTTTATGATACCCACTTATTGATTGTTTCATAGTTTTAGTATTTCTTAATATCAAAGGAAGGAATCAAAGCAATATTGGAGGAGACAATGATAAATTATCTAACTCTTACCTGGCTTTTCTCCTTATGTTAAAAATGATTTGCTTTGGTTTTGTTTTTATTATGTTTAGTGCCTAAAACCTTTATTTAGGGTTAAGGATGTAACTTGTGACGGTATCTAAAATTATTAATGCATGATTTGATTTTTAAATTTATTTTATTTGTTCTTAGTTATTGAGTTTGTGAATGGCCATCACAGATTCAATCTTAGGGATACTAGGAGAATAACACTTTAATAAAATGATTTAGTGGTTTTAATGAGTTTGATTAAGTTGAAATGTGCCTTGAGAGGTGGAAGTTATCAAATTGAATATATTGATGTTCCTTTAAAAAGGGCATGGATACTTTAGGTTAATTTCTGTTTCAACCTAAATAATCAATCTTATATAATAATTAGAATTCCATATAAGTGAATTATGAAACCATAATAATCGTTTTATTGATTTCTCTTCACTAGTTTAACTGTCTTGTTTTCAATGGTTTAGAAACAAAATTCTCTTTCATTAGATATTCATTATTAAGCTTTTTTACTAGGATTAATAGATATAGTAATATAGTTCTCGTGGGATCGATACTCTAAACTACTCTAACTTTAATAACTTGCTATAGTTAATTTTGCACACTTATAGGTAGATTTGATTAGAGTGTTAAAAGGTATATAGGATAATTAAACAGGTAGATTTGATTAGAGTGTTAGAAAGGTACCTCGGATAATTAAATTCACATTAGAAGATATCTTATTCTTAGAATATGATTTTTTAAAGCAAGAATATATAGTTCAAATTTTCTCTTTTTATTAAAGATGAAGTCAAAATGATCTTATAAGATTAGACTAACTGGATGGAATTCATCCAAGTGGGAGCAATTTAGGAGTTGATGAACTGGAATCTAATTGAACCAATAAAAGCTCTTTTTACCATTATTTGATTTGAGTGGGAGCAATATGAATGTAAAGAGAGTTATTTCTCAAAATTTTCGTTATACCTATATTATGAGAGGATTAATCCTCATATGATGTTCACAAGTTGAAGGAAATAACCATTATGGTATTTTCAAAAGAAAAAAATGACTCAAGAAATATGAAAAGGCTCTCTACTCTTAATAAGAATGAGGAAGTTATAGTAATAGAAGAAAAATAAACTTCAATGAGTTTAATATAAGTATAAGACTTGAAAAATTTTTCAAAAGGACCTAAAGCCATCAAGAACAAATAAGTTTTCAAATGTTAAGTAAAAAAAATTATCACATTTTTGGAAGAAGTAAAGCCACCTAATGAAAAAATGATACACACAATGAAAATTTGTTATTATTTTAAGAGATTCTTGTTTATTGTGAGGTTTACATCAGTTTGACTTATTCTAGCCTTATTAGTTGGAATGGATCTTAATATACATCAAATGCATATAAAGATTATGTTTTTAATTAAAGACCTAAATGCAAGAATCTATATGGTATAACCATTTGGTTTAATTCAAAAGGTCAAAAGCTTTACATGCTTATATTGTTAAAGTTAATCGATGGTCTAACATAATCTTAAAGTAATTGGTATATTATGTTAGTACTACAATCTTGATGTATGATTTTAGTATGATTAAAAAGACTACTAAGTACATATTAAAAGATCCAATGATAAATGTTTAGTTTTATCATTTTATAAGGATGATATTTTTGATAGCTAGTAACAATAAGTAGTTTTTCAAGTGAACAAGCAAATCATCTATCAACTATAATCAAAATGAAAAGCATAGCTCAACCTATATACTTTTTACAGTCAAGGTCACTAAATTTTGTTTAAGAAGAGCTTTGTTACTATTATAAGCTACATAAATATCGAGTGAATATTTAAATAAATGTGTATGTAAGATAGTAAAATGTTTTGTGAAGCTAATTGCTAAAGATGAGCACCTAAGCAATATATAGTCTCTAAAGATGTTTCACAAGAAGAATAATAGATAAAGATGGTTCTTTGTTTTGAAGAAATTAGTAGTCTCATACACATTATGTCATGTATGAACAAGTACGTTGAAAGATATTACTAAAGAGCTTATTTATCAATACCAAATCAAACACATTGATGTCAAGTATGACCACGTCAAGGATGTAGTGGCACAAAGAGAAATAGATGTCTTATCGAACATTTGACGCAATATATGCTTAATTTATAATCAAACAACATTTTATGAAATGAATTTTAAATGGAAATCCTTTTTAAGCGATATGAGATTGCTTGATTTTGAGTTGAGTTTTTAGTTCTATAATGAACATCAAAGTAAGTGTTGAATAAATAGCTCTAGATATAAGAAGTAGGAATAGAAATTAGGCAAACTTCAAACATTTTTTCTAGGTTATAAAAAAGAACTTAAAGCTTAAAATACTAAGGTTGACGTGAGGTATATTCAAGGGTATAGGGGATTATTAGGTATTAAATAACCTAAAAAAATGATATGTTATCCCAAGTTATCATAATATGCTAGATGTAAGTCTAAAGATACAATAAATAAACAAGTGAACTAGAAGTATTAGGTATGTTTAAACTATCAATTGTACAATACTTGAGAAAAGTCATACGCTCTAATGAAAAGAGAGCCAATACTATAACATATAAATCATTCCATTTGTGCATTTTATCAATAAGGATAGTATAAGTCACATTCTTAACTTATATTGTTTGAGGATCCTTTGAGAGAATGTGGAACGCAAATTGAAAAAAAAAATACTATTTTCACTCGGATTTCTAATTTATAAGAATTGGGTTAATATTGGTTATCTCATAATGTTACTAGAAAATCATAAATACTTTGATAAAGTGGGACCTTTTAGAAAAATGATTTAGTCTAACTCAAAGGATTGAGAAATGAGGAAGATCATTATAAATTCTAGTTTGCATCAAGATGTATTCATGAAAGCGTAGTTTCCAAGTAAAGGTAACACAACTACAAAGTATGCATATAATGATTATGCAATGCTCATTTTCTTTCTGGTTGATTAACTTCATTATGTGTGAGTATGAGAAAATGGATAAGCACATATAATAAGTTAATAATGTTAAATGCCACAATAGTTAGAAAGATCACATATAAGGTATGATTTACTAGAAAATGGTAATTTGATAAGAAGAAAATTTTGGAATAAAAAAGATGAGTAGAAGAAATTTTATAAGATTCTTATTCTATAGGGATTTTATAATTCTCTTATCCTATGAATTAAAAAAAGTTTGCAATTGATTTTTTGTTTGAATAAATAGTGGTATAAGTACAATTTGATCTTATTAAGTTACTTTCAATTGAAATTCTAACACAAGTGATAATAATATCTATAAATGACAATGAAAATAAAAAGAATGAGTTCAAAATCAATGTTAAAATGATGAAAATGTAAGAAAATAAAGTTAAAATTTTTCTAAAGATATAATGCAATGATATGACAAACTAATCTTCTATGAGGATTCTAAAAGTCTCTTATCCTATAAATTAGAACAGAAGGTTGTATTTTGTTTAAATGAATAATGATACAAGTATAATTTGATCTTTTCAATTTAATTTCAATTAAAATTCTAAAAAAAGTGACAAAAATATATATAAATGAAAATAAAAAAAGTTCTTTGAAAAAAAGGATAAGTTTGAAATAAATGTTAAAATGATGACAATGCAAGAAAGTAATGATAAAAATTTTCATAAAATATAATGTAATGATAAGACAGAATAATTTTACAAGAGTAACATTGACGTATGATTTTAAAATAGAATTTTTTACTCAATTTAAAATAGTGTATAGTAAGAGAAAGAAATATGGTATTAGGTTTAAAGAATATAAGTTTATTCTTTTTGAAGTATACCCTGAAGATTGATATCCCTTAAATGTTGACATCAACGATAAGCCTTAAGTTGATTAGTGCACTTAGTTTAAGGGATAATTTTCTATTGGTAAATATTAGGGGAACCTAAATAAGGGATAGGTCCAAAACAACTACATTGAACTAGAGTATTCCTCTTATTTTTTTGAGGTTTCGATCCTAACACGAAAGACATAATGTATGCTAATAAACAGATCAAATTTGTTGAACATCATCTTAACCTCAAATATAAAGGGTGATTATGCACCAAATTTTAGCACGAAGGACAAGTATCATGAACCTAAATGAAATATGTATATATAAATGTGTTTCCTCAAAGACCTTATAAGGAGTCATACAAACCACCTTAAAAATTTACCCTTTTTCTATATGATAAAATGCTAGTATTAGCACCTTTAGAGAATTATTTCACTTAATTTAGACTAATAAAAGCATAAATAAGGATCACATTTGAAGGAATTTTCTTTGATATGGTAACAGGTATCACTAAAAGAAGATAATTGTATGATTTCCTTACCTATACCAGATATAATAGAGATCACTTATATTTCTAAGTCATTTTTTTAAATATTTGATATTGAATATGGATTCAAAATTATCATATTATGCAAAGGATGATTAAAAAAATATAGATTCTCGAGTAAAAATAGTTTATCTAAGTTTATATAAATATTTGTATGTTCCACATCAATATATAAGTGGAAAGAATACAAATTTATATAACTAAGAATGTCCTTTTATGTCGTTTTAGTTAAATCAAAAAATAATGAGAATCATAAAGTTATATATAAGGATATATGTATCCTTTGTATAGTGAATTGTGTGGAACTTCTAAAACACATTAGGTTAAAGGATGGTTAAATCAACCTTTACTGAAAAGGATGATTATGGTAATGGAGTGTTAAATCTTATATATTTGTTGTATGAGATATTACAATATTTCATAAAATGATGCATAATTATGTTTCATTAAATTTATTAATGGATTTATATGAAATAGTCGTACCTACTGAATGGAATAATGATCTAAAATTTTAAAAGTTAAAAGTATTTATACATAAGCAAAGACTAGGCATTAAGAATGCTAAAGATCTCCAATCTCATATTGATATCTTAAATTTTATATTTCTTGGCTTTTTATGTGGAATGATATCTATACCAAATGTCTTCTTAAGGAATTATATAAGAGTATGGATTTTATAAAAGTAGGAATGTTATAACGTAAGATAGTATATTATGCAATATTTACTTTATCATTGTTATTCCTTAATGCAATAACTTACCTTTCATGGTTCTATTTAAATCAATTAACAAAGATTCCATATAAAAGATAGAATGCTAAGATTCTTAAAGAGTTAAAGTTAATGATTTATAATGTGACGCTTAACTAAAGCATATATATCAAATAAGTTTATAACTAAAATATATAAAAGAAAGTTATTAGACATCCATAATGTTAGATACAAGTTTAGAAACCATATTGAACAAAATATTTGTTTTAATGAATACTTTTAAGCATAATAATTCTCAAGTTGAGTAGCACGAGTAAGATGGCTTTTGAAATAGTTAAAATCTAACAAGAAGACATTCAAATAAAACTATTGACTTTATTTAATACATTTTATGAATATTTAAATGGTTAAGAGAGGCTAAAATTTATCATGATGAATTTAAAGAGTTTATTTTGAAGATGATTATGGACATATCATGTTTACAAGAAATTTAGTGGAAGTACAGGTATACTCTTTAGTGGGGAAATATAGATGACATACCACAAATGGAGCAACATTTAATATTTTTAATTATGTATATATCATAGTAACTCTAAATTGGATATGTAAAATATAAAAACTTAAATTCTAAAGATTGAGAACTGTAAAGATAAATTGAAAAATATGTTTAGATATTTTGATTTAAGTACATAAATGATATGGGTTCAACTTTTTAGGTATTTGAAACCTATGAAGTATTAAAGATGTTTGTTATTTTATATATAAGCTAATATATAGATTTTAACTTTAATTTGACAAGAACAAAAGTAAGTCACAAGAACACTGAGAGATGAAGTTTAGAGGCATAGCATGAGCCACCTAATGAATTTATCTACGAAGTCAAGTTCTTTTGGGCAGGAATGGATGAAACTCCATCTAACTGTGTCAAAAGCTCTGTAAAAATTGATTTTTAATAAGCAGCTTTTGATAGCTCTTCCTGTGTTATATTCCTTCAACAATTCTTATATGAGGAGGATATTGTCCCTTATAGTTCTCCTTATAATAAAGGCTTCCTGAGTCGAATTTATAACTTCTTTTAGAGAGATTCCTTTAATTTGTTAGCTAAGAGCTTTGCAAACTGTGTTGCAATAAGAGATTGGCCTATAATCTGCAATAGAGTAAAGGTCTTGCTTCTGTAGGATGAGACATAGGAAAGTGTGATTTATTTCGTAGAATATATTAGAGGAGGTAAAAAACTCTAGAACATCTTTGCATATATTACATATGATGTCCCAGGTTTTCTAGAAATAATAAACCAAAAACCATCTGGTCCAGAGGCTTTTGAAGGATGCAAGATGAATAAAACAGCTCTGACTTCTTAAGTAGTGAAAAAGATCACCAAGATTTCTTTGAGATCTTTACTTATGGAGTAATCAAAGTATCATTTTAAATCTAATCTAGTTTGATTTACTTCAGCTGATCCTATTAGGTTTATAAAGAAATTTCTAGCAAGCTCTTGTAGGTTTGTCTGATTAGAACAACTGTTCCCCAGTTGCTATATAGTTATGTGATTTCATTCTTATTCCTTTTTGTAAATAAAAAGGAGTGGAAGAATTTTGAATTACAATCACCTTCCTTTAGCCGATTGATTCTTGCTTTATACCTTAAGATGGAGTCATATAGAGTCAATCTAGGGGAATTAATCGAGGGGATCCCTTTTCCCCTGAACGTCTTGACTAGCTCACAACTTGTAATGGTAGATTTCAATTCCATTATAATTGCAGGGAACTTAGGCCAACATATTTTATTTTTGTTGATGACCTCACGCTCCTTAATAGGGATGACATACATTCTACAAAAATTTAATGGAAATTTTGAAATTTTTCATAGATTGGTCAAGACTAAAAATAAACACTCAAAATAGTAACTTGTTCATTTTCTCAAATGTGAGGAGTCAAACTATTATATGAAGGATTTTAGGTTCAACCATACTTTCCCCTCCCTTCAACTACCTTGTTGTTCCCATCACCTCTACAAAGCCAAAATATTATGATTGCATAAGAACTAAAAATTTAGGATTAATATACAACAAAACAGGTTCCTCTCTTTTATTACTTTTCTTTTAAAAAACTTCATATGGATAAATCCTAGATCTAGAAATTCATTTCAGACAATTGAACCTTCTCAAACTGTTTCTTTTTAAGAACTAAAAATATTTGTGCCAAAATAACAGATGCTAAAAAGAAGTTTAGTGGTAAAAGTGCGATTCGTTATAGTATCCCTAATAGTTAAGGGATCCCTCGAATCATATTCTAATCAAAATCTTGTTTCTTAAAAGGACTAAATTAACTCCTTTTGTAACGCCAGACTCTCTGAGCTTTTCGTATTGTTCCATATTTGGAGATATTGTTGTACATTAATGTATACATGGTTTTAATGAGTTCAAGATGTATTTGAATCTGTTTGGTCCATATGCCAGTGATATAAAATGTTATATATCCTTACATGAACTTAGAGTTCATCGATATGCGAAATCTTGGAGATTTACAACATATAAGCTTTTAAGTGCAAAAAAAATGAGTCCATTGGATGGATATGATCATGGTAATCGAATTAAATGTGTTCTGATGCCTTAGAGGTGATTAGACATGATTCATAGACTTATCGGACACTTAGAAAGCTTAATTGGAAAAGTTAATGTACAAAAGGGACTTAAATGTAATTTTCAATTCTTGGAGGACCAATACGTAATTTTATAAAGTTAATGGGCTTAAGATAATTTTCAAAAGTCTGAGGACCAAAATGAAAATAAAATTTTTGGTCATTCTCAAATTTTGGGCTTAATTGTAAATTTAGAAAAGTTTGGAGG
>JAOSBN010000008.1:18397483-18418350 GCA_027563595.1 Erythroxylum suave | reverse complement strand
GTAAATGGTTTTAAAATTTGACGACTTCTGATTATGTTAGATGATGCCATGTGTAAGTTGGATCTGTTTTGCTCTAATATACCATTATCATAGGATATGTACCTGAATATTTTTGGAAATTTGGGTATGTACCCTATGGTAGTGGGATGTTGCACAACAGGTCATCCGACAGTTTACTTGTCTTTCGACTCTCTCTTGAGCTCACATCATAACCCAAATGTAGACTTACGGTGAAGGAGAAAAGAAGAAGGTGGCAGCTAATTTTCATGTGTTCCACGTTAAATTTAACGAGATATTGATCAAGTAAATATTAAAGGAAAGTATTAACTTTTCTAGCTTTAATTTCTAGTTTTGTGGATTTTGCTTGAAATGGTTTTGCTGTAAGATCAATGGTGATTTTGACATGCAATGAAGTAAATAATATGTTTGGAATTATTTAATGGTTAAAATCAAGAAAGTAAACCAAAGAACCAAGTTTGAGAGAATCTACCATGGTTAGGGTTTTTAGTGTGAAATGATTCAAAAGTCAATTTTGGTTGAAGATGATAAGAGAGATAGCCACGTTTAGTGAAATTTTGTCTTTAGTTCTTGGTTCACTTGAACCAATCCTATTGTTTTGACAATAACTTAAAATACAGGCCTCAAAATTGAGTGATTCCAATTGTATTTGAAACCTAAGACATATTACTAAAAATCTAAAGAAGAGATCTAGACCTAATTCTAGCTGAATGATGTTGAAATTTGAGATTGATTATGGTAACATAATACTGCCCCTGTGGTGATATTTGGTCCATGTTTCATTATTTAGAATTCTAAATGGCATGATTGTTGATGCTATGGAAACAAGAGACATAGGGGAACAAATGTCTAAGAGACCTCAAAACCTAATGTGAACATTTGCTATGTGAAAATTATAGAACAAAGGGAGGTATGAATTCTAGGCAGGGGTCACAATCGTGACACAAGAGTCATGATCGACTAAACCAAATATATAGTATTAATGACTTATTTCTAAGTTGGAAACAAGTTGTCATGATCTTGACAACTTGTGTAGGTAAAGGAAATGTACAAAATGCATCAGTGTGCTTGGCAATAAATTTGAGTGTATTTCATTTGAATAACTTCTTTGCAAAAGAATTAATAAGATGTGAATTTAAATTATTTATTCAATTGTTCGATTATAAGATTGAAAGAAGTTGAAAATTTTGAAAGTATATGGGTCAAAGGAAGTGTCATGATCGTGAGAGGATCTAGACACCTCCCATTTGCTTTTAATTTTGAAATTGTGTAAATTATTTTACAAAAAGATTTAAGCTTTGTGCCAAAAATTAAAGTACTAAGAAAAATGATTTCGGTTTTAACCTATGGCACACATTGAGGCTCATTACATGATATTATACTGGTCAAAGTATTCCAAATGTGCATATCAGTGTCCTGGGGGCATCAGTTACTAATAGTGGGTGGTATTGTACCTATCAGTCGTCTAGTTTAGTGAGTAGCCCTCTGCACATACAAAGTATATAAAGTGCTAGCCAAAGTTTTTATGGGTAGATGATGCAGAATTAGATCTGTAACTACCAGTCTATAATGGTTAACCTATTACAGGTAAGCGATGCAGAGTTAACCAGTCATGAGTAAGCGATGCAGAACTAGCTCTGTGACCTTATACCTAAGGGTAACATAGTGCAAGGAAGTTTGTGGTGGGCTATATCATGTAAGAAGTTCATAACAATAAATAATGTTGCCATTAATTTTTTAAAAGTAAAAATGAGAAATTTGGTTTTAAGAGGCTTATATGTTTTATATTGGTATTGTCTTATACTAAATGAACTGAATTTCTTTTAGGGAGGTATCAATGATTACAAACGATTTGTAAAGAATTTTATTTACAGTCATTTAGCTCACATTCTTTTTTTTTTAAATAAACCCTCCCAAGTGTGCAGTCAGGGGCTTCAGCAGTAAAGACTCCACCTCGTGAGTAGTCAACTTGGTCACATGCTGCTGTATAGACATTTTTTCCTTGTACATACTTTTGAGAACTATTACATATCTTTGAACATGTTTTAGAATGTACATTTGTGTAAAGAATGGATGTGTATAAAGGTTTTTTAATGAAATGCATAACTTTGTTTTAGCTTTTCAAATTTTATCGATGTAACTATTTGAGGTTACATGTGAGTGGATTTGAAGGCCATAATTTGTAGTTGAGAAATTGATGTGATAATAAAAGTGTTTTCAACTTTTACAGGGACTTTGAAATTTTTAGGATGTCAAAATACAGTTGTTATACTGTCAAAATTTTTAATAAACTAAAAAAACAAAACTCCACTATTTACATTTCTTATTATTAAGTTGAAGCTTTTCCATAATAAGGGCGATAGGCTTAGCTTCATGGGAGCTTTCTAGTCAATTCAGATATTGACTAGAGGGCCACCGTGGAGTGTTGTGTAGTTACCTAATCATTTTAGGATAGGGGCCTGTCAAAAATTGTGCAAAGCGAAACTTACTCCTGGAATGAAAACAGACAGAACATGTAATTTGAGATATATGTAACTTCTTTGTTTTTCTATTTAGTCTAGTACAAAAAATCATGATGTAAGTTAAAACTCATTACAACAACAACAACCCCTATATACAATGTTCCCTACTTTACGAGGGTCAGGGGAGGGGCATCAATTATATGTAGCTTTCCTTTTACATTTTACAAAGAGATTATTTCCGTGACTCAAACTTGTGACCTTTTGGTTACAAAGGAGTAACTTTACCAGTTACTCCAAGGCTCTTCCTCATGCTGAAACTCATTGTAATGTAGAAACAGCTTTTGGTAAAGTTAATAAAATTTCTTTTATTTTTCAAAAAAAAGGAAAAAAGTAAGTCTTAATAAAGGTATATTTTACTCTAGGTGATATTATTTTAACATAAATTTTTAATGTTATGATAAATTTTTATTTATAAAAAGTAGTTATTTGGATGAAGACTTTCTTTATGCACATGATAAGGTTCCTTGCATTATCTAAACAGTAATGAATTATAAACATTAGTGTCATTAGGAATTCAAAAAGAGATGAAGTCTTATCAAAGACTGAAGTATATATTTAAGCAATATCTTTTAATTGGTTTTTTGAAAATTATTATAAAATATTTTTCTTCAATTATGCACAAAATAAGATCATGTCTCAATTTTCCAATAACCTCACTTAGCCTAAATTATACCAAGAAAAGGAATGACCAAAACGGAGATAAGGATAAAAAATGTTATGAATATTGACTTGAAAATGAGGATTGAACAATGTAAAAAAAAGCCTCAAGTTGTTTAGTAAGTTGACTTGCATTATAAGTTTATAACATTTGTTAATCAACTTGCATTCATAGTATGTCCTTATTTCTTTATCATAATATGGTAGTTGAATGTCAAATTCTTCTTATATGAATAAAGTATGCTCTCTAAATGTTGTTTTGCATGAGTTTATACATTAAAAGAAATCATACATATTAATATAACTTTAATAGATAAAGCTCTTCACATTTATACTAGTTTATTTCTCTCTATACTCCCTGTAAGTAGTATTAGAATTACAAGTATTTATTTTTCTATTGTAGGTGATTTGATGTATAAGAATTTTTTTAAAATGGTTAGAGATTAGTGCATCGTTTGATATTATATATTTTTAAATGTCACTTCATTCTTGATTTATTACTGAAAATTATGATGTATGACAAAATTTGATAGTTCTTTTAATACCAAAGTGGAAATTAACCATGTTGGTTATAATACTAGCATTTAAGTGTTACTTGTTTGGGGAGGATTTTATGAAGTGTTGTTGTTAGTAGTGTTTAGTGAAATTACATTTTTAGTAAGCAAAGAGGAATGAAATATCAAAGCTAGTTATGTTGATGTTCCCAATCACAAGGAAGAAAAATTGGTACAACATACAAAGGATCCAAAAACACCCAAAAAGATATTAGATGTTGTAACGATAATTTTCTCATGTGGAAATGAAGTAGCATTATAAAAGTAAATTTACATCTATCACATAAAGCAAGCTAATTCTTAATCAATACTTCACATAAGTCTACATACTTGTACCAAAATTACAAAGTTACACTCAAAGAAAAAAATTAATTATTTATGAACAAGGAGAACTAATATTTATAATTTTAAAAAATAAATATATAATCTTTCTATGAACACTTGAGGATAAACAAAATGTTGCAAAACTCTATAACAAGCCAAATTTTGTATATATAAATTATATTTAAGTATGACTCATTTAGATGATAGATTTATACTGGTAGGACTCATTCAAAGCCTAGATTTATACTAAGTCATACTTATATCCATCTTTTTAGGTTTATTTCTTTTCAAGTCTTAAGTGCATGATAAATCCATACTCTTGAGCACTTTTTCATAAAGTAAGCTTAAAGCTTTAAAATAAGAAAATCCTATACTAGTTGTTAAAGCCTTAAATCCATATTTGTATCCCCAATTCTTATATATTAATTCATAACATTTATTTTATTTCCAAATCAATACTAATCTAGAACATTGAAAATATCTTCCTAATTACTTTTAAGGCAATGAATTCTATTTTGATCACTCAATTACCCCATATAGTTCATGCTACATATAAAGACTATCGACTGAACTACCCATTATTAGAATATCTTATACGTAGTATCAAAACGTAGTAATCCCTATATAAGATAACTTTAGAGTCTTGAGTCAAAGGATCACTTATACAATCATCATGATGAGAATTGCCATAGACATCCAAACAATGTTCCAAACAGATTTCTTATGTCAGGTCATTTTAGTGAACTTATTTTCTAACAAGCACTATCTATTTGTTTGAGTATCTCCACACTTTAGTCTATGAGATCGAATACTTCCTTCATAAGGAAAAACATAACATGCGCTAGTCTTTTTATATTTTATTAATGTCTAGTCTTAATAGACCAATAACTAGGAACAATTTAGAGACAACACATAAATGCAATATGAATCTCATAATTATAACCTCATCATAATTTCATTTGCAATGTATATTTATCTCATGTACTTAATCATATACATCTAAAAATGTACAAGATAAAGAATGTCTTTAAATATTTTGTCACTAAACTACAAGCAAAGTGATTGGTTATAGGGCATAAACCAATAAGTTGCTCCACAAATCAACCACCTGCTTCCAAAATTTTTTATTTCAATTCCAAATAGTCTTCTTCTACCAATATATCTAATTAGTTGTTACTTATTTAACTTTTCTAACTTTACTGCAATTCTAAGCATTTATTTTCATTATATATTTTGATCCTCATAGATTTTTATTAAATCTCTTCATAATATCCTTCCATATTTTCTCTATCATTGTTAAAATTGGTTTATATAGTGCTTTCTTAATATATGCATTGAAACTCTTACAATGTTTATTAAATTGCATATCATACTTTAATCTTGAACTATATATGTCTTTACTGGTTATTATACGTCTAATTCATTTATAAGATGACTTATGTTATGCCTTTAGTTGCCTCATATTCACATTATATTCATTACATATGTATACATTTACTTCATTCTAAATAATGTTGATGGGTTTATTTTGTGTCTTTAAGAGTTGGCAAGTATCTATTTGACTTATAACCTATGTTTAACACTTTCAATGTCAATATTCAACACTTATAAATTTTTAATAGCAATTATAAAGGTATCCAAAACATAAAATAAGATAATAGTACTTTTGTACTTTAGACATAAAAATTTAAATGTTTCTCTTATAACTCTCATTATCTTGCTCTAAATAGTCCAAAATCATTCTCATGTTTCCTTATTTTCTATAAGTATAACTACCCTCTACACTTATAATTTAAATGGAAACAATTTACATAAGTTATCCGTCCATAAGTAGATAATAAAAATTTTGCATGCATCCAAGCTTATATACATGAACTCGAGTAATTTATTAGGATAATTATGAATAAACTCCCCCTATTATATTATACCATAGCTTCGTAATTTTTCAATTTGTTACTCATCTTCGCCCATTAACATGTTTAAAGTAATATAGTTTGTTTTGCACTCCCTCTTATCAGTTACCTATATATCGAACTCTCTTAAGAGAGCATCCTTCAACTAATAATTTGTCTATAAAAAATAAAAAATACTTTTTTTACTATCTAAAAGACCTATACCTTTTATTTTGATACCTTTTGTTATATTCAAGTTTAGGCTTGTAAGTCTTGGTTTGGAAAATATCTTTTCTTTATGTTTTGGGGAGATGTATTCAACACTTATTGTTCTCACCCTTAATTTTTCTCTTTTTTTAATAAATTCATATGAAAACCTGACTTAAATTTATATTGCACTAATTGTTCCTTAAATGTATATGTATAATCAAACATTATTTTATTTTATCTTTAAAGCCCATGCACACATCAAATTAGGAAACTTGGGCCTCATCTTAAAAAAAATTTTAAAGGTGAATAAATGAAACTATAGGCATTAATGCCTAAAGAAAGTTTAACAACATCCAGGGGTTAGTACAAAAAGACTGACCAAACAACTAATACTCAAAATAGTTGATAGCATAAAAACAAGTCCTCACAAGAAGCACTATGGTAATACAAAATATTGGGACTAAATAGCATAAGAACAAGTCCTCACGAGAAGCACTATGGTAATACAAAATAGTAGGGCTAAGTATGTCAGAAGGCATAAGCATCCTCTTCTAATTACTATTTGAACTATTACATTCACTTCCTAGCTTAAAGTCAAAATATAGAAGTTCAAAATCCATAGCTCTTTCATTACCCTCATTATATCTTAGTAGATTGGTAAAACTCTTATCTTATATTTCTTTGGTTTGTTATAATAAAATCACTATAGATATATCTATTCACCTCTTTTCTTGTTTATGATCTCAAGAATATAGACAATATATTTTAGGACTCATCTGCTCCCATTCCACTAAATTCAACACCTATTTAATTATTGGATATCCACCCCCATAATCACTTTTTAATTCAGCATCACTACTAAAACCAATGCTAGTTTTAAATTTTTAATGGTTTTAGTTGGTTCATTATTAAGTATGTCAACTCTGGTTTTAGAATACTCATTAATACAAAATCCAACACTTATCTCATCTTCATAAACTCTTTCAACAGCTTTAATTTGTATTTCATTGTCGAATAGGTTAGCGTTTAGCATGTTCAATAACATTAATCCCTAATACTATTTCATCTTCATAAACATTTTCAACTATTTGAATATGTGCTTCTGTATAAATAAGGCATCATTAACTTTAACATCTTCATCAATATTGATTCCTACACTTATTTCATCTTTATTAACACGTTCAACATATTCAACTTGTGCTTTTTTATCGGATGCATGAACCTACCTTAAGCACCTTCACTAGCACTAAGTGATTCTACATCTTCATCATCTTTTCCAATATTTTATCTTCTTCATTTTCCTCCTCACCATCTATCCTATTTTCAGAACCAATTCGTCATCAATGACAATGTCATATGGTTTAATAAATTCATCATTTTTTAGTAGTTTTAAGTTCTTCTTTTTGCACTTTATCATTAACCCTAACTTTTATATCTTCATCAATTTCAAAAGGCCCTAGTTCAACTTATATAACATTTTCAAAGACTTCGTTGGTTTTAACAATCATTTTTAGTAATGTGTAATCAACATTATTCATAAACACCTATAACATCTTGTAATTGGGTTTTAATATCAAATATTCCAAACCTAATATGTATTCCTTCACCAAGCGTCTTAACCTTTCTTCAGGAGTCTATGAGAATATCGGTACACCAACTATTTCACTTTTTCACAATCCAAGTCTCTTGCAATATATATTAACTGGAGCATGATCAAGTAATCTAAATCAAGTATAAAGTAATATGTTTCTCCTCATATGCCTTATTATTGGTAAGTACATATATGTGCCTCCATTCCCAAATTGGAACTCCATTAGTATATCTATAACAACCTTCAAGTGTTTTAATTAATCAACTTATTGGATTTTAGAGTATACACTAATATTTTGTAGCCATTAAAACAAAATAATCTCTTAAGTATACAAAAACCTTACAATATGAAATAAAAAGCATTAAGCATCGAGTGGTTACCATATTAAACAATTGAATAGACTAATCTATATCCAACATCATGTAAATTAAAACAATATTTGTTTTATATAAAAGTAAGTAGATATTCAAACATTATAGAAACTTTAATATGAAGTAGAAGTCACAATCAATCAAATTTTGAAATTTACTAATTATTATATTCTATAAATTTCATATTGGCTATTAAGAATTTTGTATTATGATCTACAAATTTGTTCTTCAGGAAATTGGACACTCTTCAGTATCAATTTCATTATACTGAAGATGAAGAAGAAACTTTGTGCACATTTTGATAAATAAATAAAAAACAAACCCTAATCTCTTTTTTAATGTAAATTTTAGTTATTTATGTTATCAAATTAGGTTAACATATTATAAGTTTGAGATGTATTCCACATATCAATTTGGGCAAGCCATGTGAACATCCAAGTTGATAGATTACATAAGAGTTTACATATTTTAAAACTATTATAATTATAAAGTAGTAAAACACAAAAAATACAATCTTATCATAATAATATAACAATGATATAAAGCAAATAAAGTTCAATAATGTCAAATAGAACCTACATGTGGGTTGGAATAGCTTGGGTTTAACTAAAGTTTAACTCAAATTTTTTAAAATTTCTTATCTACATACCTAACCCAACCCATGATATGTGCAAAATAATCATAAGATCATTCTAAGATAAAAATATAGTTTTATACAAAATTTATAATAAAAATTAAGTAAAGTAAATAAATATAAAAATGAATAATTTTATAAGATCTTAATAATGAAAATTTTCTTTAAACATTAACTAAACTAGAGTTGTTCAATTTCATCATCTTTTTATCTATCATTATCAATCAAAAAGAATCATCATCTTTCCATATGAGAAACAACTAAAATAGAGAAATAATCTAAAAATATTTTTAAAAAATTATTTACTTGGCACAAGTCCTTTTGCACTCATCTAACTCTTGAACATGATAAGAGATTGTATTATATTTGTTTTTTATTGAAGTACAAGATGGAATTATCATTTATTTAGCCAAACTAAAGGCAAATTATGAAGGCATTGTAGAAATTTGAATAACCAAAACATCTCTAGCTGACTTACCTAAAGTAGAAAATCTTTTAGAAGTCACATTTTAATATTATGATATATCAATGTCACAATGTGGATCTATATTATACTCTTTTAAATATAAATATAATTCATATTACCCAAGTTTAAGATGGAATATTGACTTTAAATTCTCTTTGTAATCAGATCCTTGAGAACCCACGCCTACTTCTTTGACTACTATTTAAATTAGAAAATCAACATCTTGAGTGATATTATCTTCTTTAATACTTTTGCAACACCCATGATGTCTTCTCTATTACTTTTGCAATAGTCAAGCATTGTGAGTAGGTTCTTCTTTACTTGTTCAACAAAATTAGCTACTATTGAATTATCATAAAGTACAAAGTAGCAAAAGTGAAGATAAGCCAATTTATAGCAAGGTTTAAAATAGCAACATATAATAACAACAAAGAGTACTTTAACCAATACTTGTCAAATTTAGTTTATGTCTCATACATCATACTAGTTACAAATGGAGAAGGTTTTTGTATGGTATCATTCAAATTTGAATTTTCACACACCTTTAAGGTAACATATAATGTTGGATATTTTAGACTAGAAAAGAATAATGTCACATTATAAAACACTTTCAACAACTTGTAAAGAACTTCCACTTTATGTCATTTTTCATTAGTAAATGAAAAATCAAAGAAATCACTGTCTAATAAAGTCCAACAAATAAAAACATGTTTGCAATACAAAACACAAACAATCATAATATAGGTAGAATTCTACCTTACTCATAAATCAATCCTTTGTTTCTTTATCACAAACAAACGAAAATGTTTGGAAGCCATCTTGAAGAACTTTCTTATGTTTTAGAATAGACTTATTCAAATGCTTAAGTTCATTTCAAAATTTAGGAATAGAATTGTCAATCATCTTTAGTCCTACCTGAACAATAAGATTCAGAACATGAAAAAAAAACATGTAATTTTAAGAAATTGTTCATTATAAAATAGTGAACCATTTATAATAAGGCAAAACTTGAGAAATTTAAACTTATTGACGTTATAAGGAGCATTATCTAATGAGATTGATATAAATTTTTATCAACCTTTTGTTAATTTAAGTAAAGAGCTACTTCATTTACAAGTGATAATCCATTAAAAGGAGGTTTAGATAAAATCTTTTTATAAGCCTTTCATTGATATAAGTAAAGAGCTACATCATTCATAAGTGATAATCCATCAAAATGAGGTTTTAATGCCTTGAAATGAATTATCCTTTGTGCAACTTTCACTTGTTATCAATAGAATGATTTGTAATGAAGCATAATTGTTTTTTGATATTTCATTCTTTCAACAACTTTTTTCTATATTGTTTCTCTTTGGTAATTGATATAAGACATTATATCTCATTTGCTAGTAACCCTACTAATTAGTTGATATGTTGAGCAAGAAGTAAGGATCAGATATATCTAAATGCATGCAATTTCAATAAACATGAAAGGGAGCTTACCAATGACAATTATGATATTTGTTACCTTATGCAATTCAATACAATCACGTTTCATATCTTATAATGCAATAATACCATCGAAATCCGCTTTAGTTCTAATCATGTATTGTCTTACATCATTATGCTCTTTCATTGGATTTTTTATCAAGTGACAAAGTAAGTAAAAAGTACAAATTGCAGCTTAAGGAGAAAATTCTTTCCCATATCAATTGCATTGAACTTTTGGATTTTTTTCTAGTTCTATGTAGTACAAGTCAACTTCTTTAGTTAGCTGATTAATATTTCCTTCTTTATGAGAATTATCATATGATAGACCAAGTCGTCTTTTTTATTATAATTCCTACATTAACAATAACTAATTAGTTTCATATAATATAAATAAATTTATATGATGATAATTAAAATTAATCTTGACCATATAAGTTCAATATAGGAACAAAAAGAGTGAAATAACTAAATGAAGCTAAGTTTAAGCGAGTTAAGGCAAGTTCAACTTGTAGAGATTAAATATAAGACGAAGTGATTAGAAAACTTAGTTACCACTTTAGTATTAAACAAAATTAATTGCATGATTATATAAGATTAGTAAATTTGTTTTTGAAATTAATAAAATAGTATTTTAAAATTATTATATTTATTTGTAAACTATTACTCTATATAGGTAAATTTATATTAAGTAATACATATTTTTTAAAAGCAAAACCATCATAAATAAACCAAATCAACTAAAGAATATTATGTGTTAAAACCTTTTTAGTTAAATTGACTAAAAAAAGTACAGTTGACTAACTAAAAGCAAACATCAGACAAAAAAAAATGTTGATGTATGAGATGTAGTATATTTAATTTAGTCCTTTTAATACATTATAGAGGTGGCACCTATTACTGTGGATGGTTCGGTCGTGGATAATTCCACAATGCAAGCTAGTGTTGTTTCGCAATATTAGCCCCGGATGCAAGTTGCCCGACTCAAACCTCGATCACGTGGAGTTTCTACTGAGTGTGGACGTGGAGTTTCTACGGAGCGTGGCCGTTCTAGGGTTCACGATGATGCTAGGAAATCATCATTAGAAAGGCAACGTGAGAAGGGTAAGGCGGTGGATATTGGTTCGAAGGGATCTCGTTTTTCTATGTTGGAGGCTACCAATGTGATGGATGTTGCTGCTGTCGAGGATCGGGATAAAGGTTAGTCCAGTAGTGTGATCCGTTCGGGTCCTAAATCTCCTCGTGTAAGTTTCCATGATGAGGTAGTGACCTTTTTTGTACAACCGGGGCACCTATTTGATGTTCACGAGTCTGATATGGTTCCAGTTGTGCCCAAGAATGTGACTACTAATGAAGCTCAAGTTGGTAGTGGATTGGCTATGCATGAGTCTCGTGTCCATGCAGGTGCTGTGCATGCAGGCTATGGGAATGACAGTGGTCT
Organism: Erythroxylum suave; assembly: GCA_027563595.1. Taxonomy (NCBI): domain Eukaryota; kingdom Viridiplantae; phylum Streptophyta; class Magnoliopsida; order Malpighiales; family Erythroxylaceae; genus Erythroxylum; species Erythroxylum suave. The sequence continues at coordinate 18,406,203 of JAOSBN010000008.1, read as the reverse complement.
GTTGGATCAACGTGATAAAGGTGATATAGCATGGGTAGGCTTGCCGTTGTCAAGACCCCAAACAAAAAATCTAAGTGAGGAGGCTGGTGTAATGTCGGTGGATGATTGTCGTGTTACTGATCCTGGTGTGCAGGGGTCTTTAGATGCAGGTGTGTCCCTTCGATCTGGAAAAAAACATTTTATTCAGGAAAAGCATCCTAGTGGTGGTAAAAGGAACTCGAAAGGGTCCAACGGTGATGATGTTATTGCTTGATTTTATGTTATCTTATGTATATCATTACATGGAACTGTCAGGGGGCTGCTAGTCCTCAATTTCATGTAGTGTTTCAGGAGTTATCGAGGATACATAATCTTGATGTTTTTGTGGTGGTTAAGACACATGTTAATGGTGCCAGAGCTGCTCAAATTATTCAAACTCTAGGTTGGTCGAATCATTTTTGTCAGGAGGCACAAGGTTTTTCTGGTGGTATTTGGGTCTTCTGGAATACAAATATCACCATTTCAGTACCACATTCGTCGAAACAGTTTGTGCATATGCATTGTGAGAGGGATTGTAGGCTCTTCTTTTGTTCTGCAGTGTATGCCAATCCGGTTTATATGGGTCGGATTGACTTATGGCGAGACTTTATGACTTATAGCATCAAGTATCGGGCCCTTGGTTGTTATTGGTGACATAAACTGTTGCTTGGATTGTTTGGAGAGGATAGGGAGTGTGGCAGGTTGTGATTATTGGCGTGATGAGCTGTTGAATTTTACGAATGCTTGTGATTTGTCAGACCTTGGCTTCACGGGTCCGAAGTTCACCTAGTTCAAGGGCCCTCTTTGGGTGCATCTGGACAGGACTTGAGTGAATTCTCACTGGCTTTGGGAGTTTCCAGGCTCGATACTGACACATCTTCCTCATATCAAGTCCGATCATAGGCCTATCTTGTTGTGATTATCACCACCGACTAAGGTGATGCCGAGGGCATTTCGATTTCAGGTGGCTTGGCTTACCATCCCAATTTTGTGCCCCTTATTGTGCACCAATGGACTTCTAATATTTCCTAGGACATAGCTTATAGAGCTTTTGTGAAGGAGGACATTCTCTATCGTAAGCAACAGTTACAACATAGGTTGAAGGATTTTAATGATCGACTTGATATGATAGAGGCTAGTCTGAAGATATTTTTGAGTTGCAGGAGGGGATGCGTAAGGAGTATGAGCTGGTGTTGTCACAAGAGGAGCTTTTGTGGCGGAAGAAATCGGGTGTAAATTGGACCAATTTTGAGGACAAAAACACTCACTTTTTTCACATGTCTACCTTGGCCCGTAGGAGAGGAAATAACATTAGGTCTCTTATGGATAATTCGAGGCACTGGCAGGAAGACTCAGGCATTTTACAAAATATGGCTGTGGATTTTTTTCGTGAGCTGTATTCGGTGGAGGGTGATACTCGTCGGGTGCTGTCTACAATAAACTCGTTTCCGGTGGTTACACAGGGTGATATGTTCTCAAATCTATGTGAGGTGTCTTTAGAGGATGTTCACAAGGTTGTTCGAAGTATGGGTCGATTTAAGGCCCCCTGGTCCTGATGGTTTACAACTTACTTTTTATCAAAGTAAGTGGGAGCGGGTTGGTCCGTCAGTTTTGCAAGTGGTTCGAGAGTTTTTCAGTACAGGGAGGGTTCCTGCTGGGTTAAATGATACTTTTCTCATTCTTATCCCGAAGGTCCCTAATCCATCGACTCTGCATCAGTTCCGCCCAATAAACCTGTGTAATGTCCTTTATAAAATCATTACCAAGCTTGTTATTAATTGGTTAAAATCATTTTTGGGGTTTTGGATCTCCAACTATCAAACGAGTTTTGTTCTAGGTCGACAGATCGTTGATATTGTTGTAATTGTTCAGGAAATTATCCATGCCATGCAGAAGAAAACTAGGCGCCAGGGGTGGATGGCTATTAAGCTAGATTTGGAGAAGGCTTATGATTGGTTGAGCTGGGACCTTATTGATGAGACTCTTATGCTTGTAGGTGTGGATAGGAGGGTTGTTGAGCACATTCGTATCTGTACTTCTTCTGTATCAACGAGAGTGTTTTTTAATGGCTCACCTACGGTTTCATTCATCCAACGAGGGGGGTGCGTCAGGGTAACTCTTTATCACCTTATTTGTTTGTCTTATGTATGGAGAGACTGACTCATCTTATCACTGATGCTGTTATGGAGAAGAGGTGGCAGCCTGTGAACATGGGGCAGAGAGGCAGGTTAGTGTCTCATCTATTCTTTGCGGATGATTTGTTTTTATTTGCTGAGGCTAATGTACAGCAAGCACAGGTGATCAATGATTGTTTGCGGAAGTTTTGTGATAGTTCTGGCCAATGTGTTAGTGCATCGAAATCATCTGTGATTTTTTCAAAGAATACCCAAGCTCGTGTGAAACAGGATATTTGCCACTGCTTGGGGTTTAGGAGGGTAAATTCGGTGGGTCAGTATTTGGGTGTGCAGGTGCTACAAGGTCGTGGGAAAAAGAAATTTTATACACTGATTCTGGATAAGATGAAAGCGAGATTGGCCAGTTGGAAGGTGAAGAAGATGTCTTTAGCGGGCCGTACCACATTGGTTAAGTCGGTGTTGTCTGCCATTCCAAGCTATGTTATGCAAACCAACTTGTTACTTGTTTCTGTGCTAAATGAAATTGACAAATTGTTACGTCGTTTCCTATGAGGTGCTACAGAAGACAGACGCGAAAATAATCTATTAGGATGGACTAGGTTTGAAACTGGCTGGTATCCGAAACAAAGCTCTTATGTTGAAGCTTTGTTGGCAATTCATGATCGAGAGTGATTCTCTTTGGGTACAGACCCTTGCGGGTAGATATGTTTAGGAAGGCAACTTGTATAAACTGCCTAAGGTCTGGCCATCCTGTTCTGTTACATGGAGTACATTAGTTAAGCTATGACCTACTTTTGTTCGAGGTTGTGAATGGGATTTAGGCAAGGGAGATATGATTTCTTTCTGGTTTGATTCCTGGGTATAAGATGTTGGGCCGTTACACGAATGGGAATTGGCAGGTCTTGATGCAGTAGGGCGACACGCAAGGGTCTATGAGTTCATGCATGTGGATGGTTCTTGGAATGTGGTGTTGTTGCGTACAATACTTCTGGAGAGTATTATTGTTCATACTTTGGACATGATTCCTGATATGGCCCGATCGGATAGGCTGGTTTGGTTACATAATCCAAGTGGGGTATTTACTGTGACATATGCTTATGCCTTGTTAGAGAAGGATGGTGGTGTGGAATATGACCGACTATGGCGGCATGTATGGTCCTGGTGTGGACCTGAACAAGTTAAAAGTTTTTTGTGATTAGCTAGTCATGATAGGCTTGCCACGAATTGTCTCTAATTTCGCAAGAGTTGTGCCCCTAATGATAAATGCCCACGGTGTGAAGTGTAGGCAGAAACTACGTTACATGTTTGTCGTGATTGTTTTTGGGCAAGGAAGGTATGGGAATATTTTGTTCCAGCCAGCGAACAGTAAGGTTTTTTTGCCTTGCCTTTAAAACAGTGGTCATTCACTAATTTAGCACGAAAGTGTTGGAGTGGTAGGAATCACGACTAGGTCGTCTTGTTTGGCATGGTCTCATGGTTATTGTGGCGCTGGAGGAATAATTTTGTCTTTGCTGAAGGGGTTGATATACCTTCCGACGTATGGCCTTGTGTTTATAGGTATGTGAAGCAATTCTCCTTTGCCCAGGAGACACAGTAGCGCGTGGCACCTATTCTTGGTAGGTAGGAGAGCAGGTGGGTTAGGTGGATTCCGCCTTTATCGAACTGGACTAAGTTGAACTGTGATGGTGCGAGGGATCCGAACTTCGGATGTGCAAGTGCAGGGGGTCTATTGCGTGACTCTCAATGTAGATGGGTAATAGGTTTTTCACAATGGCTGGGGAGAGGTTCTGTTCTAGAGATCGAGTTGCATGCTATATGTACGGGTATGGAGTTTGTTGTACGTCATCGCATTATTAAGTTGCATGATGAAACCGATTCGTTTGAAGCGTGGAGTTGACTATCGTCTCCTCCTCCCCCTTCTGCGTGTGCTGTCTTACGCTGATGCTGGGTGCTAAGGGAGAATTTTGTGGACCTACGGATAGGTCATGTATTTTGTGCGGCTAATTATTGTGCTAGTTACTTAGCAAAATGCAGTTTATGTTGTATGGAACCTTTGGTTACGTACATTACTTCCCCTGAGGGTCTGCAAGGCTTAATTGATTTCAATAGCTACTTAGTGGATGTAACCTGACATTTTGTTTGAATGCATTTGCTGATTATCAAAAAAAAAAGGTTAAAAACAAAAGTCATTTCCGATATATCCAAAAAAAGTAAACTTCAGTTAAAAAAAAGAAAAAGAAAACTTCAATCCCATATTGACACTTACCTTAACCACTCCCAATGATTACATGAAATGGAATTATTGACTATTCAAAAGAAGTATTCTATGAAATATGCTAGATTGTGTTTGACGATAGAAAACTTGACTTGATGTAAACCATTGTTGTAAGTTTAGCCTTAAAACTCACTTTTAACACACCTGTTAAGCCTGTAGAGAAACAATAAAAATCCTGCACTAGGATCACCACTTTGGTTTACAAATGTTTTATGTTCTCTATCTATCATTATTGTTTTGTCCTAATCACTAAGTCGTCACACTGTTATCAGGAATGAACAAAAAAGAAACATTTTGAAAAGCAGTGCATGATTTGACTTGTTAATGATGTGAATCTGTTAACATATTCATAATATAATGGTGTTTCAACACAGAGTTGATAGTCTTAAGGACTTACTGACTGATTGGCAGGTCCAAAAGAGCGCATGATTATTAAAATTATTAAAAATACAGCGAACATATAGGAGAATAAGACGCCTAGGAAATCGACTCTTACTAAATAATTTTCAATTATTAAATCACTCACAACTAAATTTTCTCACAATTGCACATTTTAAATCATATTCTAAAAATTTTAAATAGATTAAGAGACCATCATCACCTATTTGTTATGGTTTAGAATATTATTCATCTTTGAAATGATTATGAATTAAAATTCATAAATAAAATAATTGTAAGAAGAAAATAGACGAAAAAGATATTATATATAGAATTTTGTGTCCTCTGTTTTATCCTTCAATAATAATCCAAATGATAATTTATTATATGAAAATTATAAATTTAAATCCTATAATTTTGTTCTTAACTCATTGGATTATATGGATTGATTCATTTTGTCTATTAGCTATTGAATTGTTAGTTTCTTTATAGTAGTGGGCTACAAATGGAAGGAACGAATCATCCACCAGAGATCTCTAAGAGAATCGAGGTTGGATTTATATTAACATTACTAAGTATTTATATTCCATACTCTGCGAGGCAAGCAGCATAGGATTAATAGAAATGTAAAATTTTAATTTGCTGAAACTTCAAGAAAATTGAGGGCAAATGAGTGTGGTATAGTTGTGGTTTTATTTCTAAGTTTTACATCCTTTTAACATAAAATGCACCAAGATATGACTAAACTTCTAGATATGACCAACAAGTTAATTTATTGTTAATGTAAGATAGTATTGAATTATAGGTCATTATGGAAAAATACTTGCGTATTTTATTGATGTTAAGTTAAAAGTTGAAAGTCGTAAGATATAGACATCTACTTTTATTTGAGGTATTCTAATGTTTAGTTTTTAGGAAAGCTAAAATTTTCCGTTGCGGTGAAAGATAACGGAATGTTGCACACTGGTCGAAGTTTCTGAATCTGAACGGGTTAAACTCGAAATTCATGGCAAGTGGAAACTTGCTGTAATCGAGTTTACTTTTGAACCTGTAAAGATTCGTGCCGCTAATTCATTTGAATATGAAAGCAGTTGATCTTTTAGTATAGCTTTGATGTGGGAACGATGCCTAGCTTAAACACCAGATTCGCATCATTAATAATTCAATCATTAATCAAATTATGGGATTGGGATCATTTATATTAATGATGACGTAGGTATACGAAAGCATTTTAAAACAGATACAAACCAGATATTCCCGGATTCGATTAAGCTACTCGGTAGTAGAATATGATCATCTAATTTCATGACGTGGCTTGCCTAACGCTCGTTCACGGTGCACCCACCCCGAACTGCTCGTCTAGTCAAACTTGTTTAATTTTAATCGAGTACGGTAAGCCTCTGTTGTTTTAAATTTACTCACCAAAACCATGTTTGAAATTTGCTTAAATCCTTCCAAAAACGAGGTTTTAATTCCCCTTAATCATTCGGGTCGGTTACAGAAAATGGAATTATTTCTGCCTTATGTAGTTCACACACGCAACCGGAGTTCATATATGCTTCAGTGATGAGCTTCACCAAATTCATGATTAAATTCCGAATGAAATAGTTAGTTGGCAGCCCTTTTTATAACTTTATATTTGTGTGTGTGTTTGTGTATGCATTCATATACATGTATAATATTAGTCATATGGGACAACCGTTGTTATAAGGCAGCATACCCATTACATAAGCATCTTTATATATATATATAAGCATGCAGCAGGTAAGGTACGTTCTCCCCCCCTATACACCTTAAAAGTAGTCATGCCTAAGATAGGTCATGTGGCTACCAAAAAAGCAAAAGGAATCTCTAAGATATGGAGCCAACATGAATCTTAGAGATATGCATAATATATGAAACCAAGGAGTATAATTATTTTGTAATATATATATATATATGAAACATAAGAAATAGATTATTTGGGCATGTGGAGCTGGAAAGGATTATGCTGTCATGCAAACTAAAGCTATCCCATCTGATTATCATTGGAGGGTCAAATTAATTAAAAAGATGCTTCCTTAGGATTATATAGATAAATCATAAGCAAAGTTCATTGGGATCTTGCACGCCTCCGCATTTGTGGTCTAGCTGGGATCTCCAATTTTGTAAAAACATGCTTATTCAGCACTCGATGTCTAGAGTAGTTGACATTTTGTGCTTTAGCCTTATTAGTCGTCAACTTTATGCGTATATATATATACATACACAAAGTATAAGAATTGCTTGTTCTTTTATGAAGGACCATCTTGTCTCACATTTATAAAGATATTGTTCTTATAAAGCTGTTGCATACTTAGCCTATGCTTATTTTGAAAATTTTTAAACTATATTGACGTAGCTACGATTCAGCCTATTATTCCTCTATAGAGCGGCATACGTGATGAAGGAAGAACCTCTGCTTTCTGAGCCATATTATGCCATATACGTACCTAATATGTATGTAAATGTATAACCTAAATAATAATATAAAAATAAAGAATTCTTTTATAATTTAAGCAACTTTAATAAGTTTTTATTTTTAAAATTATTGAAAATATTTTTGATTTTGAATGTTTTAAAAGAAATTTTTTCTTAAATCTTTGTTAAGAAAAAAAGTGAACTATTTCTATATAAATATGACACATTGGTCAATTAAATGTTACTAGCATAAAAATTCAACTCGACTCAACTTTCAAATATGATTCGAATTAATTAAATTTTCTTAAATTAATAATTTATTGTAAATATATTAAATTATTAATTTTAATCAATTTAATTAATTTAAATTAAGTTTAAAAATTGAGTTAAATTATCATATCTTGATTAATTCACGATTATGTGTACAACGTATATTTTACTATTATTTGTTAGAGGAAGTTTAAATGTAATTTTTAATTGAAAAGTATAAAATTTTGAATTTTTATTACTTAACGTATAAATCTTGTGTATGATATATCCTAATAATTTTGCCGTTTCCCAAAATTGAGACCGCATACCCATTTGCTCCGGGCATAAGTATGCCTTGCTATTTGTATCTAAAATTGAGCAATGATTGAATCTTATTTGGCGTCAAAAAAGCAAACACCATAGCCACCAGTTGATGGTCATATTCGGGGGTTGTATGGACTCAGTCAATTAACAATCATAGAAGGTGATGACGGACTTGAAGCGGAAGGGTACTTAAACTAAACTTAGTTTGCATAACCTGAATGATTAAATCTCCTTAATCTAGATAAGATACATCAAATCAAAGAATGATATGGCACTTATCGCTTATCTGGATCCCACATTTATATACCCACAAAGATGTCACTACTCAGTACTTACACACGAAGAGTGGGCATTCAAGTGGAAGGTGATTGGCCAGCTCTATTACTTTTTGTTAATTGGCTGTCTCTACAACTTTAGTCATCAATTTTTCACCAAAAGATTTTCGCCAACTCCATCTCCACACTTTCTCCAGTTGGACTACAGTGGAAATTTTGATCGGAAGAGAAATTTCCAGCATGGGAAAGGAAGTTGATACCCAAAACCAACTTTTTATTTTTAGGAAATGATTTATCTGGTTATTTATATCCTTTATTAAAATATTAGATGCATTAATGTTATCATCTGTTTTTATAAAATAAATCCATGCCATGTAAATTAAATTTTGAAGACTCTAGCTAATTTTTAGTTATTTAAGCTTTGATTTTCATATACTTTCTTCTTCGTAGCGACTAATAATAAGCAATTAGCTATAGAAATTATTAGTTTAACAAGAAGTTATGAATAAATTTGGTTCAGTCGGGTTTTGTTGGAGTTGGGTGAAGTCATTGTGGTCCATGGGTCAGTCAGCTGCGGCGATGGATGTACCTGTAAAACAATAAAGACACGCCGGGAATAGATTCCCG
>JAOSBN010000008.1:18358730-18397383 GCA_027563595.1 Erythroxylum suave | reverse complement strand
CCACCGGCTATCTGGAAGTGGTTCTGAGAATGAGTCTGAGCCTGGACCGACCGACCCGACTTCAACCCAAAGTGAAAGGTGGTTCTAGAAGTGGGCCTGGACCTAAAATGACCGACCCGACCAAAATTTATTTTAATTAGTAAATTTTTAGTAGAGTTATTATTTATCATCGAAAAAATACCAAATGGTAGCAGATATTATGTGCTTTATCCTTACGCTTATGCTATCACCTGCAGGTGTGACTAAAATTCTAAGCGGTTGGTGTCCTCGAACTCTGTAGGAAAAGGTTTTTGTGTTCATTATTGAATTAAGCTTTAAAATATTGAAAAGCCTAATAGGCCAAAATTAATAAATACAAAAAAGTCGCCTCCATTAACCGCGAAGCACGCTCGATCACGCGTGCTATGTTACAGTGTGACACGGTCCTGCTAGGTCAAACAGTACAAATCCACTTCCTATTGTTGTCTTTTGTCTTTCAAATCCTCATATAGTTCAGAATAATACAAAGAGTCAAGATGCATTTCTACTAAAAAAAATCAATTTCACCAAAAGAAGGAATCTCATATCAAGCTTAGGTACAAGCAAGTATCGACTCTTTCGTACCAATTGATAACCAAAAATATCGATCAAATATTAGTCTAAATTGTAATTTTAAAAAAGTTTCAAGTCTCAGTTTAAAAAATTTAAACTTTTTCCTAAAACTAACCTTAGTCGTCGACGTTCATCACATGGCCATAAGCTTTTGATCTCCATTTCCCAACTCTTTCTCTCCTCTCCTCGCCAGAATACTCACTATTGTTCCTCTCCATTTTCCTTTACTATGAACTGGGAAGCTTTTGTCATTTATCTCCTCAATCCATCGTTTTCTCTCTTTGTGTTATCTCGTCGTAACTCTCCACCTTCTTTGTCGCCTCCTCTTCATTGGTCGTCTCCTCTCCATCCTTCTCCAGTACCATTGTCTTGTATTGCTCATAACCTATCCATTGTCTTTTTCTCAGTCCTCCAACCTGCCAGTCGTTACACCATTCCTACCGCTAGTTGTTGCCATCGCTCATCAAATTTAGTTTGATTTTAAAACTTAAAGTTGATGGGCTATAAAGTGTAGCGAGCGAAGAGTGAAACATGACATAATTGTTAGAACATGAAATGTCTTAACTTTTTGACTTCTCATACATTGAATCACCAATTGGGAATGTTAAAGCTTGTTTAATTAGATGATCCTAAAAGCTATGAAGTTTGGATCCAACTTACTTAAATAATTCTCTAATTATATCATCTGAAAGAAGAAAGTTAGATTAGATCTACAGAAAGGCATCCATTGTAATCTAACTGACATAAATGAATCTAAATATTAGTAGTTTTGACAGGCTTACATATATATGACTTGATGTGAATTGCTACATTAGTAAACGTCAAATTATAGTACAATAATTGTAGAAAAGCTTGCTTATGTCTTTACTGTTTGATGAAAATTGACAGTAAGATGTGTACATATATTATTTCTCAAAATTAAATATTAGAATATAATGGCTGAAACTTGCATGAAGGAGTTTATTATTGAATCGTGCCTATCCAAATTGTTTCATATCTTGATTGTGAAGAATTTTGGTATTAGTCTGAACTAAATACATATTAAAATTTATTTGCTAATTAATTATCTTTTAGTATTCTTAATTATTTATTTTACTACGTAACATATAAATGAAGTTCAACTCTTGATAATTCAACATTTTCGAGAGGATACGATGATCTAGTTAAGCTTATGCTAGATTATTTCTTGGTATGAAAAATCATACTATTTGTTTGTCTAGCAACATACCTTTTACAGGAAGGAGAACCAATAGATTAAAAAAAATATTTAGTTAGGATCAACGGTGATATAGAGCCTTGTAATAAAGTTAGCCTTGATCTGAAATGAAAGATAAAACTTTGTGCGAAGAGTGTCAAAATGAAAAGGAAGAAAGCGAAGACTAAATTATGAAATTGATAGTAGAAGTTCTTTTTGCAGCAGTTAGGATGATATTAGTAATGTTGAAGGAAGTGCTCCTGGCCAAAAGAAGAGATTGTTAAAAGTAATGTGAGAAAGAGAAGAAAATGGGGGTCTAACTTTTTTGTTTTGTAAGCAACTCTTAGAACTCAATATTTAATTCGTAGTGCATTACAATTTAAAGAAGCAACTCATGATATGAACATGGTAATGGTTAGATGGTGGTATGATGCAGGTGTGTCATTCAATACTACTAAGTCTTATTATTGCTAACCTGTAATGGATGACATGATCCCTTATAGTCGAGGATACAAAGCTCCTTCAATTGGTAACTATATAGATAACCTTTTGAGTATCACTATTTACAAACTAAAAGTTATTTGAGTGAAGAAAAGAACTACTTCGGTAAGTTATGGATATTCAATTATGTGTGATGATTATACAAATAGAAGACATGATCTCATTATCAACATTATCAAATTTTTTGTTGCTCTTCTAGGAAGACAATGTTTTTGGATTCCGTTGTTGTGTTTATCCTTGCAAGGAATAATGATGATCTGTTGGAGATATCTAATGAAGTTGGACTTGAAAAACATTGTTAAGTTCATTATTAATAATAATACTGCTTATAAAGTAGTTGGGAAAAAGTTGCAAAGCAAGTATAATTTTTTTCTATTAGACTATTTATGTTACATTTGCAATCTCCTAATGTTGAAAAATATAAGAGCTATGAGATACTTTTCTATCATTGATGAAACTGTGTAGAAAGTAAGAAAAGTGACTAAGTTCATCTCTAATCATGTATGTATTAAGTTGATCTCTAATGATATATGTGTTTCGAATTCGAAGCGAAAAATTTTCACCAATTATAAGAATTTATGTTGTCTTGCATTATAAGATTTGCAACTAATTTCTTATTAATTCAATATTTTGTTTAAATTAAAGAGTTGAAATAAATATTTACTAGTAATAAATAGGTTGCATCTTAATATGTTAGGTTAAATGCTGAAATAGAGGTTTGTATAATTATACCTAAAGAACATGAATTTTAATCTCAATTTTAATTTGTCATCTGAGCTCGTAAGCCTTTAACGAGAGTACTTCATCTTTCTAATAATGATCAGAAGGAAGCGATGGGTTACTTTTATTATCCCATAGAGAAAGCGAAGGAAGCAATTAAGAATGATCTAAAAAAATATGTATTCCTTATATACACCTTATCTTGTAGTTATAAATGAAAGATGAGAAAGACAACTTTATTCTTTTTTATTTCTTCGTAGGCATTTATGAATCCTTTTGTCTATTTTTAGAACAATTTTTACAAATAAAGTTAAAGTTAATAACGAATTACTATTAACTATCACAATAATTATTTCACACAAGATGATGTAAGGTCTCTTTAACTTATAAATGGAGGTGTACAAAGATTCTTGTTGTGATTTTGATATGCCCATTATAATACATCAAAAAGATAAACTTAATCCAGGTATATATTTTTTCATCTTTCGTTACTTTTTATTATGTTTATACGATTACTTTTATTTTTGCTTACTATTGTTTAGTATGATCAATTTAGAGCTGATGTTTTAGAATTGTAAAGGTTTGTAATTTGAAATTTAAATCAGTGTGTCAGGGCAACTAAGTGTGAAAGGAATTAAAATACATTTGAATTAAGTGATTCCAAAATAATAAAAAAAGATCGGAACACAAAAAATTAAATAATTTAGTCTTTGATTGATACAACTTGAAGCTTCGAGAAATGTACATTATTACCATTATTAAGATGAATACGATTTCATAATAAGTTAAATTTATTTATTTAGTATGACTCTTACTAGAACAAGTAGTTCTATATATCCAATTTATCTTGATCGTATCCTTCTTCTTGTAGATTGATTTTATAAAGAATGAAGTTTTATAAAAGAGAATAAATTGTAAGATAATCTTAGATGAAAAATTATTGAGATATCATTTAGTGCGGTGAGTTTAAATGATAGTAATGATGAGATTACTCCCACCAACAAGAATTTTTTTATATATAAAAATTAGGGACAATGAGGTCTAAAAAGATAAGTTATTTAATTAATTTCTAAGTTTAATTTACTTATATTTTATGTATATGCTAAATTATATAAATGTACTATAAATAAAATTTTTTTATTTGTAAGTGTTTTTATTTGAGATTCTATTTCTAACTTGTTGTGGTACTTAATACGAAATCTTGTTGTAATTTTTTTAAACTTATATTATTCTTACTATATGATATTTTGATGTAATTAATTGTCATAATTTAAGAATTTTTTATTATTCTTAATTTAATATTTGTACTAGAATTAAATCTTTTTTATATTAATTATGATTATTATTTAAATAATACGTATTAAATAAGTAATATGAATAAAAGTAAAGAGATCGTTGGTATATCAGATTTATATTATTAGAATGCTTTGAGATATGTTTAAAAGTAAAAAAAAAATTATTTGACAAAATATATAATATAAAAATTATATAAATTGGTAATTGGCGAGTAATAACAGAGAATTTGAACATGCAGACAAGGTCATTATCGATTTTGTCCTTACTTAGACTAGACTGCTGCACCAATTACTTGTTTTGTTTGAACGAAAGCTACGTGCGAGAACAAATGCAAAAATGCGCGTAAAAGCGACGCGCAAGGTAGAAAATCACCGACACCTCCAATTCCAGATATACTGATATGGCTTTCACGCTGAGTTGAAAAAACGAAAGAACTTTACAAAAAATTGTTCCAGCAGGACGTAAAATAAAGGACGATAAAACAGAGTAGTCAGACTTTTCTATAGTCTATACAGGTCTCACTGTACTAATCACCAATAATTTTCTTTCTCCTATTACTCTCTGTTTCAAGCTCTTTTGTTGGTGTGCCTTCTGGGTTTTCAAGGTGGAAGGTAGAAAATTAAGGTCGTTGCTTTATTAGTCTTTTCTTTTTCTCCTCGAGAGAGAGAAGAAACAAAGAATAATGACTGTAGAGAAGGGGATTGGAGAAGCCAAAGACCAGTTTCCCGTCGGCATGCGGGTTTTGGCCGTGGACGATGACCCCACTTGTCTGTTATTGTTGCAGACTCTGCTTCGTCGGTGCCAATATAATGGTTTGCTCTTCTTCTTTCTTTCCTCTTTTTGGTTCTCGATTTGTTTTGGTTGACTTGTCTATGAGTTTCTTTACATGAGATATTTGTTTCATGATTTGTTTCTAAGGTTCTTATGTTGGTTTGATTGCCTAAGTCCTTTCGATACCACAAGTTTGGTGCTTTTGTTGACATGACCTAATTCTTCATTCTGTAATTTATGAACTGAGTTGCCTATGATATGGAACCTGTACTTAATGTTCTAAACCATTCAATCAAGCGAATCTCTTGATTTGTCACTTCTCCTTGACCAAAGCTGTCATCTTTCTTTTTGAAGATAGGTTCTTAGATATGTATATACTTCAAGAAGCTTAATTCCCCATTTCTTGAAGTAGCTTTTGACGTTATTGTTTTATCTAGGATTATATGATTTCATTTTTCTGTTTCGTGATCTTTCATGTTCTTGAATTTTGTTGTCGTTCTGTTTTACATGATTCAATTGGTTCAAACATTTTTCTTTTATTATATTTTTCCAAATGGGCATATGTATGGACTTCTATTGTTTGAGTTTCTCACGGTAGTTTATGAAATTGCTTATATTTCATTACGGAGAACGTGGATTCTGCAGTTACCACGACGAGTAATGCAATCACAGCACTGAAGTTGTTGAGAGATAACAAGAACATGTTCGACCTGGTTATCAGTGACGTCCATATGCCAGACATGGATGGTTTTAAGTTGCTTGAGCTTGTGGGCCTTGAGATGGACCTACCTGTTATAAGTAAGTGAACAAGCTGCGCATAGTATTTCAAAATATTTCCTTTTTTTTCCCGTCAAAATTGGATGAAACATGGATAGCTGATTCTGCATGTTTTCAAGAATGGGGAACAAAATTGTTGACTTCTAAAGCTCGTGCCATTCCGGAGTTCAAGCACCATTAGAAGAGATATTGGTTGTTGGAGTTGATTTGAGTTTGAAATCTATGAATACTTCATTTTTATTTATAATTATTAGTTTGAAGATTAAGATCATTCCATTCTAGTATGTTAAGACTGTCTGATGATCTTTTTCACCAACGTTTAACCAAGTAATCAATGCCAATGTGCAGTGTTGTCAGCTAATAGTGATCCTAAGCTTGTGATGAAGGGGATCACTCATGGAGCTTGCGACTATTTGCTGAAGCCAGTTCGAATTGAGGAGCTAAAGACCATCTGGCAACATGTAATTAGGAGAAGGAAAATTGATACTAAGGACCTAAATAATGTTGAAAATCGGGACAAGCCTTCTCGTGAAAGTGGTGAAGCCTCACTTGATCCAAAGCTTACCAAGAAAAGAAAGGACCAGAATGAAGATGAGGATGAAAATCATGATGAAGATAGGCATGAAAATGAAGATCCAGCAACTCAAAAGAAGCCTCGGGTTGTTTGGTCAGTTGACCTGCATCGCAAGTTTGTTGCTGCTGTTAATCAGCTTGGCATTGACAGTATGTCCTTATCTCTTAAACATACCATGCTTCTTGGAATTTACATGAAAAGCATATCACTGGTAATTGAGTAGATTGAATATCATGCAGGATAGACATATCAAATCGAGTCCAAAATGCAGATTATTGTTTTACCTTAATTCTGATATTTTCTTGCTCACCATGCAGAGGCAGTACCTAAGAAGATTCTCGAATTGATGAATGTTGAAAAGCTTACAAGAGAAAACGTGGCGAGCCATCTTCAGGTGTGTACTGTTGGCTTTCCTACCTTCGTTGAAACATGTTGCCAAACAAAAGCTAAGTGAATCATTCTTTGGGTGCAGAAATATAGGCTTTACCTTAAAAGGATTAGCACTGTGGCAAACCAGCAAGCTAACATGGTGGCAGCATTGCGTTGTGAGGATGCTTCTTATTTGCAGATGAATTCAATGAATGGACTTGGATTACACAACCTGGCAACTGGCGGGCAGTTCCACACTACAGCTTTCAGACCACTCTCTCATGGAGTAATGCTAGGAAGACTAAATTCCCCAGCGAGTTTGGGCCTGCGTGGCCTTCCTTCTCCTGGAGTGATTCCAATAGGGAATGAGCAAAGTGCAGGCCATTCAGGCAACGGTCAGAATAACTTCCAGTCAGTCATACAGCCTGGAAAGGGTACAAGTATGCTTCAAGGGATGCCTTTGTCTGTAGAACTTGATCAAATGCAACCTAGCAAGGGTACTAGTTATGGCAGAGAACTTTCCAGCACGATGGATGATACAGCCACTTTCCCCATTTCCAATGGCTTTCCAGATTCAAATATGATCATAGGAAGCTCAAGCATTACTTATCTCGATGTTTCAAACAGACCTTTGATGCTAGAAGAGCTTGCTCAAGCAGATGTAGCTGGGAAAAAGTTAGGCACACAGTCTTCTTTTACCATGGCTCCCTTGGATTCAGTTTTCTCTACCCTTGCTACAGATCACGGTAGATGCAATGAACTCTGGTCAAGTGCTACTCCTTCAGTTGTTACTCAGTCAAATTCTTTTGCGTCAAATGACCATTTTAAACAGCCTGCTTTACGTCCTAGCATCATTGGGGACTGCATGTCCAAAATGGCTTTGCAGGGTGGATCTAATCATGGTGATGTTGCTTCTATTTCATCATTGCCCATTCACTTGCAAAACTCGAAAGCAGATTTACGGTATCAAGTAAATTCAGTTAGCACTAATAATGGACAGATGATTCAAAATACTTCTCACGTTTGGGATGACATGAGACTAAGTACACATTATCAGTCAAATGCCTTTTGTAGTTCTAATTCTGCTCTTGCTGGTAATGTTTCTGAGAGTCCTAGGGTCCATAGTTTGGAGTCAAGTAGCAGTAGTTTCCAGAGAACGACAAGCTTCAGTTCAACAGCACAATCAGTTTCTGTTGACCCCTCTTTCATGAGGCATAACGAGGCTCTAAAGTCAGCCTTGGAGACGTATATAAGGTCAAAGGAAGGGTATGATGTAAGGGAGCAGAAACAACATGAATCTTCTTTATACAATAATTTTGGATGTTTGGAAGATATAGCAAGCGTGATGGTGAAACAGGTAAATACTTGATGCCGTGAACATTTGTCTAAAGTTGAATCTATTTCCTCTATCTGACCCTTGAACAAGAATCTGTTGAGGTGCTTAATGATATGAACAAAGTTAAATTTGTTAGCTGCCTTAGTTAGCAGTGACATCTAATAATTTACAAAAAGATCTTGCGGAATGAATTTCTTGTTCACCAGTGCATGTAAATCTTTCTGCCCCAAATATCTTTTATCATTTGCTTCCCCCAATTCTGTGGCTTTATTTCTTTGTCATCTGTATTTGATTTGGTGAATGCAGGAACAAGACGAGGGCAGATTTGTAAAAGGAGACTTAGGATCTGGTTCTTATTCTTTTAGTAAATGCATGTAATTACGGATGAAGAATCTGCATCAAAACTGACGGCTGCTTCTTGATGGGATTTTCAGCATGTAAAGGATCAATCTATGTATCATACTCCTCTTTATTTTTTATTTTACTTTTGGACATTCCTCTGTCAGTACTTGGAAGTTTTTGTTGATGATCACTGGTTCTTTGCTCAAAGTCATAGATGAATTTTCCATCACTTTGTTTGTGGATTGACAAGTGGATGATGTAGCTTGGTATGTACCAATGCTTTTAAAACTAAGACTAGACCGGCCAGTTAAATCAAGAAAAGTAAGAACCGGCCAATTGTTTAGTCCGATTGTGTTAAAACCGTTGGAAATAAAAATGGGTTGGTTTATTACTTAGTCGGCTAGTTTTTGCTAAACTGTATATATTTTAGGATCATAAGTCATTTCTTTCTTCATCTCTTCACTTCTGTCTTCGACTTTCTAATCTCTCCTACTAAATTTCAACCCTTTCAATGATTAATCAATCTCAGTAAAATTCTTAGTATATATGTTAAACCCCCACTTCTTTAATAACCCTAGTTTTGTTCAACCTTTTTCGCAGATCTTGGTAAGACTCCAGTTTTCTGATACTAGAGTAGTCTATATTATTGAATAATCGAGTATTATATTGCTATTATTCAGAGAATAATACTACTATTACAAGTAGTGATTCTAGGAAACAGCCCCGGAGTTGAAAGCTCCTCAGAAAGAACAATACTATTTCGGTCTAAAATCTCACAATCTGCTTTCATCGCTCCTTTTCACCTCCTCTCTACCTCAAAACCCCCTAGTCCCAAAAATCATTATGTTTTGCCAGCTCAGTCGATAACTAACTCACTCTTCTCTATACCCTCTTTCTTAGGCCGATTCCTTTTTATGTTATTCTCCCCCTTTTCCAAATTATCCCCATCTATATTAGTCCTAACACTGCTCCCCCCGTCCTTAAGGCTACATTGAGGAAATTGGCTTCGAATAACAAATTTATCCTCCCAAGTAGCATTCTCCATAGGCTTGCCTTTTCATTTGATCAGCCATTGGCAGGTGGAATCCCTTGTCTTTGTGATTATTTAGCTAGCTATCACACTCCTCCAATTCTATTTTTGGCCCTTTAGGTAAAATTGTCACCACGAAATAATTCCCCACAGCCCTCTTGAGTTGAGATACATGAAACATTGGATGTACCCTAGAGTTTAAGGGTAATTTGAGCTTATAAGTTACTGCTCCATACTTTTTTATAATCTAGAAAGGCCCATAGTATTTGGCTGCTAACTTTTGATTAATACGCCTAGCCACCGACAACTATTTATGGAGGCAAAGCTTAAGAAAAACCCACTCTCCCACCTGAAAAGATTGTGGAGTTCTTTTTCTATTCGCATATTGCTTCATTTGTTCCTGTGCCCTATTCAAGTTATATATAAGTTGATTCAATGTTTCGTCTCTATCCAATAATTCTCTACCCACAGCCTCCACTTTAATCTCTCCTTGTGAATATCGTATCAATGGTGGGGGGTTCTACCATAAACAACCTCAAATGGAGTTGAACCCATAGATATATGGAAGGTCGTATTGTACCACAATTCTGCCCATGAAATCCAAAAAGACTAGTTCTTAGGTTATTTGGAAGCAAAACACCTCAAGTAAGTCTCCAAACACCTGTTGAGAACTTCCGTTTGTTCATATGTCTCTAGATGATAAGCTGAGCTCATTTTAAGCATAGTATCTTGCAAACGAAACAACTCCCTGTAGAACATACCAACAAACAAAGGGTCATGGTCACTAATGATGGATTGTGGTACTTCATATAGGCGTACAACTTCTTTGGCAAACACTTTAGCCACAAATTTTGCAGTATAAGGGTGCTTGAGTAGGATAAAATGACTATATTTAGATAATCTGTCTACCACAACCAGCACTGCTTCATACCCCTTAGATTTAGGAAGTCTAATAATAAAATCCATATCAATGTCCTCCCAAACCTGATTTGGAATGGGCAAGGGTTGTAGCAAACCCCCAGAAGATGTGGCAGCATATTTCTGCCGTTGACAAGTATCACAAGACTTGACAACTTCCTGAATGCATTTCTTCATTATGATCCAATACAAATTGCTTACGATTCTCCGATAGGTGCATAGATAACCAGAATGTGCGCCCATAGGAGAAGAATTAAATTCTTTTAAATTTGTTTATGGTGGTGCACCTCCTTATTTGACATTAAAACACTTTGTTTTAATTAAAAGAAAGGAGAAGAAAGAAGAGAGGAGGTGAAGAGAAAGTTTCAGCCATCATCCAAAGCTCCACCAAAATTTTGATTTTCAACCCAATCCAAGGTGTTCTAACTTAATTTGGGATCATGGACCTCAAATCTATCATTAGATTTGAGAAATTCTCAAATGATCTTAAGATATCACCAAAGGAAAGTTTAGGTAAATTTTGTCTCCTCTCTCTCTACATTATGATTTTGAGTTTGATGTTAGGATATGTTGTTCTCTATGCTTAAATATGCATGAAACATGGTTTAGATGAATGAAATGAGTCACAGAGAAGCTTCCTTAAGCCAAAAATGAAATGCCCTCTCTTTGGTGAAAGTTTGTGAACTTTTGAATATCTTTTGAAATTGTTGGTTTAAATGAAATCTATAATGTTAATTGTGTATGTATAATGTGAATTGATGATGAAAAATGAGGAGTATATAATCAGAAGGAGGCTTTTAAGTTCATGCCTTTAGGTGTTTGATAAAATGCCTAAGTGAACTTGGCCTAGGATTTAATGATTTCAATGTTATGCATTGGAAAGACGCTTTTATGTTTACTTAGACTAAACTTGAATTTTCACTTAGATTGATGAGTAGTGGCCTAATCTGCTTGGAAAAAAATGTGCTTAATTATGCTTTGAAATGTATAAGTATTGGATCAAAGGCATTGAATGCCTTGGACAATGCAAAAGGCAACTTATGTGAATAATATTGGAAGTAACCATGTGAGAAGTTTCGTGGCCAAATCTTATAGCTTAAAAATTGAGATATTGAGTTTTATACATTTATATGATGGTGTATAAATATGAGCTATGTTTGAGTAGTAAATACATTGCATTTGTATGTATAAAGGCTCGAGAGCTATGGATCAAGGAGCTCATATCGAGGATTGTTAAAGTTAAAGGGCTTTAACCTTTTTTTGAGGTGAGTTGGGGAAAACATATCTCTCAAATGGAAATAAGACAACCTAAGACACGCGTAATGACTTGTATGTGAATTTTGAACCTAGGTAATGCATAGTAGAATTGAATCTCAATAGATGCTAACATACTTATGTATTTAACAAATGACATTTTTTGAATATCTCTTTGCACTTGGAGTGAAACTCATATTTTTGTTACGAGGAATGATATTGTTTTTAACAAACCTGTACTTGAAGTGAAAATGACAACATTTTATTTTTTAAAATTAGAATTTTGAACAACTTTACACTTGGAGTGCAAAAGATGACTTTTACTGCACGAAATAAATGTTTGGAACTTACATATGCATAATCGAGTCATGTGTATTGCGTGTGCGTGTTCTTTTTTGGCTTAGATCCATCGAAAGGTTCCATTTTATCGGTTGGACCAATAAATAAATTCATGGTACCTCGATTTTTAGTACTAAATATTTGAGTATGATTTTTTATGACTGGTGAGGAAACGATTGGACAATCATGTGGTAGGCATATCAGATTAAGTGACCCCCCATACGCTTGATGCTTGTACATAAAATTCGAGTCTTTGTAATGACACCTTTCTTCAAGACTTGTGATTGATTACACACCTAGAGGTTTGGTCACCAACAAGGTCATCACCTAGGGTCATGATGCTCTTATCGACCATAGTCTGGACTCACCACAAATGAAAGTTGAGCCAACAATGGGAATCGGTGGGTGTGCACACTAGTTTGGCTGAGCAGTGGTGACACACATAACTATTTTTGCTTATTCTGAGATTTGATTTTTACATACGATGTTTTTTTGTTCTTCTATATTGGAACTAGAACCTATGTTCACTGAATGAGTGATTAATAGCCTAGGCCTATGTGGTTCCTAACTAGTATGGGTTGAGTCATAGACTGGGTCTATGTATTTCTATGTCCTGCATATTCACATTATATTTGGTTACAAGCCTGATAGATGTATAAAACCATCCTTAAGTTATTGAGACCATTTTGGTGTTAATCGGGTTCTATTTGCGATATATGTTTTATCTGCTCATTGAGTACACAGTGTACTCATCCTCTTTGGTTCCCAACCATGCAGGTTAATTTGCTAAGTGTGAAGCTCTGAGTGGTTCGTGCGGTCTTTGACATTTTCGGGGTATTACCACATGTGGGTAGTCTCTGTTTTATACTTTTGTTGTATAGTGGCTAATGATCATGTTGATATGCTTTATAATTTTGTAAAATAACTCTTGACTATTTTTTTTATAGTTTGTAACTGACCTAATGTATGAACATTTTGTTGAGATTGCTCTTGAGTGGACATCAAAGTCCAGAAGTTGTGGTAGAGTTTAATGTGGATATGTAAGTGTGTTTGAAAGTGAGTTACACATGTTTTTCATTTTGGGATTTTCAAAATATAGTCGTTGTGCTACTGAAATTTTTTTAAGATACCCAATTAGCCTTGCATAGTCGAGTTAAGGGTACCATGAGTATCTTTAGCTCGGGTATGCGGCGATTGTCATGTGCTCGATGTGATTCCTAGTTGTGATAATTAAATTAGTATCAAGGTAAGGTTTTTATGTTTTTTCAAAAGTGTTATTACAGTTTTCAAAATGTTATTGAGCTTTAAGAGTTGAGTTTGGGTGTTGATAGTCTTTGGTTGAGAAGTTGAGTCTCGAACCGTTAAGTTGACGTTCTTAATGACCGGATGATTTCAACCTTGGTGAGAGTACTTGTCGACATTCCTTGGGGTGTAAGGGATATTAGATAAGCTAGACTTAGTTTGATCTATTTTATTAATAACTTCTCTTTTTCTTTGATTTTATAGTGATAAAATGGTTGGACAAAGAAGTGGAAGTGACGTTTTTTTGTTGTTGTATTGTTATATTGTTATGCATATTATGTGTAGTATCGCTAAACTCTTAAATAGTACGATCTGCTAACATGTAGTGTTATTAGGTGGTATGTGTGTTCTCGGTAGAGACACTAAAGTTTTGATCGAAACTAGCGCGCAAAGGTCCTTTGCTAGTATGACCTTCATCGAGGACATTAGTGGTCCCCTAAAGCCGTTCGATCCCCCTCTCATTATAGTCACTCCTTTTGGAGAGCAAGTGGCTTGTGATGAAGCATATACGGCTAGTGAGATAAAGGTCGGTGACGCTGTGTTAGAGGTAGATCTTTTTCCCCTCGGTCTCTAAGATTTCGAGGTGATATTGGGGATTGACTGGTTAGAGAGGCATCGCGCCAGGATTGATTGTTTTAAGAAAGAGGTGGCATTTGACACTAAGGGCGGAGTCCCGATTAAATTTACTGGTGACCGATAGGTGTTTCTGAGTTGTTTGATATCGGTGGTCAAGGCTAAGAAGTTGATTCATTGAGGTTGCTAGGCATACCTTGCGCATGTGATTAACACTTTAACACAGAGGGTCAAACTTGGAGATGTTCCTATTGTATACGAGTTCCCCGATGTCTTTCCGGAGGAGTTACCTGGAATGCCACCTGATCGAGAGTTTGATTTTGCTATTGACTTGGTGATGGGGACAACATCGATATCTTTACCACCTTATTGCATGGCAAAATTGAAAGAGTTGAAGGTTTGGTTGCAAGAGTTATTGGATAAGGGCTTCATCAGACCAAGTCATTCATCATAGGAAGCACCAATATTGTTTGTTAAGAAGAAGGATAGGACCCTCCACTTATGTGTTGGTATCAGTAGTTAAATGGGATTACCATTAAAAATAAATATCCACTCCCTAGGATTGATGACTTGTTTGACCAGTTGAGAGGAGCTATAATATTATCAAAGATAGATATGAGGTCTTGGTACCATCAGTTGAAGATTGCTACAAGTGATGTGCACAAAACTGCTTTCCAGACGAGGTATGGACACTATGAATTTTTGGTGATGCTGTTCGGATTAACAAATGCACCTGCAACATTTATGGATCTCATGAATAGGGTGTTCCATCCTTATTTAGATTAGTTTATCATAGCCTTTAGTGATGACCTTTTGATTTATTCTAAGGATGGGGAGGAGCATACTAGACATCTCCGGATTGTGTTGTAAATAGTTCACGAATGAAAATTATACGTGAAGTTTTCAAAGTGTGAATTTTGGCTGAAGGAGATAGGATTCCTTGGGCATGTGGTATTAGGAGAAGGTATTTATATGGACTCAAAAAAAGTGGAAGCTATACTTGAGTGGGACCAACCTAAGAATGTAACAGAATTCTACAACTTTCTGAGGTTAGCTGCTTATTATCAGAGATTTGTTGAGAGTTTCTTAGTACTTGTAGCCCCTTTAACGAGGCTTACCCAAAAGGGGGTAAAATTTTAGTGGGATGACAAATGCGAGGCGAGTTTTCAGGAATTGAAGAGACGATTGACTTCTACACCAGTGCTTACTCTACCTACTCAGGGGGTTGAATAGAAGGTATATAGTGATGCTAGTCGTTAGGGACTGGGCTGTGTACTTATGCAGGCCGGGTGAGTGATCATATATGCTTCTAGGTAGCTGAAGAAGCACGAGTTAAATTATCCTACTCATGATTTGGAGCTCACAACAGTGGTGTTTGCACTCAAGATTTGGAGAAACTATCTTTATGGGGAGACTTGCTATATGTACACCGACCATAAGAGTCTGAAGTACCTAGTGATACAGAAGGAGTTAAACCTCAGATAAAGAAGATGGTTGGAGTTGATTAAGGATTATGAATTAGGGATTAATTATCACCCAGGAAAAAGAAAATGTGGTAGTTGATGCACTGAGTCGTAAGTCCTATTCGGTAATAACTGTCAGGCAAAATTCTTATATGACTCATTGATGAGTATATGGAACCTTGGGGACTCTTAATGGTTGAGGATGACGGGACACTGCTAGAACGGTTTGAAGTTCGGCCATCACTATTTGATTAGATCAGGAGGTCACAGGCTGATGATCCCGAGTTGAAGGTCATTTGAGAGAAATTACCATTCAAAGAGGATAAGGGGTTCCAATTGAGAGAAGATGGGTTGTTAGTCTTCCGAGATAGAGTCTATGTGCTAGATGAACAAGATCTCAAGCAAGCTATCTTGGAAGAAGCTCACAGTTCGACTTATGCTATGCATCTTGGTAGCACCAAGATGTATCGATCTCTTAGAGAGAGCTATTGGCGGCCAACGATGAAGAGAGAGATAGCACAATTTGTGGTTAGATGCCTTCCCTATCAATAGATAAAAGTAGAGCATCGAAAGCTAGTAGGTATATTTCAATCTTTGCCTATTCCAGAATAGAAGTGGGAGCACGTGACAATGGACTTCATAATAATTGGACTACCTCGTATCTCGAAGGGTCACGATGCTATTTGGGTTTTAGTGGATAGATTGAAGAAAATTTGCTCATTTTCTGTCTATCACACAATCTATTCATTAGAGAAGTTAGCAAAGCTGTATATCGATGAGATTGTGTATCGGTATGTCACAGTATCGGTATCCACTTGCCTTTGATAGAATTTGGTTATAATAATAGTAATCAACAAGTATCAGTATGTTACCATATGAAACACTTTATGGGAGAAGGTGTAGGACACTTTTTTGTTAGGATGAGGTTGGTATAAACAAAGTCAAGGGAGTTGAATTGATAGAGATTACAACTCAGAAAATAAAGGTTATCCAGGAGAAAAGGAATGCCACCCAAGATCGTCAAAAGAGTTATGCAGATAAGAAGCGATGACCATTAGAGTTTGTAGTTGGTGATATGGTTTTCCTTCAGATATCACTAAGGAAAGGTATAATTTGATTTTAGAGCTGAGGGAAGCTGAACCCTAGATATATCAGACCTTTTGGTATCCTGGAGTGCATCGGGACTCCGATGTGTCGGTTGGAATTACCACTGAAGTTGGATATGATCCACAATGTGTTCCATATGTCAATGCTTAAGAAGTATATACCAGACCCATCTCTTGTTTTGGAGACATCTCTAATGGAATTGATAGAAGACCTGAGGGGAGGACTTGTAACATCGAACTTTTTCAGCCCTTTTATGTTGATATGTACTCTATATATGCCCTTATATGAACTTAGAGTTCATCGGTATGCGAAATCTTGGAGATTTCTGACATATGAGCTTCTAAGTGTGTAAAACCATGTTCATTTGATGGATATGGCCATGGTGGCTGAGTTAAATGTGTTTTACTGCCTTAGAAGTGATTAGACATGATTAATAGATTTTTGGGACACTTAGAAAGCTTAATTGGAAAAGTTGATATACATAAGGGATTTTAAAATAATTTTTCAATTCTTAAAGCACCAATATGTAATTTTATAAAGTTAAAAGGGCTTCATTATAATTTTCAAAAGTTTGGGGACCAATATGAAAATAAAATTTTTGGTCATTCCCAAATTTTGGACTTAATTACAAATTTAGGAAAAATTGGAAGGGCATAATGGTAATTTCACATAAGCTAAGGGCAAAAAGGTAATTTCATCATGTTTGGTTAAAGAGTGTATGGCCGTGCACCTCCTTATTTGATGTTAAAACACTTTGTTTTAATTAAAAGAAAGGAGAAGAAAGGAGAAGAGAGGAGGAGAAGAGAGAGTTTCAACCATCACCTAAATCTCCACCAAATTTTTGACTTTCCAACCAAGGTGTTCTAACTTAATTTGGGATCAAGGAACTCAAATTTATTTTTAGATTTGAAAAATTATCAAATGATCTTAAGATATCACCAAAGGAAAGTTTAGGTACATTTTGTCTCATCTCTCTCTACATTATGATTTTGAGTTTGGTGTTACGATATTTTGTTCTCTATGCTTAAATATGCATGAAACATGGTTTAGATGAATGAAATGAGTCACGGAGAAGCTTCCTTAAGACAAAACCAAAATGCCCTCTCTTTGGTGAAAGTTTGTGAAATTTTGAATATCTTTTGAAATTGATGGTTTAAATGAATTCTATGATGTTAATTGTGTATGTATAATATGAATTGATGATGAAAAATGAGGGAGATATATATTGGAAGGAGGCTTTTAAGTTCATGCCTTTAGGTGTTTGATAAAATGCCTAAGTGAACTTGGTGTAGGATTTAAGGATTTCAATAGTGTGCATTGGAAAGAGACTTTTATGTTTACTTAAACTAAACTTGAATTTTCACTTAGATTGGTGAGTAGTTGCCTAATGTGCTTGGAAAAAATGTGCTTAATTATACTTTGAAATGTGTAAGTATTGGATCAAAGGCATTGAATGCCTTGGAAAATGCAAAAGGCAGCTTATGGGAATATAATGGAAGTAACCATGTGAGAAGCTTCGTGGCTGAACCCAGTAGCTTAAAAATTGTGATGTTTTATACACTTATGTAATGGTGTACAAATATGAGATATGTTTGAGTAATAATCTCATTGCATTTATATATATAAAAGCTCGAGAGCTGTGGATCAAGGAGCTTATACTGAGGATTGTTGAAGTTAAACGGGTGTACACCATCTTTTGAGATGAGTTGGGAAAAACATATCTCTTAAATGGGGCTAGGGTGACCTAAGACATGCATAATGAATTTTATGTGAATTTTGAACCTACGTAATGCATAGTAGAATTGATTCTTAATAGATGCTAGTATACTTATGTATTTAATAAATGACATTGTTTTGAATAACTCTTTGCACTTGGAGTGAAACTCATGTCTTTATTACGTATTTTGTGGAATGATATTGATTTCAACAAACCTGCACTTGAAGTGCAAAGGACAACATTTTATTTTCCAAAATTACATTTTTGAACAACTTTACACTTGGAGTGCAAAATATGACTTTTACTACACAAATGTTTGGAACTTACATATGCATAACCGTGTCATGTATGTTGCGTGTATGTGTTCTCTTTTGGCTTAGAGCCATGGAAATGTTCCATTTTATCAGTTGGACCGATAATTAAAGTCATGGTACCTTACTTGATTTTTAGTACTAAATATTTGAATATGATTTTTTTAATTGGTGATGAAACGATTGGACAATTGTGTGTTAGGCATAACAAATTAAGCGACCCCTGTGCCCTTGATTTTGGTACATAAAAGTCGAGTCCTTGTAATGACACCTTTCTAAAGGACCTATGGGTGATTGCACACCTAAAGGTCTGGTCATCAATGAGGTCATCACCTAGGATCATGATGCTTTTGTCAACTATTGTCTGGACTCACCACAGATGAAAGTTGAGCCAACACTGGGAATCGGTGGGTGTGCATACTAGTTTGGCCGACTAGTGGTGACACACTTAACTATTTTGGCTTATTCTGAGATTTGATTTTTACATGTGATGTTTTTCTATTCTTGTGTACTAGAACTGGAACTGGAACTTATGTTCACTGGATGAGTGATTAATAGGCTAGGCCTATGTGGTTTTTAACCAATATGGGTTGAGTCTTATGTTGGGTCTATGTATTTCTATGTCATGCATATTCATCTCATAGATGGTTACATCATGATAGATGTATAAAATCGTCCTTAGGTTACTTAGACCATTTTGGTGTGTACCAGGTCCTATTTGCGATATATGTTGTATCTACTCACTGAGTACATAGTGTACTCATCCCCTCCACTTCCCAACCATGTAGGTTAATCTGGTAAGCTTGAAGCTCTGAGTGGCTGATGTGCTATTTTGACATATTCTAGGTATTATCGCACATGGGTAGTTTCTGTTTTATTCTTTTGCTGTATAGTGGCTCATGATCATGTTGATATGCTTTATAGTTTTGTAAAATAACTCTTGACTATTTTTTTGGTTTGTAAATGACCTAATTCATGAACATTTTATATTGTTGTTGAAATTGCTCTCGAGTGGACTTCAAAGTCCAGAAGTTGTGGTAAAGTTTAATGTGGATATAGAAGTGTGTTTGAAACTGATTTATAGGTGTTTTTTATTTTGGGATTTTCAAAATATAGTCATTTGCTACCGAAATTTTTTTAAGATACCTAATTAGCCTTGCATAGTTTGGTTAAGGGTATCATGAGTATCCTTAGCCTGAGTATGCCGCGGTTATCATATGCTTGATGTAGTTCCGAGTCATGACAATCCCAACATTATTGGATATATTACAAAGCATGCTAAATAGCTCCAAACTTGCTAAGTCCTTGTGGACATGGTATGGAGCATCTCAATTTTCAATATTAGAAATCACGCTTAGGCTTACAAGAAAACTAGAAGTTAAGGCTGTGGCTCTTGAATCCTTATGTTTTTATTATTTTATTATTCATTGCAACAAAAAGATATATAAATATTTTAAATTATTGTCCATATTATAAAAATTCATATGCACACAAAAATTATTAAAAAAGAAGAAGAAAATTTATGCAACAATGAAAATCTGTTAATATCTAGTAAAAAAATTTCCTTATCAAAATTTTGTATTCTTAAAAGAAAAATTATGAAGAAATGGATTGGAAGAATGGAGATAAATAGATAAATGCAATCTAATAGATAAACAATCTAGATTTAAGTTAATAAAAGAGTATAAATAAGAGATATCATGAAAAGGCAATCTTATGAGTGTTTTTTTTAATTGTTAACATATAATAGTATTTTAACAACAACATATTTTTAAGTTATGGAATTTATGTAAAAGTTGTAATGGTATCTTATGAAATTTATCTAATAATTGGTGGTAGCTTATGTTTACAAATTTATATATTCAAACTCATGTATAAATACTTATATTATGTAATAATTTAAATGTACAAAAATAAAAAAGTATCTTTCTTGCTTAGGTTTTTTCTTTTTACATGTTGAATTCTCTTTGTAAAATAGGGTAGTCTTTAAGTCTTCTAATTCATGATTTTCAAAAATATTTTTATCATTTAAGTAGTATTTTCCATAAATTAAACTCTTCTATTCCTTAAGATAATCTTACTGACAAAACCTAATTACTTAACTCCTTTAAACGAACCTATACATGTCCTTAGAAGTCTAAAGTTCACTTTGAAACTCTAGTACTCCATTTGAAAAACATGGAGATCTAGTTAACAATAATGCCAAACATCATCTTCTTAGTGTTTAACATATTGCTAATTGGTACCATATAATTAGTCACATCTATTCGCCATGCCACCATTAGGTCTCACTCTGCCACATCATTCCCTATGTCATCACTACTTTAGTCAGTTTGATCTAAACTAGCTTAGTTCAGAATTATTGGCCAACCTTTGACTTACTATTTAAACAAATTTCTTGTTGATTTTTTTCACTCAATTTAAACCAATTTCGAAGATTTTTTAGGTGTTCTAAACTTATTTTAGGATAAAATAGGTTAAATTCTAGCTTTATAGACAAGTTTTTTTATTTCTGTATGTTTTTAGGCCTTGTTCTTAATGACTTCTCTTCTATTTACACTATATATACTTCTAAACTTTATTAACACATTCCTCAGTTAATTAATGTTATTGTTGATGGATCTAACTGTGATATGTGGATTGAGGAAATGTGTATCTTCTCAAAAGTTTATTTTTTGGTCTATTATTACTAGAGAAATATCCAAATCTACTTAAAAGTTAGATAAAGCAAAAGACATATTTGTAGAATGTCTAATATCTTAGAATGGTATGAATCATCAAATTATAACATGTTTCACAATACATCCCAAGTAATCAAACTTGATTTTTGATGGATTGATACTACTAAAGAGGTATTAGATTTCCTAAAATATTGTTATTATATATTTGATGATGTCAATCAATTTCAGATTTATAGGCAACTTCACCATAAATAACAACCTGGCCGAACTATATATAGTTATATATCTGAATTACGTGAGCTTTAAGATTAATTGGCACTTGAAGTTCCTACTTGGCCTAATCCTAACTTGCCAATACCTATATCAATCTTCACAATCGAAAAATATTTGACATCTGTTATGACTCGGAGAAAATTTTTAGTCCATAAACATCTCTTTTCTTAAGTTCGCTATCAAGCTTTGATACTAAAATTTTAAAAAAAATCATAAAAGAGACCTGAATAAAAGGCCTTTTGATAAGTGTGAATTGCAACATGTTTTAGGGTTTAGTTTGTTATATATTAAGTGTTAATTTGATTATTTAGTATGTGTTTAGGTTAGAATTGTGTTAGTTTGCGTGTTTAAGTTAGTTTGTGTGTTTAAGTGTTTTCATGGGTTAGTTTAAGTCTTTCGACTTAATATTATGTTTTTGAGGTACCTTGATGTGTTTGTTAGTGTTTTAGGGTTAACATCAAAGAATAGAGAAGTTTTAAAGACGCTCGAGTTGAAACAACGACTCATGATCATGGCACAATAGGCCGCAATTGTGACAAAAGCATTGGAGCTAGCCCACGATCATGGCATATTGGCCACAATCGTGATAGAAGCTGAAGGTACTGCCCACAATCCAATGATTGTAACAGAATGGTTGAATATGGCCCACGATCGTGGCATGCAGGGCCACGATCATGGCCTGGGTTGGGCAGACGCTCAAACAAGTGAAAACGTTAAGTTCTGAAGGATTTTCGAACCTTTTTGACCTCGAAAAAGCCCTAGGGTTGCTCAGAATGCAAAAGGTATTTAAAGAATAAGACAAAGGAGATTAGGGAGCTTTTGCATTAGCCACCAATTTCGAAACCCTAGATAATTCATCAATACATTGTATAGAATTGGGAAGTTGTTGATGATAAGATTGTTGAATGTTGAGGAATGTCTAAACTCACCTTTAGGTTGTTTTATTCTTGACTTAATGAAATTTGATTGATTGTGTTTTTATTGGATTGATTGTAATTTAAATTCTACACTTACATAATTTTCTGATAAATTGAGAGGGTGAACCAAGTGAAAATCATTAAATTGGGCTAAGGAGAGTTAAGTAATTTAATAAAACAAGAATTAAATCAAATTGGTAATTTATGTTAAGATAGATCTTGCATAAGATTCCCTGTAGTTTTTGGAAAACTACAGATCTAATTAGGGTTTTGGATAGATTGTTAATCGAGAAATTGCAATTCCCATAATCTAATTAGGTTTTATTAATTAGGGCTAACGATTACAACTTGAGAGAGAGTAATCAACCCTAGGGTTGTCTAAAACTACTAGTAGTTTATAATCAATTAAGTTAATGTTCGCAAGGTTACACATGCTAAGTTTTATTATTTATAACCTTGGTAAATTTTGCAAGTGCACGGGTCGTTCGTTTAGTACCTAAGTTGTCGATTCCATGAGGAAGGTAAACTAGTCCTAAAATCTAAGGTCAACTAAGTTTGCAACAAACCTAAATAAACAACTATTGCAGAAAATAAATAAATCGATAATCAATTTAAAGAATTGAGTTGCAGAAATCTAAACAAGATAAAAAATCACACAAACCAATCCCAAACCTACCTAGAAACCACCGATTGAGAGAAAGGGGATTTCGATATGAAATTAACAAAACCTAATCAATTATGCAATTCTCGATTTAACGGGTCTAGATAGTCTTAAGGTGAATTACTCTCTCTCTAGTTATAATTCTTAACCCTAATTGATGATCCCTAATTTAAATTACAGAACTGCGATCTCTTAATTCGTGATTGATCTAAAACCTAAATTAGTTCCAAGTTGTCTATTAACCTACCAGGAATCTATGCTCGATCTCTTGTTACACGACTCTACCGGTTCAATTTAATCCTTTGTCTATCAATTAACCTAACTCTTGTTAGCCCAAATTGATTATTTTCACTTAGCTCACCCTTTTAGTTTATTGCCAAGTTATGAAAAACAATAATTAAATCAATAAAAAACCCAATCAAATTAGATTTTATTAATCTCCAAAATTGAAATCCAAAGGTGAGTATAAACATAACACAACATTCAACACCATAGACTCTCAACACCTATTTCAATTCTATACATGAATAAAACTGAAACAAATGAAAAATACGTCGGGAACGGAGTTGGGGAGGGGCGATAGCGGGAAACCACCTGTTTCAAGAAGTAAGTTACGTCAAGCTCTTCTCCGTGTCTCTCTTCCTTTGTCTCCTTCCTCAATCTCTCGATTCTCTCTTTAGGTTTTCTGGAATTGGATGATGGGATTGCTCTCTTTTTCAAACTCTCTAGAACTCACCAAAGACTGCTACCTCTGGTCTCATAATGTTCTATTTACTCTGTGGAAGCCCTAGGTTAAAGTCGGGTCGAAACGGTCTAAAAAATCTTGTGAAACTTGAGTTTTCGCATAAGCCTGACGTATGACATGATTGTGGCCCTGCCTGCCACGATTGTGGCCAGTACCTTAACCTTTCTGTCACAATCGTGGCCTGACTGAATGCTTTCCATCATGATTATGGCCCCAATGCATGATCGTGGCCTGGCTGCTGCTGGTTCTTCCTTCTTTGTCACAATTGTGGTCTGTTGTGCACGATTATGGCCTATGTAGTTGGCCTGAAACTCCTCGAATCTTTTCTGTTCTTTACCGTTTACCCTGAAACACTAACACACACATCAAGGTACCTAAAAAATATAACAATTAAGCTCAAAGATTCAAACTAAGCTATAAAAACACTTAAAACACACAAACTAACATAATTAAACCCTAAATGCACACTTAACACTCAAATTTATACTAATTACATAGCAAATTATACTGTAAAATATAATGCGAAACACAACTATCAGTTAGCATTAAAGATAGATAAAATTTCCCTTTCTCTCAATTGGTAGTTCTTTAGGTTAATTCTTAATTAGGTGTTGCATATGCTACTTTGTTATTATTTTCATAATTGATTATTGAATCTGAATTATGTGATTGAATTAAATTCTTGCTTTAGTTTTGTTACTTTTAGATTATTGTGAATTGTATTAGCCTTAGATTTTAGGATTAGATTAACTCTCCTTATGGGATCAACATGTTAGGTACTATGTGAACGACTTATGCACTTGCAGAATATCGAGGTTAAAGTATTAAAACTTTTTCATATCGAAAACCTGCGATCAAGTTTTTGACACTGTTGCCGGGGAGGCGATTAGTTTAGTTCTATAGTTTAAGACGATTAGTTAGTTTTTGATTTTTTTCATTCTTTCCTTTATTTTAATCTCATAGGAAGCGTTAACTAGCTCGATCGTCGGTAGAGAGCAACTTATGACTGATTCTTCATCCTTTGATGAGTGGGTTGCTGAAGAGTTTGCTAGTCTATTTGCAGCTGTTATTTTGATTCCTTTCACTTCTAACATTAAAGGTGAATAAGTCAACCCACTAGACTAGAGGGAATCGGCCAGCTTTACTCGTCCTCCGCCGGTACCTGAATTGGTTGTTATCCCCTATTTGGCCCATCCTTTTATTTCAGAGGTGATCTGTGAAGACATGCTTTTTAACTAGTACTAACTTCTGAATATCTAGGGGAATAATGACCTTCGGAGTAGTATAGTGTCTTTGTGAGTGGATTAAGGCTTTTTGTGGAACTGCAAATGATTCTCTTACCGATCTATGTGTTCTGTGCTCCGACCTAAGTAGGGATGACTAACTAGACACTGAGCAAAGTTGGCATCTTAACTTAGAGTGTCCGTTGTGGTCTTGTGCTATTACCTGGGGTAGGTCCCTTTGGGCAGACTCTGGAAAAGGAATTGATATAACTAGCTTTCATTAACTTCAAAACTCAGATTAACCTAGCAACCCACCCAACATAGAATATTGACTCTTAAGGGAGGCCCCTCGAATGGTCTCTTTATCTATCTAGGGTTTCATGCAGCTTAAAAAGTCTTTCTAGAATCATGCTCTTGCATCACAAAGATCATGAAAGGTTCAAGTTACGTAGCTGAAACCTCAGATTTACACATCATTCATTTAGAATGAATCATTAGGAAAGCTTGGTGAGAAGAATAAGAAGAGATCACGAAATCAAATATGGTTGAGGAATTTTAGTAGAATATGGACCACGAAGCGAACCAAGGACGTCAACAATGGACCCTTATGGACTTCATGAGACTAGGGTTCAATGAGGCTAAGTAAGGAGTGGCTAGGCCACCCGTTTAAGTAGTTTCATTTGAAATAAAACCAGCCCTCCTAAACATGCTTCAACATAATGTGCAATTTTATGGACTAACAAACCAAGATCCCAATGCACATATAGTGAACTTTCTTGAAATCTATAATACCTTTCGATATCATCAGATGCGGTCAGAGTTTGGCTTTTCCCCTTACAGAACAAAGGCTTGGTATCATTCCCTGAACCCAGCCAATGTCACAATGTGGGATCAACTAGTTTTTGCTTTCTTAGATAAGTATTCCCCCGACTAAGACCATTAAGATCATCAAGGAAATTACCAAATTTCAGTAAGGTTATAGGGAATTGATCTACAAAGCATAAGAAAGATACAAGGATTTGCAACGAAAGTGCACACACCACAATTTACCCAAGGAATTTTTGTTGTAAACATTTTATAATAGAGTTACCCCATATACAAGAGGCACGATTGATGCAACTTTAGGAGGATCACTCATGAGGAAGATGGTTAATAAAGTGGAAAAGCTAATGGAATAGATGGCGAGTAATAGCTGCTTGTGGATGAATGAGCGGGTTAGACAAACTAATGCCTTCTGAGAGTAAAAAGGAAATGTGGTTGTTGATCAAATGAAAAAAATGCAAGCAAAAATTGATAGCTTAACACGACAACTCAACAGTATGAAGGCTTTGTCCTTAGCTTTAGTGAAAGCTGTATAACTCAAGTGTGAACTTTATGGACAAAAGGACCATAATATAATGGACTATTATTTGATAAAGGACGGTGATCCAGAGCAAGTGAGTTATATGGGAGCCCATTATGGACGAGGAGGGGGCAACAATCCCTACTCCAATACCTATAACTCTGGGTAGAAGAATCACCCTAACTTATCTTAAACAAACAATGCTGGAGGGAAGTTGAGACCTCAAGGACAATTAGGTTTCCAATAGGATAATTCAAGCTCAAAGGAATCCAAGTTGGATAAGATTAAATAAAATTAGAGGAATGGAGGATGCACACAGGAGGCTTAAAAGAAAATTAGAGCAAGTAACAAAGAACCATGCCTCATCAATACACAATTTGGAAGTCCAAGTAGGTCAATTAGCGGAGGCAATATCCACTCGAAATGTGGGAACCCTACCCTTCGAAGCTATATCGAGTCTAACCTAAAGAAAAGACTCATAGCCATTATTCAAACCTAGGAAAAGGAACTTGAATAGGTGAAGGAAGAAGGACAAGTAATTATGGAAATCTTTTAAGTGAACTCATAACTGAGCTAATCATAGAACCTCGACCAAGAATTCCA
The DNA here is from genome assembly GCA_027563595.1 of Erythroxylum suave. Taxonomy (NCBI): domain Eukaryota; kingdom Viridiplantae; phylum Streptophyta; class Magnoliopsida; order Malpighiales; family Erythroxylaceae; genus Erythroxylum; species Erythroxylum suave. The sequence goes on along the minus strand of JAOSBN010000008.1, from coordinate 18,370,452 downwards.
TACCCTATTTTCGCTCAGCAGAAGTTAATATAAAGTAGGGCAGTAAGGAATTTTAAAGAGGATGAATCAAACAAGGTTTACGACATAATGGAACATCTACAAACGAGACTCACACTAAAGGAATCAATCAAGAAGAAGGTTAATGAGTGCATATCAGAAGAGAACCCTAATATAGCAAAGAAGAAAAAAGACCTGAGGGATTTTTATATTCCTTGCAGTATTAATGGAGTCATCATAGACAGGGAATTCGTGGATTTGGGAGCAATTATCAATATGATGCCTTGTAACTTTAGTCAAAAGTTAGGATTAAGAGAGTTGAAACTTATAAGGATGTTAGTGAAGACGGCTGACAGAACAGTGTATCAACCAAAGGGAATTATCAAGGCCATGCAAATACGAATTGATAAAATTTTCTTTCCCATAGATTTATATATATTGGATATTGGAGAAGATGTGGAAACTCCTATGGTTCTTGGACGACTGTTCTTGGCCACTGCTTGCTTATTCATTGACGTTGATAGGGGTGAACTAACTCTGAGGGTAGGGAAGTAGCAAATAACCTTCAAAGTGTCAAAGAAAGACTATAGTTCTCTTTTACCTCCAATTAGTATCAACGAACCTGAACCTCAAGGACAATCGGAAGATATCGAGGATCCTAGGAATGCATTTAGAAAGAAGCAATCATGTGGAAGATGGCAAGAAAAGGAGAATCACAAGGAAGGTGGAATCTATAGCATGGTAGCTCATCTGCAAATTGTGAGATTAGTGACTAAACTACCATTGCACCATTCATTTGAACCACCATGAGCAAAGAAGAGCATCGAGCTACTGATATTAAAAGAAGTGTTGCATGGGAGGTAACCCATGAAATATTAAATTGATGTTATTTCCTTTATTTCTAGATAGTTACATTTTGTAGTTAGGTTGTTTTGTTTCCAAATAAAATCAGGAAGGAAGAGGATTTCACTATTAATTCGATGATCTTGGAATTAATCAAAGAGACGTGAAAGGGCCATAGAGTGACTTTGAAAAAGAAAAAAAAATTTTGGTGGAAAATTGCAGGCCACGCAAATTTGGAAAATGCAAATTTTAAGTCATTTTTTTACTAATTTACTCTCCAACCACCTATATAGTCATTTCTCACTTCACTTTTTCACTCACTTTCATTTTCACTTTATCTCTCTAAGCTTTAACCTTCAAAACACTCTCACTTCTCTCTATCAAATTTCAAATATCACTCACAAGCCAGTATGTCGTGTATTAAGCAATCAACTAGTTGTGATCAATCATCGAGACGAAACCAAGTCTCAGAATGACGGAGAAAGAATAGAGAAGTGGATTTTGGAGCACCCTTCCCTATCTACACAGAGGAGGAAGGTATTCATTTTCAATCCCTAAATTCTAAAAAAATTGTAGTCCTTAAATATTTTGATTTTGATACAGTCGATAGGCTAGAACTACGCGATAAGGTAGAAAATTTAGTAGAAAGAATTTAGTGGTCAAAATTCATAAACTTCCAATTTCCTGTTTACTTGAAGCTCACTTTATAATTCTTTAGTTCCCTTTCCTATGAACCTACGAACCTAAAATAAAAGTGGTTTAGGCTGCGGGGACGAGCCTATAAATTAAACATCGAAATCATGTACGATATGTGTAGGCTCCCCAAATCCTCCATTATCGATTCAACATGATAATTTTTATCCTTCTCATTATTGGAATGAGCTTATCGAGATAAAGCAATTAGATGCTAAAAATGATCACAACAAAATCATTAAGATCCATGAGCACTTGTTATTGCACAAATTCATGTGTTAATTGGTTTTTGATAAATAAGAAAAACAATAAGTGTTCAAAAAAGGAACTCTTTATGTTGTGGTGCAATGATCACAACATTCCAATGTGAACCTCCGTACATGTATTGAACGTTATTGTCTGCACAAGAGGAGAAACAATTTAGGTATGGGGTACCTAGTTTTTGCCATTGCTGGGTATTATAGTGTAGACTGTAGTGGGTTAATTTTCCATCTCCTAGACTTCCTAAATCATCATCATTTTTAGCAGGTTGAAATCCTTGAGTTCCATGTTTGTTAACTGTCCATCTCCTAGACTTCCTAAATCATCATCACTTATGGCGGGCTAAAATCCTTGAGTCCTATAACATGGAACTTAAGGATTTCAGTCAAAAGACACATGTTAAGATTAAGGTTAGTTAGGGTAGTTCGAGTACAACGTCGCCTCAATAGGAAGAAGAGGAAAAAACTAATGAAGAGTCTGAGGAGGAAGAAGAAACAGAAGAACAAGGCTGGAAGAAAGTCTTAGATACAATCTCTGTAAACAACAAGGTGATTACATATACACTTGCGGAGAACATTAGAATGATGAAGGAGATGGCCCGAACTCAATGACATCAGAGCCGGGATATACATTGTATCCATTGATATTTCAAGGCTCAGGGTGTTTGTTTGCTCAAGGTTACACGCATCAAGTTTTACTATTTATAACTTTGGTAATTACCGCATACGCACGGGTCATTCGTGTAGTACCTAAGGTGTCGATCCCACGAAGAAGGGAACTAGTCCTAAAATCTAAGGCAACTAAGTTCACAATTCCTAATTAAACAACTAATGTAGAAATTAAAATTAATCAAGAATCAACTATGACAATTTAATGTACCAATAGTAAACAAAAAGCAAACTCATACCCAACCAAAAATTAACCTAAAAATTACCAAGGGAGAGAAGGGGATTTAATTCAAAATTAACTAAAACCTAATCAATTATGCAACCACCAAATCGACATACTTGATCTCTCGTTACACGATGCTACCGGTTTAATCTAATTCTCTACCTATCGATTTACCTAACTCTCGTTAGCCCAATTGATGATTTTACCTGGCTCACCCTCTTTGTTTATTGCCAAATTATTAAGTGCAGAATTCGAATCACAATCAAACAGTAGAAAACAAAATCAATTGAATTTCATTAATCTCAAAAATTAATATCCAAAGGTGAGTATAAACTCGACTCAACATTCACACAAGCAATCTCAACACTTATTTCAATTCTATACAATAATAAAGCTGAAATAAGTGGATATACTCTCGGGAACGAAATCTTGAAAGTGGCGACAGCGGGAAACCACCTATTCTGGGAAGTACTTCGCGTCTAGCTCATCTTCGTGCCTCTCTTCCTTTGTCTCCTTCCTCGATCTCTTGATCTTTTTCTAGGTTTTCTCTCGACATTGATGAAATCTCACTTTTTGCAAAACTTTCTTGGCTCTCCAATCACTGTTGGTGGCTGCCATGTAATGTTCTATTTATTCTATGGGGGCCCTAGGTCAAACTCGAGGTCTAAATGGTCTAAAAAATCACTCAAAATTTGAGTTTTCGTGTTAGCCCGACGCAGGGCACGATCATGGTCCTACATGTCACGATCACAGACGATGTGGCTTGAAGTGTACAATCGTGGCTTGACTTGATACTCTTTGTCACGATCGTGGCCTAAAGTGAACGATCGTGGCCTGGCTGCTTGTTGCTCTTCCTTCTCTATCACAATCGTGGACAAGGTGCACGATCTTGGCCGATGTACTTTGGCCTAAAACTCTTCAAATCTTCGCCGTTCTTCCCTATTTACACTACAACACTAGCACACACGTCAAGGTACCTAAAAAATATACAATTTAGGCTCAAAGATTCCAACTAACATATAAGAAACACTTAAACATAAAACTAACCTACTTAAAGCCTAAATGCATACTCAACACTTAATTTAACACAAAATGTATAACAAATTAAACCTTAAAACATCATACAAAACACAACTATCAACATCCCCACACTTAAATGTTTGCTTGTCCTCAAGCAAGCGAAACAACAACACATCACAACATAAAACACGTAATGCAATAATAAGGCAACGACTCTAATCTTCATGAAATAAAATTAATCTTGGGCATAATTATTCAATTTATGTCAAATCGTTAGCATGCAAAAAAATGTTTCTAGGGGCTTTGAACTAAATATACAACTAAATCAAGACCCAAGTGTTAACTTATTACCCTTTTCAACTGTACACATACATTAATAATTTTTTGGTCCCTTAGACTTTGTAACTGTTCCTAAGTATATTCCATGAAAATTCAAGCTCATCAAAAGTCTGGCAGGTTTTTATTTAAACACACATTCTTTTAGTTATTAAAACCCAAACTAAGTCTTTTACTCGAAGGCAAAAATTTGTGATGAATGTTGATCCGGGTACTCAACTAAGTCATTTATTAAATAACTTGGTTGAAACATCATTATAGCCTTTTATGCGAAGGCACATATTTGTGATGTGTGTTGATCCAATTACTCAGCTTTAACTAGATACTAGCTCTATTCAACTAGATTTGTGTTGAATGTGTGTTAACCAACATTTTTTTCTTTTTCAAATTATTGCCTACCTTGTTGCTCCTAGCTATTCGTTTTCATGAAAAATAATAGTTAAGCTAATTAAGCTAAAAGACCTCAAATTATGAATGAATGTGACAATCTAGAGGGTTCTAAATTTACCCTAAGTACTAATTAGACTGTATGTTTATCCAAAGGCCTATTAATTCACTGATTTTGCAGGCTAATGATTGTTCATAACCTAATAGACTCTATCCAAAATTAAAAGAATTTCACTCATTCTAAGCCATTGAAACCTTCATATACTTCACACAATGCAACCTAATAACTTTTATACATTATGCAAACATCACATACAAAGACAAAAACATAGAATCCCTCCCTACACTTGAACAACACATTGTCCTCAATGTGAGAAGGGTACACAACACACCAAGGGAAAAGAAACACATTATACGAAAAAATTGTCAAGAAAATACTAAAAAATGAAAAGAAAAGGGTTAGAAGACGAAACCGTTTATGGTGATGGAGATTGTGACGGAGGTAGTGTTGAGACCAAATCCTCTTAACATTGAGAATGTTTCCCTATCTTATAGGTGATTTAAGAGAGCAAAATAATTAGCAATCCAAACCATTACAAATTATTCAAAACTACATAAAAATTTAAATCTAACTACTAAACATGCTAATTTAAGGTCATTAGCTTGACCTTGTATCATTAGAAACTCAACCAGGATCAATTATGAGCGAATTGCTTCTACCTGTTTCATTCAACATAAGTTTTGTACGCTGTAAGTAAGCTACAAATTGAAAAATGACCAGAAGGACAATGTTAATAAAATTATGAAAACTAATTAAGCTTAGTAATGTCCTTTTTTTGAGCGAACTATCCACAAAATAGGGAATAACAAAATTCCCCGAATCTTTTATGGAATCCAATAGTTTGCCCAGTAAGAATGTGAGTTGCTCTCTTTCTTCCTTTATCGCCTTCATCACCTCTACTTCTTTTGCTTCACGAACAGAGACTTCTATACCTTCTTCAAACTCGATGGTTGTCATCTGTTCTTTATCCTTTGGTTCTGCATAAGATTCAAACACATAAGTTATCCTGAATGAGCTACCAACCTTCGGATTTTTAAATACATCATTCATGTTGAATGTCTCTTCATCATCATCAATCCAAAGGATAGGGTTCTTTGCATGGACTGGTGGATAATAGGGCTGGTTGGTATTCTTTTCCTCATACACTTTCATCTTCTCTTGGTTGCCAATGAGTTGGGGTTTGGTATGGTCTTCCTCTGTTCTTCTAGCTCTACCCTATTCCTAAGTGTGATAGCCTCGTATTGCTCTCATTGATATAATTCCATATTTCTCAAAGAGTCTTCCACACTTCTCTTAAAAAATTCACCAAAAAGCTGTCTTACTTGCATCTCTAGGTTTTGAATAGAAGCGGCATGATTTTTCGTTACTAGATCAATTTGCTCTTTTAATCTCTTCTGGTTCTTTTCCATAACCATAAGCTTATCAATGATTTAATCCTATGAACTAAATTCATCATATTGAACTTTAGTTAGGTCTTGATGTCCTAATGGAGTCCCTACATTGTTGGACCAATAGAATTCAAGTTGGTTCTGCCACCACAAAGTGTATGGGTTCCAATAAGGGTTGTTACTTCCCCAACCATACTATAACTCATTGTACTTCTTAAAATATCCTTGCTCCTTATAATATCTATCTTCTATGGTCATTCTTTTTATCTTATCTTGGCTCCTTCTTTAAATTTTTTTTAATCTAAGAACAAAACGATGACGAAAAGCCTTAGACTAAAGAACTAAAATTTTCCTTCCCTGGCAATGGTGCCAAAAACTTTTTCGCTCAAGGTTACACGCACTAAGTTTTACTATTTATAACTTTGGTAATTATCATAAGCGCACGGGGCTGTAGTACCTAAGGTGTCGATCCCATGAGGAAGGGAACTAGTCTTAAAATCTAAGGCAACTAAGTTCACAATTCCTAATTGAGCAACTACTATAGAAATTGAAATTAATCAAGAATCAATTATGAGAAATTAAAGTACCAACAGTAAACAAAAAGTAAACTTACAACCAACTTGAAATTAACCTAGAAATTACCAAGGGAGAGAAGGGGATTTAATTAAAAATTAACGAAAACCTAATCAATTATGCAACCACCAAATTGATGGGTTTAGATGGTCCTAGGGTGAATTACTCTCTCTTGAGTTATAATTCTTAACCCTAATTAATAATCCCTAATTCAAATTATGGAAATTATGATTTCTCAATCCCCAGTTGGTCCAAAACCTAAATTAGTTCTAAAGAAGTCCATTAACCTACCAGGAATCTATGCTCGATCTCTTGTTACACGACTTTATCGGTTTAATCCAATTCGCTATCTATTAATTTATCTAACTCTTGTTAGCCCAAATCGACGATTTTTACCCGGCTCACCCTCTTAGTTTATTGCCGAATTGTTAAGTGCAGAATTGGAATCACAATCAACAATCAATTGAATTTCATTAATCTCAAAAATTAATATCCAAAGGTGAGTATAAACTCGACTCAACATTCACACAATCAATTTATAAACTCGACTCAACGTTCACACAATCAATCTCAACACCTATTTCAATTCTATACAATAATAAAGTTGAAATAAGTGGAAATACTCTTGAGAACGGAATCTTGAAAGTGACGACAGTAGGAAACCACCTATTCCAGGAAGTACTTCACTTAGCTCGTCTCCTTGTCTCTCTTCCTTTGTCTCCTTCCTCGATCTCTTGATCTTTCTCTAGGTTTTTCTTGAGGGATTACTGAAATCTCACTTTTTGCAAAAATTTCTTGGCTCTCCAATCACTATTGGTGGCTACCATGTAATGATCTATTTATTTTGTGGGGGCCTTAGGTCAAACTTTGGGTCGAAAAGGTTTGAAAAAATACTCAAAATTTAAGTTTTGTGTTAGCTCGACGCAGGGCATGATCGTAGATGATGCTTTACCCTTTCTGTCATGATTGTGGCTTGACTTAATGCTTTCTATCACGATCGTGGCCCAAAGTGCACGATCGTGGCCTGTCTACTTCTTGCTCTTCCTTCTCTGTAACGACCGTGGCCAATGTGCACGATCGTGGCTGATGTTTTTTAGCTCAAAATTATTCAAAATTTCACCTTTCTTCCCTGTTTACCCTGCAACACTAGGACTCATATCAAGGTACCTAAAAAATATACAATTTAAGCTCAAAGATTCCAATTAACCCATAAAAAACACTTAAACACAAAACTAACCTAATTAAAGCCTAAATGCATATTTAACACTCAATTTAACATGAAATGTATAACAAATTAAATCAAAAATCATGTAAAACATAGATGTTAGTGTTCAATTGCCACCTCCAGCATCATCTCCACCTCCATCATCATGAGGCTTCTCACATTGAGGACAATGTGTTGTTCAAGTGTGGGAAAGGTTATGTGTTTTGTTTTGAATGTGATTTTTGCATATTTTATGATAGTTGTTAGGTTTCATTTTATGAATTGTGAGAATGCGTCAATGGCGTAGAAAAGATTGGAATTGGTTTAATTTTTAACACAGTCTATTAGGTTATGAAGAATCATTAGCTTGAAAAATTAGTGAATTGAGGTCTTTGGATAAATATACAGCTTAATTAAGATTTGGTCTAAGTTTGTCACCCTCTATATTGTCACATTCATTCATAAGTTAGGGCCTTTCAACATAAGTAGCTTTACTAGAATGTTTCATGGAAATGAGTAGCTAAAACAACAAGGTAGGCAAATAAAAAAAAGTGTTGCTAAATAAATAACTACTTCGTTGGCCTTCGAGTTATGACTAGAGCTAGTAGTTAATTGAGAACGTGATATAGCTGAGTAATCGGATCGACATGCATCACAAATTTGTGCCTCCGTGTCAAAAAGCTATAATGACATTCAAATCAAACAGTTTAATAAAAAAATTTCTTAGTCGAGTAACCAAATTGACATTCAACCCCAATGTTTTCCTCCGAGTAAAAGACTAGGTCCTTGTTTAAATGAAAAAAATGTTTCTATGTTTCCTAATAAAAACCTACTAAACTTGTAATACCTTGAACTTTCATGAAAATGAACTTGGGAGTAGTTACATAATCTAAATGACCAAAGAATTATTAATGCGTGTGCAATTGAAAAGGGTAAGTAAATTAAAACTTGGATTTGGATTAACATGTATATTTAGTTCAAAGCCTTTTAGGCGTATATTTTGCTTGTTAGTGAGTTGAAATGACTCAAATGATTATGTTTAAAGTTAAATTTATTTCATGAAGTTGAAGCTATTGCCTCATTACTGCATTGTGTGGGTGTTTGTAGTTTTATTTGCTTGAGGACAAGCAAAAGTTAGAATGTGGGGATGATGATAAATGTGAGTTGCATAATGTTTTAGGGCTTAGTTTGTTATGTATTAAGTATTAATTTGATTGTCTACTATGTGTTTTAGTTTAGTTTGTGTGTTTAAATGTTTTTATAGGTTAGTATAAGTCTTTGAGCTTAAATATTATATTTTTGAGGAACCTTGATGTGTTTGTTAGTGCTTTAGTGTTAATATTAAAGAACACCAAAGACACTCAGGCCAAAACAACAGCCCACGATCATGGCACAATAGGCTAGGATCATGACAGAAGCATTGGAGCCAGCCCATGATCGTGGCATATGGGCCACGATTGTGACAGAAATCGAAGATATTGTCGTTGATAGTAAAACCTATCTACTTGTTTTAAGCTCAAAAATTGCAAGTGAACAAATCGTGACTTGTAGTTAAACGAAGCGAATATCGATCCCACAGGGATTGATGCCTAGACATTGCTTAATTTAGACACAACTATATTTAAAAAATGAAACTGTTTAATGAAAATAATCTGGAAAATTAAATTAAAAATAAAAGACTAACACAAAGCAATAGAAAATACCAAAATGGAGAAAAATCAGAATTGAAGAATCTTAAGACTAGATATTACTTTTTTCCCTATTTTATCTCCCTACTATTTTATCGATTGAATTATGTCTCACCCTAGATTTCTGAATGTAATAATTAGCCCCTTTCAATGTGTACTAATTATTGCTAATCGAATTAACGGAGATCAATTGTACGATCTCTCAATCTACCCAATCAACCTAACTTAGTCTCCATACCATCATCAACATTCAAATAAACCATTTTTACAAAGACTAGAAGAGATCGAAATGTAGAAAATTGAATAGAAAGACTCCTCTTCATTGCCAAAATCTAGAATTTTGGTGATGATGTGCTATTTTACCCAATCTTGATGATGATCCTTGTCTTTAATCCTTCCTCAAGGCTCCAAACACGTGTTCTTCACTCAAGGATCGTGTTTCTATAGAGGCGTGTCATCTCCCCTTGAAGATGGAGGCTTAATTATCCTTTTATAGTCCAAAAATCCTAGGTTTAATGAAGCCCCGCATAAAGTCTCAGATTATAATTCCCACGCTTATAGGAATTGGCATGATTCCCACGAGTGTGGGAATTCCCATGAGTGTGGGAATTGGTCACAGATGCACTCCTCTTTTCTTCTTCTCTTTGATCTCTATTTCAACTTCCAAATGGCTCCATCTTCCTTCCTACGTAAAAATAGTCAATTCTTACCCTCAATTAACATCAAATACACAAGAACAATAATGGAGATCAAACTTAACGAAAACATATGAATCCTAAACTAAAACAATGACTAACAATTATGCAAGAAAACACATGCTAAAAACCAAGAAAAACATGTACTAATGCACACCTATCAATTGCCCATGCCATATTCGTGATAGAATGATTGGATGTGGCTTATGATCATGGAATACAGGGCCATGATTGTGGCTTGTGTTGGGGACACATGTGAACAAATGAAAACGTCAAGTTTCGAGGGAGTTTTCGAACCTTTTTGACCCCAGAACAGCCTAGGGCTACTCAGAACATAAAAGGTATTTAAAGAACAAGACAAAGTAGATTAGTGAAATTTTGCATCAGCCACCAATTTTGAAACCCTAAAGAGTTCATCAAGAGATTGAAGAAGAGAGGCGTGGAGAAGAAGCCTACACAAATTATTTCTCGAAACGGGTGGTTTCCTGCCGTTGTTACCTCCTTCATCCATTCCAATTTTATTTCCAGTTTAGTTTCAATTTTGTTATTGTATAGAATTGGGATAGTTATTGATGATAAGATTGTTGACTATTGAGGAATGTCTAAACTCACCGTCGGGTTGTTTTATTCTTGATTTGATGAAATTTGATCGATTGTGTTTTTTTTTTAGATTGATTGTGATTTAAATTTTGCACTTGCATAATTTGGTGATAAACTGAGAGGATGAACCAAGTGAAAAAATCTTCAAATTGGGCTGACAAGAATTAGGTAATTTAATAGAATAAGAATTAAATCAAATTGATAATTTGTACGAAGAGAGATCTTACATAGGATCCCCTGTAGTTTTTGGACAACTTTAAATCTAATTAGGGTTTTAGATAGATTGTTAATCAAGAGATTGCAATTCTCATAATTTGATTATGTTAAGTAGGGTTAATGATTATAACTCGAGAGAGAGTGTCTAGAACTAGTAATCCAGTAGTTCATAATTAATCAAATTTCATTAAATTAAGAATAAAACAGCTTGAAGGTGAGTTTATACATTCCTCAACAGTCATCAATCTTATGGTCAACAACTTTGCAAAAATTTATTTAATGTTAACTTTGGAAAAATCATAATTTACTTTTTATTAATAGTGATTATGTCTCTTTGTTCCCTTGTTATTTAACTTATTTTGATATTCAAGGACCTACTCCTCATGTTACTATAGGTGGTTTGTGATACTATATGATCTTTTTGATGACTTTTCTAGATATATGTGGATTTATCTCTTGCATTCTAGATCTAAACTCTTTCTATCTATTCTCACTTTGTGACCATGATTCAGACTCAGTTTTCTCGTGAAATCAAAATCTTACACATTAACAATTCCATTGAATATAAAGATAAATCTTTCACAAATTCTTTTAGATTAGTAAGCAACTATTATTCAAAGATCTTATCTATATACCTCTTAATAAAATGGTAGAGTTGAATTAAAACATAGACCCATTCTTGATATTATTCAGTCTCTTCTCCAATATTCTTTTTTTCTTGAAACCTTTTACGGAGAAGCTTCCTTTACTGTTATGTATACTTTTAGTCGTATTCCTTATCCAGTCATTGTTGGAGTTATGTAAATATAGTGCCCTGAAAAGAAAATGTATTTACATGTAACTTTATCTTCTTCAGTTGCAGTTTTGTA
>JAOSBN010000008.1:18325948-18346596 GCA_027563595.1 Erythroxylum suave | reverse complement strand
GAGACCAAATATTATGTTTGCAGGCAGTCTCACTTTCAGGTTTATGCACAATCTTAGCAAGCATCGTTTCGGAGCAATCAAGAGAATTATGCGATACAGGAATTTGTGATCTTTTGTAATTAACAAGCCAACCACTGCAATGTCCAAAAATATAACTAAAAATTCGCCACTTCATCAAAAAACTTATTTTCAAAGGCGAGAGAAAATTGCAAAACTGTAACAATAACGTGCAACCAGATCTTTTCACAAAAGCCTTGTCAAAGAATAAATTCAGAGAATTCATATTGATGATAAGAGTTCAATTTGTTGAAAATAATCTCAACTTGGTCTGACTTTGGGCTTGGAATCTCTCTGTTGTTGCTGTCAATAATTGGGTCCACTCTTACCTTAGTACTTGAGATTTTTCTGTTACAAAGTGCTGGTACGTACGTGTTTGGTAAGAGAATATTTAGAGGCTACACCCCAGGTGTTTGTTTTAATTCCTCTGTTTTAACGTTAATCCCTCATGAATAAAAGTCTTCTTCAGAGTCGGTATTAAATCTCACTGCCCAATGAACTGTTCCTAAATCTTCTAACCTCTCAAACTCTCAAGTTAATTTCTTAAAAACGAAAGCAAAAGGTTAGGAATTCAAAAACAACCCATAGCTGTCCGTATATTGCTCTGCCCATTACAGAGACAACAGACGGCAAGCAACAGACCATCACAACGTTTTGAAAATATTGTGATGATTGTGAATCATATGGACCATATATACCCAAGAGTATTCCAACAAGGAATCGTACAAAAGTTGCTCTATTGTTTTGGCTGTCAATTTTGTTAGATAGAGCCTTTCGAGAAATAAGAAAAAGATGTTCTGGTGGTGAAAGTCTTTATCTAGCAAGTAGCAATCACAAGCGTATGAAACTCGGAAGATACCGTCAAGGCACAGGAATTTATCTCTGCATAGAACTGAACCTTCTAATGCACACAAAGATCATTTTGTCTTGGAACTTAGCGACATGTGTAAATGAACGATCGTCACATGTGATTAAAGAAGTTTCTGATGATTCAAGCCCTTATCATATCAAGTACAATAGCATCAAAAGTTCGAGAGAGAAATCTTTGCCTAAGAGTCTCCAAGAATTCTCTATACTGAAAAAGGTCGATCCTAACTTGTGTCGCTGCCTCTACCATAACTGCACCTTTGTTGTCGCACCCATTTGGCAAGGTACGCGGTAGAGGAGGTTTATTAGTAATTCTTTATACTGAAAGAGGTCTTGAGTCGCTGCCTCCACCATAACTGCACCTTGGCTGTTGCACCCATTTGGCAAGGGACCAGGTAGACGAGGTTTATCAGTAATTCTTTATACTGAAAGAGGTCGATCTTAACTTGTGTCGCTGCCTCTACCATAACTGCACCTTTGTTGTTGCACCCATTTGGGGCTTCAGGTGGACGAGGTTTATTAGTATTTAAGCCCTCTCTATGAGATCTAATCTAAGACAATTTCTAGCCAACCCTTGAGCTGAAGACGCGGGACTTTCAAGTAATGCTCAAGTATTGAAGAAATGACAGGTGGGTTATACTTAATACAGCATAGTTCACTCTTTTTGCTTGTCATCTATTATCTTCTTCTAACAAGGCAATAACAATTTCTGCTTGCATTCTACATGCTTGGCTAAATCCAGGAAATTCAAGAAAGATTTACAGATAAAAAAGCGTAAGCAAAGCGCTAATTATTCATAAATTTCAGGATTAAGAAATTAAGGTCTCTCTTTCTTATGAGTTTAGCTCTTATTTCTAGTTTTAGGTTTCCTTGTTTCTCCCACCCAATACAAAGTCTGGCATCGAATCGCACCCATTATGCTCCCAATTCTATCAAACCAAAATCACAAGCAAAACGAACTTAAAGAGTTTTTATAATATAATTGAAGTAGATTAATGATGAATATTTGCTCTCCAAGATGGATTTTAACTCCTGTGCTAGTATAATATATAACATCATTAACAATAAACCAAACTTAAAATTGATATTTGATTTTGAAGTGAACAAATTTAATCTTTTAAAAATCTTTGTAAAAGCAATAGCATAGCTTCAATGATGCAATTCATAGTTTGTTTTACCTTTTAATGCTAAATACAATATTGATAATTATGTGAAATAAAAAATTCAATGAAAAATTAAAATTTTTTAACGTCAGATATGAGAGGATGTTTAAAGGATCAGTGGAAACTGGTCCGTGCGCCATCGCCGGGCTAAAATGCAGAAAGATGCTCATGAAATGAAAATAGAAAAGATGATCTTTAAACGGTCCAAATGTTAACTTACAACGTGTTGATGGTTGATGGCTGCCAAAAGTCGAACCGTCTTAAGAGTCACTTATAAAGAGTTGATGGCGGCCAAAGTCTCACCATCTTAGAGTCGCTTACTCTTTAAAGTTCCTGAACTAGTTAAAATCAAAAGGGACGGTAAGATGTCACTTGCATGTTTCAATCATCCAAGACAATGACCCCGGAACCAGATTTCTTAGCAGACGATGGGTCAGCAGAGGCTGGAGCATCGGAATATGATTCTTTCGTTATATCCTCCATCTCAGTATCTTCTGAATGACTTGGATTTTTCAGTTGCGGAGCAAGAATTTGATTCATCTGCTCATTGATGGTCTCCAATGCTTGAAGATTCTGCTTCAGCTGGGCACTTGCCGGCTGGTTGGACAAGGATGTCTGAATTGATTCATTAACATCTTGCTCAATTATATTGCACATCTGTCCAAAAAAAGGAAAGGAACGTACGTTAGTTAACAGCATGATATTCACTGCGTATCAGTCAGTCAACTTCTACATGTATGTACCTTGTTATAAAGATCAGCCAGTTGGAGTCTATCTGGATCATTGTCATACGCAGCTGCTTGAATTTCTTCAGGGGCTACAAATAGGACAATATAAGTAAAACCCACAAAATTTTATATCCATAAGCAAATAAAACAAACAATAACAAGCTCCTATTTTGATAATTGTACCTCGTGACAGAAAAAGAAAACCTTTTTCTTGATCATATCTTAAGTCATCGTGAAATCACATTTAACAATAACTTACTTATTGCTTCTAGTTGAGGCAACTGATCAATGACGTGAGAGTCAATTTCAGTTTCCACAGACCCCAAATTTGATGTCTCTGCTTCTTTACCTTCACCTTCAGCTTCTTCCGGATCAGTTTTTCTTTCAGCCTGAAAGCATGAAGAAAGAGGCAGGATCCGAAAGCAAGTCAAGTATCATATAATTCACAATTATAGTACGTCCAATTTCTCATGTAGACTATTCTCTTCTGCAAATGTAAGTATCCGACTATTGTAGATAATTTTGCATCATGAAACAAATATTAAGGTGATAATAGGGGATCCTTACTTTTCTTGTCATGCTAAACTATCCGTAATCGGATTCATTCCTCAGGTAAGATCTTTATATCTATTTTTGTTTTTCATTTCTCATCAAAGTGTATAGTGTATACAAACAAATAGCGCAATTTTCATTTCTGGTACAGAAGTTTCTATAAAATTGGAAATGCCCTATAATAATGAACTTAAAAGACTGTATATGAAACAGGGAATTTATCATCGGTCGTGCAGAGTAAAATTGCATAAAATAAGCATACATACTTGAGAAACCCAAAATAACTGCACAAAAGAAAGAAATAAAGCTGACAAAGAAACAAAAACCTAACAAATATGAATTTGTTGCCATTCGTTGCACCGTCGTCTTAGGAAGGACCCCTAGATATGATTGGTTGAATGCATAGATGCGCTGGGTTGGTAATGTCACTAAAATTGCTCATCAGAACAGTATCCATAATAACATTCCAATTTCCATTCAAACAGAATATATATAAGATTCAAGTGTATAGGTAGTTGCCAAAATAATCCAACTTACATAGAAAAGTTTCTGATACTCTGCATTCAGACCTTTTTCCAAAAGGAGAACTCTTTTCTTAATAAACTCAACCTGCCTTCTCTGCATATCCCTGAAATGATAAAGTATCGAAGAATCTTGAAACAACTGTGATTGGTTAGTACCACCAGCAACCTGGGTTGCATCAGTTGCTGAATCATTCCCAGTACTGTTTCCTTGGGCCATGGTGGTAGAAGATTCAGCATTAGGCACACTAGGACCACCTGGCACTTGGAAAGCACCTTGTCCTTGCATAGGAAGAGAAATAAAGGGAAGATTCAACTCCTTGCAAATCACTTCCTGAATCCTCAAGTCCTTGTCATCAACAATCGCTTGCCACCTTCCATATCCATGCCTAAAAGTTTGAAGTGAGGTCAATCAATAACAAAAGAAAGATTGCTTTTTCAGTCATCAGCGGCTTCCCACAGAGCTCATTTTTCATAAACACTGAAGACAGCTTTAGCCTTTGTTAGCTCATTCAATCAATAAAACTGTATTGTAAATAAATAGCATCACTACCACAACATTTTCCAAGAAAAGGCCACAGTTGCCGGCCGGCAGCTAAACTCGAATCAACTTGAATAATGTTTATTTGAATTGTTAATTTTGAATTTGAATCCTCATACTTCCAGGAAACACCTCAGAGAGGAACCCGCTCTAGATGCAATCCCTTCCTGACTACAACAGGCCTACAGTTCATCCAAAGGCACACCAAAGCTGATAATGGTGCTTTCCAGCAGGTCCAAATAAAATGTCAAAAACATCAAAAATTATGTCCAACATAACACTACTCAATGCCTATCAGTTAAAAAATGTCTAATGAAGAGTTTAAGAAACACAAAAGACTGAAAAGGAATCTAAATCACAGAAGGTAATCATGGAAATGATCTTTGAAAGCCTTCGTTATTAGTCCTTAAACCAAGTCAAAAGACATATATGCTCAAATCTCAGAGAGAAGATGTTTCCGCAAACACAGATACATGGAATTTGCATAACAAATTTTAAAACTGCTATATACATATTTAAAATATTACAAAAGCTTACTTTAAAACTGCACGAAGTAGCAACAAATCATGTTCTGCTTTCCAAAATTTCCCCCCTTTAAGTCCCGGGTAGCGTAGAAAAATGTCCTCTGTGAACATGGGAGCTCCTTGGTTCTCTTGTGCAAACTTTACCTATCATTTCCAAGATCAAAACAATCAACCATCCACTTACCTTCAAACAATGCTTAGTTTAAAATTAACTACTACTTATGAGACTCAAGCATCTTAATCAAGGTTTCATCATTCCATTAACTTACCTTTTCATCAACCAAACTCAGAGTTGCGATTCTAACAAGGACATCTTGGACCCTAAGACCTTCTTTTGGAACACCATCTAAAACAAAGATGAATGACAGGAGCAACATATATTTGATAAGGATGCAGAACATCAAGTTCACAAGCCAAAAGTGAAAAAAGTGCCAAGCATTGAGTACCTGTAAAAGTTTCTGTCTCATTATTTTCTTCCACAATGTGAGTCAAGAATAATTTCCCGTAACTGAACTCCAGGGGAATACCATAATCAGGTGAACCAGATAGGCAGAACAACCGACACAAAAACAAACAATAAACAAGCTTATAAAATTTAACATTTAGCCCAGAAAAGATAATACTACTATACTGGCAGTAAATACTGAAAAACCTTCTTAGTACAGACATATTTCAGGGTTTGTGTGCATTAAAGGTCATCTTTACAATTCAGTATACAGACAACAAAAACTGCAATGCAGCCTTGTCAGTGAAAATACAAAAGTGTACAAGCAGACTCACACCTTTCTGAAAAGTAAATAAACTGCAATCATCTGAATCATATTTCACAAAGCTCGCGACACAGTTGCCAATTCTTAAGTGTTTAATTAGTTGTACTATCTCCCACAGAATTAGATCAATACCTTTCAATTTCTTTATATGTCTTCTGTTTCAGGCGGGGTACGAACTCCTTCCAATCATATTCCCCAACCCCAAATCTGTAACAAATAGGTTGTTTTGGTAAGATAAAACACAAAGAAACAAAACATCAAAACTAAATGTAAATGTCCTAAAACCTTAAATGAACTTGACACATAAGCAACAAAAGATCTATGAAGGTGAAGATCTTAAATTGAAAATATCGAGAACTCTTTCTGAACATCCAAAAAAGGAAAAGTAAGTCTAACCTCATCAAAATTTGCACAAAAGCAGCCCTTTGATTTTGATTGAAACCCAAAACTTTAAATGATCTGCCCTCACCTTCCATCAAAGGAATTGGCTCCGTACTATCCACTGCAAAAAATTTCCTCATATTTCAATTGTTAACCAAAATCAAGTCACCAAAATTCAGGTGACAAAATATGGGGCGGTAGAAGTTACTTCGAGATCTCTTTTTGTAAGTCCTTTTCCCAGACAGAGTTCCAGTTGAAGCTGTTTCACCATCAGTCAAGTCAGCTTCATAATTATCATCCTCGCCATCAGAGCTTACATCTTCCAGACCAGCAAGGTCATCTTCTTCAACAGAGACCATCTGAACAATTCAGAAAGCATATGGGATTACGATTTCTCCATCCTTTCTAGATATCACAATAATGTACTTAAAAATGCATGATTTAGAGTCTAACTGAACAATGAAGCTAAGGATCACAACCCAGTTCATTATAACTTTTTAAGTGAAGCACTGTAAGTGCTCTATATCAGAAAAACTTTAGATCTGGGAAACCACTAGCAAAATTCGATTTAAAAGTTACTGATTAAACAAAAGAAAATAAAATACCTGCTTACGGCTTCTCTTTCCCTTTCCCAGCGAATTTGATTCCTCAACTTTGTGCACTTCATACCTGTCCTTCAACAATTCCTCCCAGTAATTTGTTCTTTCTGAATTGTTCATGGCAGACTTGGCTTCCATGGCTGCCTTTTTAGCTTCCGCTTCTGCTGCAGCCTCCGCTTCATCAATATACTCGAAATTTGCAACCTGAAACAAAGAGGAATGCTCTGTTTCATCCCAAAAATAAGAACTATAAATCAGAAAGAAAACACATGCAGATCAAAGAATCTGAAAGATTTCATAGCATCGATTCAACAGTAAACACTAATAAGCATTCAGAGATGGCTCCAAATGAAACTAAACCAGTAAACAACATCAGGCCCCACTCACTTCTGCATCCGCCACACCACTCTCAAACCAAGGGAGGTTCAAATCTGGAAGATTCACCATAACTCTAAAGGAAAATTTATCAAAACACTGTTTCTCAACTCCCTTTTCTGTTCTGATTCACTCCTTTAAAGTAATGACTGTATATACACCGGCACGAGAAAATCATGTACACAATTTAAAATCAAATCTGAGAACAAAAAAAAACACACAAAGCAACCAAAAGAATCCAACCCTTGACCCTGCTGCCACAATAGATCCACGTAAGCTACCAAGTTCGTAGAAGGGGCCACCAAATCAAGCACTGAACACCTTATTGCATAATTTCACAATCAATGAGCCTCGATATAGTTCAGATTTGGTTCAATGCGACACTTAATGCAAAGGTAAAACATAAATGCACCAGTTCTGCACGTACCAAAGCCCAAGAGCACACCGGAGAGTGGGAATATTTCTAGTAGAAGGTGCCATTTCGAAGGTTTTATTTATGTACTTTTCAACACATATATAACAAAACAATGAGCCACTAATGCCACATTAAGCATTATAATTAAGATATAGCAATTGGAATTCAGTGTAATATGGTTTGGTAAGCGTTAAATTTACCAGGATACAAGTTTGGTAAAGCTTGGGCCTAGATATCTAACATTATTTTTTGTGCAATACCTCATTTAGCAAATCAAAACAAAATAACCACGTTGAGAATAGATCTACAGAATCACATTTTGGCCTTAATTCTTGTATGGTCAAATCAGGTGCAAAATAAAAACCATCTATGCTTCAATGTTGTCTGGGCTTTGACCATCAAAACCGACCATCAAAAGTACAAGAACCAGTGATAGCGGCTATTATAAATCATTAGAGTGGACCACCATAACATTGCAGAAAAGTTCCAACTCTAATAAAACAAATAGTTATTGAGGAGCAATTTAGCACATTTATCGTGCAGAACTTTCAATATATATGACAGATGAAAAGAGAAAAGATTAGACAGTATAAGCTTTCCTTAGTCCTTTTCTCCCTTTCAAAAGAAACTTCCTTTACTCTCCTTTCCTTACTTCGACAACACTACTTTCTTAATCAGTGATAGAATGTTTGCAATTCATAATCTTCCTTTTTCAATTGAATTTCAAGTAAGGGAAAAAGAATAGCGAGTATGAGTAATAACTTAAAATCTTCTAAAGTAAACAACCATTAAAAGATACTCTAATAGCACCCAGAAAAATAAATGTAAGGCATCTACACAAAATTTTAATAACAATGTTGGAGAGACCTTCAAGAACAAGACTGCAGATGTCAATGGCTCTGAGAGAATGCAGCAAAAATAAGATAACAGAAAGATTCAGCCACTGAGGAAATTATAAGATTGTTATGCTAATAAAAGACCATTAAGACATAACATAACACATATATTAGTTCTTCATAACCAATAGTTTGACAAGATTAAATAGGAAAAATAAGATCTAGTAGTTAAAGCTAATCCAGAAAAGTATAACAAAACTAAATAGGAAACAATCATGGAACTTGGATAGACAAGTTTAATTCTGTGAGGCTCACCCTAAATGAGCCTCTAGATCTGGATAGGCTGGTTCACATTATTGGACCATGAGTCCCATATCAGGCATTATTAATAGAGATTGTTGGGAATTTTAAGCGAAACAATCAAGCATATTGCTCAATTGAGCCTTTACCAACAGAAATATAACAAAACTAAATAGAAAATAATCATGGAACTTGGACGGACAAGTTTAATTCTAAATATAACAAAACTAAATAGAAAATAATCATGGAACTTGGACGGACAAGTTTAATTCTGTGAGGCTCACTCTGAATGAGCCTCTAGATATGGCTAGTCTGGTACACATTATTGGACCATGGGTCGCATATCAGACATTATTAATAGAGATTGTTGGGAATTACAAGCGAAACAATCAAGCACATCGCTCAATTGAGCCTTTACCAAAAGAAATCCTCACAATCATAATCCATAGAATACGAGGATTGTTCCCTTGTTTCGGGAGAGGGCACTAGAGAAATGAGATCAAGTAACCAAAGTCGTATACACACATATACATTGTAGTAAAAAATAAAAACCTTGAAAGCCTTCAAAAATCCATCTTCTTCTTCATCGTCCAACAAAGTCTCTTCATCCCCAACTTGTTCACGATCAAGTAGTCTATGGATATCAAATTCTGGAGTCAATGTTTAAATTGTTGAAAGTAAACTACTAAACATGATCACCAAAAGTGTCTACCTGTCTATAGCAGTATCATCATAATGAATTTGGCGTGATTTCCTAGCTTCATCATTCTCATCAGCAAATAACTCCTTTGAACCATACCTGATAATGTCATCTAACTCCTCCTGGAAAAAAACGCACAGCAGTTCAGTTAATTATTAACAGTTTCCAGCAAGACCTGCTGACATCGATGAGCCTTTCCTTTAAAGCACACATTCATCCAACCAACCAACCAACAGCAACAGCAACAACATCCCAGTAGGAATGAAGGATGCATAGCGCAACATAAAAGAAATAACCAAATATATCCTAGAAAGTCACTATATTCTTCTAAAAGTTGGCTAGTCTCTAGCATAAACAACTATCTGCTGTCTCAATATCATCTTATTGTAAAGAATACTGCACAAATGTAAGCAAAAGTATAACAGATTTTACTGTCATAAATTTTACTAGGGAACACCATTACCTGGTTAATAGTTTGAGTCTTCAGCCTTCCAACAACAAGATGCTCTAAAACCATTTTTTTCTTCGTCATCTGCATCATCCGTTCCTCAATAGTTCCACGTGTTATGAGTCTATAAATCATTACCTGCAACAAAACATAAAACCAGCCCTTAGTGCTATTAAAACAAAAAACAAAACATAGTAAGCTGAACAAAATAATGTTAATTCAGGTTGCACTCGTTAACCTTGTTGGTTTGCCCAAGTCTATGCGCTCTAGCCATTGCTTGAAGATCAGCATGGGGATTCCAGTCACTAAGCAAGCCAAAAATAGTCATTTAGTGACAAAGAAAACAACAATTATCAAAAACATGAAGGACATAAAATATCTATCATCACATTTCAAATCAACATTGAATTAAGTTAACTCTAAAAGTCATTCACTTCATAATCAAATTAAACAAATATGGTAATAGCAAAATATGTTTCACAGGCAGGGTATCCTAATTTTGTTTAACTTGACAACATCCCATCACAAACTTCTAAAACCAAAAGTATTGTCAAAATCACAACTAGTCAAAGCAAAACAGTTTATATTATTGGGATTCTATGAGAAAGTTTAGCATCATCATTTATTCTCAGCAAACAAAGAAAATGGCAAGCTCCTAATTCTAATCAACCTCTTCTCTTCATTGCACAATCAGAAATTCAAGAGTTCAGTTCCATCGGAATCTACCATTGAGTTCAGGTCCATCAGAATCTACTATTCTTGCACAACAACAAAATGAAAATGTATCTGACCTATTAGAATCATCACCATCTAGCAAATACAGCATCCACAACTTCTATCTATTCTCTATTCACAACCTTCTGATACCATATCTCCTTGATTCAGCATTTATCAGCATGGCTTAATAAAAAAATTGTACATCAAATTTTGAATTTGTTATGAACTGGATTATTATTAAACCTACTATTACTTCTGCACCACATAAATCCTCCATTTCATAGTCAACTCAAGAAAGAATGAAAAGAGCTGGAAGAAAAAATAGAAGCTAAGGTCTTCACCTATCATATATAATAACAGTATCAGCAGTTGCAAGGTTTATTCCTAATCCACCAGCTCTAGTGGAGAGCAGAAAACAAAATCTTGAGGAATTTTTGGAGTTGAATCGATCGATACGCACTTGTCTCTCAGCTCCACCAACCTTCCCATCAATCCTCTCATACTGCCATTTCTGTTAAATAAATAGACTACTAAGAATCAATGGTTTGATATGTCAACAATGCCACTGTCTAAGATGAGTAAAGAAAAGGAATCATCTGGTTAAATTTTTATATGATTGGGCCTAAATAAACTGAGCACATACAAGCTCAAATGAGGTTCCATCCTAAAACTAATTAGTATTAGGAGGAGTAACTCAATAGGCTTATATGCATGCTCAAGGCCTTATAATTTTTCGATGTGGGACAAAGTCCCACTTATATTTCAACACGCCACCCCCTCACGTGTAGGCTAATTTATGACCCAACACGTGCCACAATCTAATGTGACAAGGTGGTGACGAGTAACTCAAGAGCAACCTGCTCTAATACCATGTTAAATTTTTATATGATTGGGCCTAAATAAACTGAGCACATACAAGCTCAAATGAGATTCCATCCTAAAACCAATTGATATTAGGAGGAGTAACTCATTAGGCTTATATGCATGCTCAAGGCCTTATATTCTTTCGATATGGGACATAGTCCCACTTATATTTCAACACATCTAAAGATAAAAATGTTAGAATTCCACCTTATAAGTGCAGTAATCTTCCAGCAAATCCAGCATATGCTGAAATTGTGAATAAATCAGAACTCTATGACCTTGCTCTTTAAGTTTCACCATCATTTTGTCCAACAGTTGCAATTTCCCAGAAGATTCAAGCAGTTGTCTGTTGAACAGGTGGTACTAAACAGTTACCAATCAAAAGTAGTTTAAACATATAATGGAAATGTAATAGTGAAATGAAGAAGATTTATGAGAAACACTAAGTAACTTCACTCAACAGAAAAGGCTAATTAAGTTAACATAATATATTAAGAATCAACCAGAGTGCATTTGAATTTCTTATATTAAAAAAAGTGAAATACTAAAAGTAGCATTAATCAAAACAATTAAAATGTTACAAGTATTTTAATATCAACAAGCAGAAAAGTATCCGCACATAAATAATACAATTTTATTGATACAAGAGGAAAATCTTGTCAATCTCATAAGGACAAGTAGCCTTATAAACAATCTTTTGTGGTGGATTCAATAATAATAGCCACAAAATCATTTGGCCCACATTAGCTACATATAGCTCATCAAATTATATTAATGTTCTTGTGTCAAAAACACAGTTCAGTGACTCATTATACATACTAATAATTAAATTTGAACACATGCATAAGGCCATGCACATGTATTTCCAGCCATTGACCCGAAAAAGAAGATGCAAACAACCCCACATCAAACCCCCACCCCCAAAAAAATCACACATTTGAAAAGTGCAAATAGAATAAACTTGGTACTTGTAAGATTCACTAGGATCTTCTATATCAGGTTCAACACCATCTAGCATGTACGGATGGCAACAGAGTTTGCGCAATTCCATAACAACATTGATAAGAGAAATCTGGCAAATCAAATGCAAACATATGTCAGGTCAGAGAATGGTAAATAAGCTGTATCCAACAGACAATGGAAATTATACCTGTGGACCACCACGTCGAGTTAGTATCTGATAGTTACGAGTTAAAATGGCCTTGTAATAATCTTTCTGCTTGCTACTTAGTTCAACACGTAGAATGAGTTCCTTCTTCGGTGGAAGTTCTTTCATGACATCCTTCTTTACCCCTACAGAAGCATCAGGAATTTTGACTTAATGCTCCGCTAAACATTATAATTAATCAAAATGTGAAGATATATGAACTAAAGAAGTACAACTAATAACCACAGTGGCAATATAGACTTAGCTAGGGAAGGAAAATACGGTTAGCAACAATTTCAGTATCAACAAAGCCTTAAAATTATCAACAGAAACAAATAACTGAACAATTTAAATCCATCTAATACATCCAGTTGGTTTTAAATTTTTCCCCCAAGGGAAGTCCAAATATTTCTGTCTACATACAACAAAAGAACAAACTAGACTTTGTCTTCCAATCATTTAGCATTCATGTATCTCCATTTGACTAAGGAGAAAGGTAACCAATATGAATTTGGTAATTATCTGCAAAGAGAAAACGTCTATAAAAGAAGGTAACCAATATGAATTTGGCAATTATCTGCAAAGAGAAAACATCTATAAAAGCTTCAGCCACTCGAAAGAAGAAAAAGTTCATTTCATCTCTATGGATTATGAAAAAGTTCATTTCATCTCTATAGATTATCACATTTGAAAAGTTAAAAAGGTTAAGTAAATCGTTAAAGTGTCAGAGGAAAAAAATCGCAAAGGATTTCTGCAAGATGCATAGTACATCATCAGTAATGAACTACGTAAATAAAAGCCAGAATTACAATTTAACGAAAACTAGGACACCATGAAAAGTTCAGGAAGTGATAAATAAACAATAACTAATCATTTCCTAGAAATGACCACAACATTCAACTCAGTTAAATTTCTATTCAATCGAAGTATTAAATTATCAAACTATTGCCACAAAATGTAGTGAAGTCAATTTTGGCATCAGGTAATAAAGAACAAATGTAGCAGGGCTTTAAGCTTCAAGCAAGAAATGTTGTAATTCAAGTGTTTGATGATCTAAGCAATCAAATGAGAACAGTTTGAGATTATACTCCTAAGAAGATGAGGGGCCAGCATCTTATGAAGTCTTGAAATTTGTTCCTCCTGATTTATATCCTTGAACTCTTCCTGAAACTCCTCAAGACTTGCGAACTGCATGAATTAAACAGCATTATACACAAACAGGCCATTGAGGTAACCCCTCAATACCCATATTCCTGCTCCAATTAAATTCTTACCCAAAAGTCTCCATGATACTAACCTTTCCAGCATCCAGGAAGTGCATGAGCATGAAAAGTTCATCGAGATTGTTCTGAGAAAGTACCAAAATGATTACCAGAGTGCAGCTAGCATATTTGAGAAAACATTTACTTCAAACAAACAAAGAAAGTTGTATTCTTATAAATTGAGTGAATATTTATTTTGATGATAAACAACACACCTAGGTTACACAAAGTTCCTATTTATATTGGATGTATGGTCCAGCATGCTAACCCTCACTCCCAGAGAAACATACAGAATACATACTCCCTTGGAAAACTTTAATTGCAGATCCCGGAGAAGCACAGAAAATACAACTCCCTTGGAAAACGTTAATTGCAGACAGATTCACATCAATGATAGAACATGTAACTAATCCTAGATGTAACCAAAAGCATTAGTACAACAATTTTAATGGATAAATGGAATAAATACTGCCTGTATTTTTCCTGAAAGGAGCTAAAATTTGTTGATGAATAGAAATACCCTGCCTCTTCATGTTTAACCTATGTCCCCAGGCTCAGACAAAAGTACATTGTCAATTTGATGAGCTAATTTCATATCATGCCAATACTCTCTATCCATATAACATGTATCTAATACATATTTTTGTTTTCTGCAAAATTTTTCTTTTAATCATGAATGAGAAGTAATTCATATTTCAAGATATCAGGGACCTGCTTTGCATGGTTTGCATAGGCATTCATCAAACAATAACTAGATACGAGGGTCAGATGACAGTAACAAGAGTGTTTAAACAAGTCAATAAAGTTGGCACTTGAAATAATTCTAGCTACAATCAAGGAGATCATCAAGGACTATTTTGCATGATACACACATTTAATGCCCTCAAAATAGAATATTAGCACAACAGCCTTCCTTATCAACAAAATGCTCAAAGGGACAATCCATGGTACTAAAGAAAAAGAAAAATATATCAAATTAGTAGTCAAAACTACAAGTACAGCCTATAGCCCAGAAACATTATAAACACACAGCATTTCTAAGTAAAGAATTCTTTGACAATTAAAACTTGACCAAACAAGTAGTAATTACAACCTGTAAATACTGTTTTCGAGTAAATATGTAATATACAACTTCATAGCAATAATTTGGAGACAAACCTGAAGAGGAGTTCCAGTCAAAAGAACACGATGATTGCTAGAATACTGCTTCAATGAGAGAAACAATTTTGAATCCTTGTTTTTTAGACGATGACCTTCATCAACAATCTACAAATAAAGTTCAGCATCAAGGAGGAAGAGCGTTCTACAAACTAGAAAACAAATCATACACCTGAAAAGTATTACCATGCTTTCCCATTTTATTGGTTTCAGGACTCCCGTGTCCAAATTAATCATCTCATAAGAAGTTAGGAGCACATCAAATTTTATTCTGTCCTGTTTGCTTTCCCCAACAACCTGACCAGATTTCTTTTTCTTAATCTTTTTGTGATTTTTTGGATGGTAGAACTCATATTCTCTTATGACAGAACGAGCCTGTGCTGAGCCAAAGTACATAACCTGAAAAATGGAAACACTTAAATACAGTATTTTTTTGTTCCAGCAAATAAATGAAATAAATAGCAAACCCCAATTTACATACAACATTCATTTGTGGAGCCCATGTAGAAAATTCACGTTCCCAATTGCGCAGCGTTGAAAGTGGAGCCACTACCAAATGTGGGAAAAATTTCTCCTCAAAGAGAGAGGCTAAAAATGCAATACTTTGTATTGTTTTCCCTGAAATCCGAAAGAAGGAATAATGCATAATGCACAAGAAACCTGTGAATGATTGCAGACTGGATTAGATAGGGGGAGACTCACCAAGACCCATTTCATCAGCAAGTATTACATGAGTTTGCTTGGACCATGAGAAGCGTAGGAAGTTTAACCCTTCCAGCTGATAGGGGTGCAGTGAGCCTTCAATATTAATAACAGAAGTCAGGAATTCACCAAGAAACTAGATAGAATGTGCACATACATCAGTTTTACTAGGTTGCACGAAAAAAAAATAGCACCTCCTGAAAGAAAGTCAGGACTATGTTCAAAATGTTGAAATTCTTTCTGTCTTTTCTTGGAATCAAAGGCATCTCGAACACTGCTCTTCTGTTTATTTAGTTTGCGAGACCTGAACTGGATTTTATTAAACCTTTCTATTTCAGGCTTAAATGCAGATATGTCCGATTCAAACTCCCAATAGCATTCATCGTAAGGAAGCTCCTTATACTTCACAAGATATTCCCTCTCCTCACCATCTCCCCTGCAGATTCAGAATGAATCTTAAACTCAGTGTCGTCGTAACAGTAATAAAATAGTGCACGAATAGGGAAGCAAAGTAAATGATGGCATATCAGCAGACCAAGTAATTCATAGTGACCCAGTCAACTAAGTTCAGCCTACTCTCTCTCATAACTGATATTATGAATAAGGAAGATTTTTGTTTTCTTCTATACATAGAATAAAATAAATGAAATACAACTTATCAACCTAAAGCTCCATCCTAAAAAAGTTTTGCCAGGGTACAAAATCCTGCCAGACAGAATGATCATACATTTGCAGAAGCAGACAGCAAGATGAAGTTGATCAACCCTACAGAGTCCATATGCTTCTTGAATAGTAGACACTAAAGCAGCAGATAAGGCCAACTAACCAGTCCACAATACAGCAATGTCAATGGTTAAAACTGTAAGTAAACCACTCTTTTGCAATAGTCTAATACTGTGTTATTATTAAATTTGCAAAATATGATCATATAACAACATAAAGTATAATCATAAAATCACACTGCATATTGCCTTTAAATTTCCTGTTGATGTAAAACAGGTTGTATTCATCACGAGAATTGCTTTACAAGCCTCACAAGATAACAACATTTCTATATCAACCAGAAGTTAGAAACTCCTTTTTTAGATAAAATAAATAAAATAAAACCATTTATCTGTATGAGAATAGGCATCAAATAGGATCCAGACTGCTAGACCTGCAAGCAAGAATTCGATCTACAGTTGTCCATTCAGGTCTGATTGCCACAAATTCATCCTCAGAATTATTATTTGATTCCATTTGGCGATGGAAGTTGTTTACTTTAGTCCTAAGACGAGGATGTGACTTGAATGCCTTTAGGAATTCCTTCTCCGGTACCCTGTAAAAGGGAGCAGGAGGTGTTCAAGAAGCCAGGCAACAGGTCCATCAACATAGAAACACGGACTTCATTAGAGAATAGCACAAGGATAAACAAGGTTCACAAAGTTACCAAGTGCAATGTAGATAAGACAATCCCTTCCACTTCACAAGATACTGCTTTACAAATATTTGTTTTGAACCAAGCTTAGACGCATCTCCATCATTAGCTACAGTGGGGCGCATTTCACAGTCTAATATCTTTTCAATGTCACTCAGTGGACTAACCTGCAGACCGAACATCACTTGTCAAGCACTAGAAAGAACTTATTGAACTGAGCAATAAGACCATAGTTCTTAAAGGTTTCACAGAATCATACACATTCAGGGCACCTCCAGTTTACAGGAAATGGAGCTTTCAATGGCGGAAGTAGACACTTGGGATGGTATGAATAGGTACAAGTTTCACAGCTAAGGAGATTTCCATCTTCTCCGCATGATTGGCAGGCACTTTCTTTCTTCAAGATACAAACAAAGAAGAAAACAAAATGACCAAAGTAAGAATAACAATATCCACAAGCTGAACTACTACAAAGAAAATTCGAGTAAATACAAGATACTGCAATATCGGCATCGAAGGGAAGACAAGAAGCAAAAGGAGGTAAGAATATTTGAAACAACAAGTGAAACGCAATATATGCAAAGTATAATTACTGAACAATGCACAAAAGCCTCAAGCAAACAACAAAATATAAGAAATAAAACTGTAGCAAATGCCCAATGACATCATCTATTAGCTTTCAAGCATCCAAGGTCATCGAGACCATAAAAGGAATTTAAGAATCAAGAACTAGACGAATAGGACTAAGGAAATAAGGGAAAGTAAAATAGGCAAATAAAGGTAAGAATGCACATAAAGAAGGAAGAGAAGAAACAACCGCATCATTCCTGACTATCTTCTCAACTTTTTGCTGACTATGTCCAGGTTTTCCAGATATAAAATCTGCTTCATCGTCTGATTCATCCAAGTTATAAACTGGCCTGTGTTCTGACCTGACACGAAGCCTCTCAACTAAGCTACTCATGTTCTGAAAGAAAGAAAACAAACCCCAGTTTAAGCACCTGAACCAGTATCAAGCTATATGCACACAATGAAAAGCAGAAAGATCCGAAAGTTTTGAACTGAATGGAAAAATGTACAATCAACATTATTGCAAACGAGCTATCTACTATGCTAGGGAGACCCCCTGTTACCTGTTTTGAGTAACCGAAATTAATCTAGGAATTGATGGTCAATTGCCCCCCGGCACAGTATGAGATGGGAAACCATCTCTTCTAGAAAACCAACAAAAAAAAGGACGTATCCATACCATCATTATGCATATGAACAACATTGGAATTTCACAGCAGGGGCTTAAACAAGAAGCATGACGTCACCAGAAGAACCAAAATTTCGTCTATGATTTACTGCAGGCATCGTATTTAGAAGAAGAAGATAGAGAGACCTTGTTTGTGGACATAAATAAACAATCATAAGATTACAACAAAAACATAATTTGACAGGAAAGGAACAATATTTGGTTCAATTAAAACGCGGATCAACAAAAACGAAAGTAGCGTGAAGGGTAGCACAAAAAGGCCCCAAAACCGTCAGTTTCAGCGCAAAAGAAGCATGCCCCATTAAGCCTTGCGTAAGAAATGAACTGAAAAGAAGACAAAAGGACACTATTTGTAGAGATGTTTTTGAAAGTTAAAGAAAACAGAGACAAACGACACAAAGAATCAATTCCAAACGCCGGTCTCCACTTCATTTAGGTGTAGAGATGGAGTTGGCGTAAGCGTCTTTCTAGGTAAGTGAGCTTTCTGATATCAGTAACGGTTAGCGGATTTTGAAAGAGTTAGACAGAAAGAGAATATACCGGAGACGGTCCGATCAAGACACAGATTGCGGTTGAATGTTAGGCTGGCCCCCCGAAAAGCCGAGGTCGGAGGCTCCAGTGGTGGGCCTAAGAGAGATACGTGAAACGAAGGCTGTTTCAGAATCTAAAGACTGCAGACGTCTATATCTATACCAGATACTTGAGATTTTGGCACAACCACTTCTCTTTTTTGCATTTTACTCTGTTGTTTCACCGAAATTAAACTATTACCTCCATCTGTGTGCGGATTAGGACAACGCAGATGGGTAACTTGGTCTTTTTCCAAATTTGTCAAATATTTTCTTTGAATTTCCCATTTTCCCTTTTATAATTACCATGACATAATTGATGTCAAGATATACATTTATCATAAATAGCCACTTTATTTCACTTTGAGCGGGTGTTATTGTTATTATTGTTTGTATAAACATCTACCATTTACCAAATAATAAGAAATGTAGATACATTACCCTAATTTCCAGATAATTGATAAATTAAATTAGTAAGTATTTTTAATTTTTTATGTGCATAATAATATTTTTGCGCTTAATTTTTAGAACGGTCAAACTGAACTGTGCAATATGTTTTAGCATAGACAATCATCGTTACAAAACCACTTACCATAGGTTTTCCTAAATAATCACAATTATTTAGGGTAAATTTGTATTCATTTTCAAACATGGTTCTTATAAAATTTAATATGAAAATATATTCAATTGTAAAATATATTTAAAGGCCATTTTGTTCTATTTAATTTTTTTGCATTTTTGTTTTAATTTTTCTTTTTTTCTGTCTTTTTTAATAAATCCAAATTATGTTTAGTTGAGATTTGTAATAAAAAGGTGAAAACAAAAATTTGTTTGGCTGATATTTGTAACTATTTGAGTTCACTATCTTATTTTTATTTTGTTTTTATACTATTCGATGTTAATATTAAATTTTAATTTAGTTTATATATCAAATTGTATTCTAAAATCAATTAGTTTCCGTTATTATTATAAATAAAATGTATAAATATTTAATATAATTAAACAACTTTGAACATGAATTTTATAATATAAAAGTCTAATATAAAATACAAAAGTTACGTTAACTCATTCTAATTCAAAAATGATTAAAGATTTTCATCATATTACAATATTTTAAGCATAATAATAATGTCACTTACAAAATGAAACATAAATCAATTAGAATTTTTATTAATGTAAGTAGTTCACATTTGTCTAGCAACTTCATTATACTTTTGAGATATATTCTGAAGTTATGTTGGAGCGATATTATAATGTACTTGATAACTTGTATCTTTATTTATACTTTTTATAATTTTCTCTTCATTTTTAGCACAATCATTAAATTCAACGTGTTCTCCTGTGCATTTGAATAAAATTATATATAACATAACAAGTAATAATAATGTAGTTTTCTTTCTGCATATCATAACTATGCATGTTTAAAAGTATAGAAATCATGCTTTTAGAATACCAAAATGCGAACTCTTCTCAATGAAGAATGCATGTAACGAAACAGTGAATCTTAAGGTTTTTCTCTTCTTTTATAATCTTGCAAATGATATTTGTTTCTATGATATTATTTTTTAATAATTCAAATATATTATTACAACATGACTTAACTAAATAGAACTTACCTAAAACTATAAACAACATAATATTAACAAAAGCTAACAAAATTAATCATAATTACTATATTTATTTTAAATAATGTAATGCCTTATGAAGGCATAAGAAATTGGTTTGCTAGACTCATTACTATTCCTAAAAGAACTCAAGAGTTATTTACAATACTTTT
>JAOSBN010000008.1:18305057-18325848 GCA_027563595.1 Erythroxylum suave | reverse complement strand
TATGAAGGCATAAGAAATTGGTTTGCTAGACTCATTACTATTCCTAAAAGAACTCAAGAGTTATTTACAATACTTTTATTACATATATAAAGCACATGTTAAATGAGCAAGAACACGTAATATTTTAAGTTGGATTAATTATTTTACCAAATATGGTTTTTGGTTATTGGTAGAAATATATGCATTAATATGTGTGCCATCTATTACTCATTGCAATATGAAAAAAAGAAATTGTGATATTAAACTAATTAATTAATTATGAAAATAGTAATATAATAGACGAATATACCTAAAAATATGGAAAGTATTTCGAATTATTAAGAATCTTAAGAGGTGTACTAGTAAAGAGATGGTAGAATGATTACTCTTTTCATAAGACAATTAAATGCATATAAGACTTTATGAAAATACTTCTAAATTGTCAAGTTCAATATTGAAAGTGCTCTACCTTGATTCTAATTGTCTCAATATGCTATATCATCATTAAGAAATTGCAACTTATTTCCCATCAATCAAATGTCTACTTGGTTTTAAGCCTCCTAAACTCGTTATCATATAAGCTCAAGAATTGTCTTACTCATGCTTAACTTCTCATAAATCCTTGTAAGATTTCTATTCAAAAATTCTAATATTCAATTATGACCAGATATAAAAGAAGTTCTACATGGTTTTTTATGTAAATAAAAACATTCATTCTTTTACTTGATTAAAGAAATAATAATTGCCTTCATTAATTCATTATTTGAATCTGATTTGAAATTTGATATGGAGGCACATTATCTATAATACTATCATTAAATAATTAACAAAGACATTAAAATAAAAATGCTTAAATAATTATGAAACACCAAAAAAATAAAAAAAAATTGAGAAGTTTATATCAAACATTCGGTCAAGAGGTTTATATCAAACATCCAATCAAATACATACACTTAAAATATTCAAACTATAGAATAGTTCTTAATATAAAAATGTCTAAACTAATAAGATTTCAGCACACAATATCTTGAAAATATAAATAAAGATCCATAATATAATCCATCTTCCTTACATATATATCTTCAAAAAATCTCTATATAAAGTAAAGAATCATGTAAAGCCTTTACTACTTTTTCATATTGTACACCTTTGACACCCAAATCATATAAAGAATTAAAACATTCCATTATTATATTAATCTCTTGATTAATTGATAAATCTTTAAATCCATTTTCTATAGTTCGTAATGTTGTCTCTATTTTTGTTTTAGGTAAATCATTTTTTCTTTTTGACTATTCACCAATTATAGGCAAGACACTTTCTAGAATGCTAAAGTATATCTTTTTTTTCCTTGTTCAACTTAAGAGATTTCTTTTTCTTGGAAAAAGAACTTGCAATTTGATCTTCATTGTCATTAAATGAACAAACTTCATCAACATCAATTCTATGTTCCTCTTATTCACTGTTTGATAGGTATTTAGTTAGTGGTTGTGCATGTAAAATAGAAGTGGTAGTATCTCAAAAAAATATGACATAAGTATGAAAATTCCTTTCTTCTTTTTTTCTTGAATCTATGAACTATTTTATATACCTACAACAAACAAAAATATACTTGAGAAAATATTATAATAGGATATATCAATAAGTAAAGAAATATTTTACGTTAAACGAATTTTCCTAACATTCATCTATACCATTAACTTCACTTATTAAGGGGTAGTAGTTGATTCTTGCTTCTTTGAGTAAAATACTAAAATTTATTCACTTTACTCCTCAATGCATTACATTTGTTTTCTAATTATACATCAGTATACTATTTATAGAATGTTGCTCGAAGACGTGTTAATATTCTTCCAACTTAATTTGGAAAAGGTGGCAATTACTTGATATCTTCGCACTTATTCAATCATTAATGAGATTAAATGCATCTTAATTACATAATTCCACACTCGTCCTTTTCATTTATTTCACATAATCATTCATATTATTTAAAGATTCCATCGCTAAAAGTAATCACATATGAATTATAATAGAGAAAAATGTCTTACGTAATGACTTAAAGTATGTATTTTTTAGATAAGTGCTTAATTCTTAAGAGAAGTATGTAATTCTTCTCTTTTAAGACTAATTCAAAGTTTACAATCATTTTCGGGGAACAAAAATAATTTATTATCTATAAACAAATTGCAAAGAGAATTCATATTAGTTGATTGATCAGTGCAAACGTTAATAGGATTTATCATATAATCATAACTTATTATATAACTAGGATGCAATACCAACATAAAAAGGCTTAATAACAAGCAACAATATCCAAAGTTGTGTACAAATTTAGCTCTTTATGTTCTTTTTAAAAACTAGAACAATAAATATGAAAGAAGGGGAAACATAAGGTCATTTTTCAGTTTTACTCTTATAAGCTACAATTCAACTACTTGCACTAGATAAGGCTAAAACTTTTTTTATCATAAAGCACCAAAAACTTAGGAAGAAAATAATAATTGGCAAAATGGAAAAGAATCACCACTAAATAAGAAGTCTAATATATCATAAACAAAATAATAATGAAATGTAAAAGAGAAACAAATTAGTATATTGATGGTAATTATTGGGAGATTTTTAGTTTTTAAATGTAAACCTTCATGTATAAGTAGAATGTAACTCTTTGCCATTATAGTGTATATAAGTGACTAGATGTAGAAGGCTCATATGACTCGTCCATTATGTTTCTCTTACTCTTCAGCATGTTCCAAAGCCTCACCTATTTCCTCTAGCCTCCTTAGTTTATTGTAATCCCTTTACTCCAAAATTTTTCTTATAGCTATCCATTATTTCCCTTAGCACTTTATGGAGGGTTTCTATTGGTATGTAATCATAATTAAATCTTTATATAATGTGTTGTTCTCACCCAGCCTCATAATGGGGATATAGTTTGATAGCTCCTTTGTATGTTCACATTAATGCACATCCCGTAAAAGCATATTCTTCTTTTCCTTTTCATGTTCTCATCCATTCACAAAGGCTTCCAAATGAGGCTAGAAAGCATGATAAAGCCTTTTGTCATCGAATATTCCAACAGAACATTGTGCATGTTAACCCAAAAAGGAATGTTTTCATGTTTAATCTTTTCTAATATGATTCCTAATTGCTCTGTTTATAGGAAAATGGGAAGCTGTCTAAGATGCCATAGCCTTCTTCAACAACTTTCAAAGCTTCAACACAAACGATAAATAAGAATAATAACAAGTTTTCCTTAAACAAAAGCACCTCTACAATACCCCTGTTCTTCCATAATTTTTTTACCCAGTTAGAGATGACGAGTGATTCACCATCCCCCACCAATGAAGATTCCCAAGTAGATGCTCCAACTTTGAATACTTCAATACCTAGTGCAATTATAGCTCACCCATCTCCAATTTTAGGTGGCAGTAGTGTATGGAGAGGTCCTTAGGGCCTCTTAGGACTTATTTCTAGCTTGTTCTTGAAGTAAGGTGTGAAGAGGATAGAACTCTGCCAAATTTGGTCGGGAGTTCTCTTTATAGTTTAGGTTAAGGTGGAGATGGAGGAGGATAGGTGGAATTCCCTAGCATTAGACAGTGGATCCAACTCATTGTTGTAGGTTGACATACTCATAAAGGAAAGAAACAACTTTTAACATAAATTTTTTTAAAGTGCAGTTGCTTAACACAATAAAGAATATTTTAGGCAGGAGCTAAGTAGGGAAGAGACTAAAATGCCTTGTAACCATAAGGAGAAGCTAGCGAGAAAGATTAGATCAGATAATAGTAGTAGGATGACAAAAGAGAATTTAAGATCTAAAGAGTGGGGAGATAAAGAGAAGAGGAGCAATTTTGAGGTGTTAAAGCAACAGAAAGCCATATCCGGGGAGGAATAACTTAGAGTGAGGTAGTATATAGTAAGGTAAATGGGGAAGTAAGGAGAGCTTCATGTTGAAGGAGACATCTTAGGGGAGAAAATGCAAGGACTAATTTCCCTTTCTGATAACATAGATCATCACTAGAATTAGATAACTGTTATTATGTTCCAGTTATTACTATAAACATTATTTCGATTTCTTATTTAGATTTAAATGGATCTATCTTTATTATTAAGATTAAAAGCTTTTCTTTTTATAAAGATGATGTTTGTTATAGATCTAGATTACTTACAAATGGTTTGTACGAATTAGAACTTAAAAGTTCAATCCTCAACATAAATAGCAAGAAAAGAAAGTGAAGTAACCAAAATTCATTTTATTTATGGTATTGTAGGTTGGGTCATATTAACGAAACTATAATCATAAAGTTATATAAATAAGGATATTTGGAACCTTTAGATTATAAATCATATGAAACTTATTAATCTTGTTTATTGGAAAAGATGGCCAAACTACCCTTTATTGGAGCTGAAGAGTATGCCAATGAGTTACTAGAGCCTATACATTTGGATATATGTGTTCCTATTTCTACTCACATTAAAAGTAGATACTCATATTTATTTTGTTCACATGTGAAAGTAGATACTCATATTTATTATGTTCACATGTGATCATTCCAAATATGGTTATGGGTGCTTAATAAAAAATTCTAAATCATTTGAGAAGTTCAAAGAATTTAGACTTGAAGTTGAGAAACAAACTAATAAGAGTATTAAGAAACTTAGATATGATTGAAGTGGTGAGTACTTTAACCATGAGTTTCTTTGATATTTAAAATAGAATGAGATTCTCTCACAATGGGCTCCTCTTGGAACTCCATAATATAATAGAGTGACCAAGAGGAGAAACTATGCTCTATTGGTTATGGTACATCCCATGATGAATCATGCAATTCTTCCTATCTCGTTTTAAAGGCATGCATTTAAATTTGTTGTTTGCCTTCTAAATAGATTTCTATCAAGATTGATTGATAAGACAACATATGAGATATGAACTGGTAATAGACCAAAGTTATCAAAACTAAAGATATGAAGGTGTGATGCTTATGTGAACTGTGTAACATCTAGTTAGCTTCAAGCTAAGTCAAATAAATGCAAATTTATGGGGTATTTGAAAGAGAGTATCAAACATCAATTTTTTGAAAGAGAGTATCAAATATCAATTTTACTTTTTCTTAAATAAAAAATTTCATAGTGAGACATGTTACACTCCTAGAAAAAGAATTTATTCCCAAGTAATGGGTGTGAGGTAGAACTTAGAGACTTTTAAGAACTACAAATTCATATTTAGATTAAATAAGAACATCAAGTTAATACATATAATGCATAACTAAGGGTTCACGAGACATATAGTCTATGATGCACTGTATGTCTTTTAAACCTTATATATATATTGAAAAGGGGAAAGAAAATGAATCATTCATAGATGATGAGCCTACTAATTTTGAAGAAGCAATGTCTGAAATTGATTTTTTAAAATGGTATGAAGCCATAAGATTTAAAATGTAATCTATGTACACTAATCAAATATGGACTTTGGTTTATGCTTCTAATTATATTATACCTATATGATACAAGTGGGTTTTTAAGAGAAAAATTGTCATGGATGATAATGTACATACGTACAAAGCAAAGTTAGTAACTAAAGGTACCAAACAAAGCAAGGAGTTAATTTTGATGATAATTATTCCCTAATAGTTATGCTCAAATATATAAGAATCTTGTTAGCTATAGCTGATCACAAGGTCACACACGCTAAGTTTTACTATTTATTAACCTTGGTAAATTTGGCAAGCACACGGGTCGTTCACGTAGTACCTAAGGTGTTGATCCCACGAGGAAGGGTAATCTAGTCCTAAAATATAAGGTTGCCCTAAACTACAATAATTCTAGACAAATATCTAATGTAGAAATTAAATTAATCAACAATCAATTATGAGAATTTAAAGTGCCGAAGTGTAAACAAAATAGCAATCACACAATCCAATCCGAAATCAA
Organism: Erythroxylum suave; assembly: GCA_027563595.1. Classification (NCBI taxonomy): domain Eukaryota; kingdom Viridiplantae; phylum Streptophyta; class Magnoliopsida; order Malpighiales; family Erythroxylaceae; genus Erythroxylum; species Erythroxylum suave. The sequence continues at coordinate 18,319,935 of JAOSBN010000008.1, read as the reverse complement.
CCTAGAAATCAACAAGTGAGAGAAAGGGGATTTTAATTCAAAACTACTGAAAACCTAACCAATTATACAATCACTGAATTAATGGGTCTATGTTCTAAGGTGAATTACTCTCGCTCGGGTTATAATTCTTAACCTTTATTGATGATCCCTAATTTAAATTATAGAATTGCGATCTTTCGATTCGTAATTGGCCTAAAACCTAAATTAGTTCTAAGTTGTCTATTAACCTACAGGGAACCTAAGAAGGACTAAAAATGTTTTTCTTAGTCTATAAAGGAGTTGAACTAAGAGTTCATGGGTATTTAAATGCTCGTTTTTAGTTTGATCTAGATGATAACAAATTATAGTCAAGGTAAATCTTCACTATAAATAGCGGTGTAGTAAATTGAAACTTTTCCAAACAACCAACCATTACAGATTATAAGATCAAGGCAAAGTATATTTCAATGTTAGAGGCGACAAAGGAAGTAGTTCGAATAAAGAAGTTCATCACCAAATGTGGAATGTTTACTAATATTTTAAGCCAATAATATTGTACTATGATAATAATGGCTCCATCTATAGTCAAATGACCAAGATCTCATTAATAGTCTAAACATGTACTAAGGAAGTTTCACTTGAATAGGGAGATAATAGAGTAGAAAGACATAGCATTAGAGCAAGTTCCCACTAAAAAGAATCTTACAAATCCTCTTACTATGCCATTATCTCAAAAAAGACTTGATCGATGTATGAATGGATATGGTATTAAATATATAGGCAAAAGTTTAGTTTATGTTGGAGATTGTTAGTTTATGCCCTTATAGCTAATTAGTTGGTTTCAAAGTTATATATGACATTATTATTTTAATTAATAAAGGCATTCTTCATCTTTATGTATTTTGTTAATTACATTTGATCCTTTAATACTAAAGGTGAAATCCCTGGAATAATTACTATGCAATTGAATATCAATGTGATCATAATTATAAGATTCAATTTGCATTTAGGTATTATTCCTAGTTATAGTTTCATTAAGATGAGATATTGATGTAATGGTAAAACTACCATATGTTATGTTTCTTTCTTATAAAGAAAGTAATTGCTCTCAAAAATTAAAGTATAAAGATATTTAAACAAATGTATGGGTTCTTATTAGATAATAAGTTCATTGAAATGACCTGATTACAAGGATCCCAAATAGAATATTATTTACGTGTCTGTGAATTTCCTCATTGTGATGGTTATATAATTAATCCTTATACTTAAGATTACGATAGTATCTTATATGGGAATGATTATGCTTTGATGCTACTTATAAACTATTCTATTTAAGTTAGCTCAGTTAGTAGTACTTGGATATAGTATGAACCATGTAGAGATAATTGAGTAAGTAAATAAAGGATTAATCACTTTAAGTGATTAGAGAGAATGTTTCACTAATCTTAATTAGTAGTGATTTAAGGAATTCTCTAGCTCTAGTGAATTGAGATTTGAAAATGCATTTCCAAATATCAATTATAAACCAATTGCTATTTAGTAAGAATAAACATGGTTGGATTTAAAAGATTAAATACTATATTCATACTCTATATCTAATTAGAAGATATGATGAGGAAATGATTAAATTATAAATTATAACCATGCTAAGAATAGGTTGAGTTAAACCACTTTGGCATTATTAATATTTAGGTGGTCATGATATGTTGTTAGACGTAGACATTGATCAATGATTATAAATTATTTAATTGAATAATTAAAGATAAATTAACATAAGTTTTAATTTATATAATACTAATTATGAGTTCTAATTATAATTTATAATCATTCCAACATATTAGGAACATAAAGGTTCATACATAATAGAGAAATTAAAATTTTAATTTCAATTATTTAGCTTAATTGTAAAGTTTGAGAAACTTCAGGAATCAAATGTAAGATATTTGATTTAAATTATAATTATCATTTAAGTTAGACTTTAATTATAATTAGGAAATTTAATTTTAATAAGAAAGAAACTAGAGTGTCTTTTTCTATAAATAGGAAAAAGGCATAAGAGAATTAACACTGCTACCTAATCCTCTCAAGTATTGTGTTTATGGTTGGACTAGCCCGCCTAAGACCAAGTTAGCACAACATTTTCTATTTGGACCCAAGCTCAAAAAAATTTTAATTAAAAATGAAAATGATGTCACTTTACTCAAAATGATATCATTTTCCTAATTTTTGGGCTTTAATTTTAAGCTTGAGTTGGGCCCAAAGCCCAAATTTTTTATAAAAAGCCCAAACTTGGCCCAGTCTTGTCTTAGGCTAAATTGTCATGTCTAGTTGAGTTTTTTTCTTTGCTTTGTGGATATTGTTAGAGGTTGAAAACTTAAATAGCTTATGATTGACACCTCTTGAAAAGATTTTTACAGGAATTCAAATAATGTACAATTCAATTACTTTTTGTGATTCATATTTTCCAAATTATTCAATTATTAAGATCTGATTGGGAATCATTATATTATAATTTTTAATTTACTTGTGATTAGATCATAGTTAGTTTCCTAACACGTCCAACTTCTTAGCTATTCTAGCATACCTTGACCTTAGAAATAAATGGTTTAATCAAATTGTTATGCTAATGTAAGCTTTACATGAAATGATATGAAATAACATAAAATAATTTAGAATTTAACTTTCAACATTTATACTTCACATTAGTTGAAGTAATTTACATTTAGTTGTTTGTATTATAGATTATCAAAATAATTTACATTTTATATTTATGTTTTAGATTAGTCAAAGAATTTTCTAAATTAAAAGAAAAGGATGACATTATAAGTTCATATATTTAATGAGTTAACACATAGATATTTTAAAAAAATTATGTTCTTTTTTACTTATCTATTTCATTACTTGTTCAGGAATATCATGAAAATAAATGCTTGAAAGAGGTTATTAATTTTTATGGGCAAGCATATAAAACTATTATTTTTATAGGTCAAAATCATAATAACTATCTTATAAAACTTATAATTCATCCATACTAAATCAAATACTTTTCCTTTAGTAACTCCGATTTGATATATCCTTACTTTCATAGTAAATGACTTTTGTTCAAGTTTGTGATATTTACTCATCATTCATATGAATTCATATTCTCATTTTCAACTTTACCTAAAGCATTGTACTATAAAAAGGCATCTTAATAATTATGCAATGAAATTGACACCACACTTTGTTTTGATTAACCTTTTTATGCCTAATTTTTCTTACAATTCAATCTTTTCATTATATAATATTCTGATTAGATATAGAGCACGAAATTAATGTCCAATTTATTTGAGTTAGTAATTTTAGTTTCCCACTATTAGTAACTGATTCTATATTTTACAAAGTATCATTTCACCTTGACCAAGAATATTTCAAATCAATATTAATCGAGAATACTAGAACATTCTTACTAATCACTTTAGGGTGATGAATCATATATTGACTACTCAGTTATCTTCATATAATTAATAATATATGCAATGACTAGCGATTGAACTACCCTTGACTAGAATATGTTATAAGTAATATCAAAACATAGCAATCCCTATACGAGATATTCCGGTGAACTCTATTCAAAGGATAACTTATAAAATTATCACAATGAGATTTTCCATAGATATATAAGAAAATTTCCAAATAGAATTCTTATACAAGTTTAGTTTAGTGATCTTGTATTCTAACAAGCACCTATAATATTTCTTTAAGTATCTCCATACTTTAGTATATGAGATTGACTACTTCCTTTATAAGGAAGAAATATAACATATGATATATTAATGACCATTTTAAATAGAACAATGACTAAAAGTAACTTAGGGATAGTATCTAATTGTAATATGAATCCTATAATTATGGTCTTATTATAATTTTAATTGCAATGTATATTTATCAAATGGATTTTATCATGTACATTTAGATATATATAAGATAAAGAATACTCTTAAATAATTATGTAACTAAACAACAACCAACCAATTGGTTATAATGCATAAACCAACAAATCTCCTCTTACACTAAGCCAATCATTTATCTCATACCAAATCTCTATATGGCGATTATGTTATCGTTGGAACAATGGTTTAGTGAGAAAATTTCACAAGATTATCTATAGTGAGCACTATATAAATATTACAATTTTCATCTTGATTATGATGATAATTAAGAGAAACTACCCCTACATACTTAGATCTTTGATAAGACCTTAGCTCCTTTTGTATACCTAGTGGCTCTAATGTTCTACAGTATATTATTATTTTACAATGCAAGGAACTATTCTAATTTCATTACAGAACTACTTGATCCAAATAGTCATTTCTACTAAATGAAGAATGTATTATGGTTTAATTAGTAATCAAAGTTACATCTCTTAAATAATATTGTTCTAAGTAAAATATAACTTAAAAAGAACTTACTTTTAAAGTTAATATCTTTGCAATCTTGATCTCAAACATCAACTTATATATAGAATCATAAATATCTTCAATACTTCATAATGATCAGATGTATCAAATATTAAACACCTTCAGTATATTATCTATGATTTAGATTAAAATAGGTTTAAAAAAACTTTCGTATCTATCTATAGATCTAATTCCCATGATTGAATTAGTACCTTTTTCATATCTAATAAGAGTTGTTCTTGGACTATCATATATTTAACAATTGAACATATGCATTTTTGTTCTTTATAAACAATATGTCTCTATGTACTCCTACTGAAGGGACTATACTCCCACTAACCTTCTTATAAACATGAAAATTTCATAATTATCTCTAAAGAAAACTTTTTAAATTCCTCATAAAAGTGAATCTCTACGTCTCATAACCTTTCAACTATACATCAAATACGTGAATAAAGGCACTAGTTCTAATTTGATGTATTGTTAGGAGATTTAAACCTTTCAAATTTCATTTTACTCCCATTACTTCTCTTGAAAACCATTCTCCTATAATCGTTAAAATAAACATTTTGTTCAATGAGCTTGTAAGATTATATCCAACCTTTTGGATATTCATAACCTTCTATTAACCTATTTAGTTCTAAACTTATTAAATAATACATGCTTCAGCTAACCATCACATTCTGAAATTCATTAACTTTAACTCTTTCAAAATCTTACCACTTTATAACTATATGAAATCTTACTGATTGATTCAATACAAACTATCAAAGGCAAGTTGTTGTAATAGGCATAACTATAAAAGAAATAAATATTACATCATATAATATCCTATATTGTATTTTTTATATAATTCTATACTATTATGAAATTCATTTAATGAGGTATTCGTTAGGGAATCTCATTCTTTATAGATAATGAAGATTTAAGATCTCATCATATCAATCATATTAAAGCGCTTTAACATTCTCAATGCTAAATTTAAACAGAGATTTAAATAATTTGAACTTATCAAATTTTAAATCAATAGTTTATTAAATTCATATGACTATATCACATAAATTCATTGGTAATCTAATAAAATTTAGCTCAATAGTTATGAAAGGAATCAACACAAGTGTCTTAGGCTTATGGGCTTATAAATTAGTGCAAAAACTAAAGGCTGTTAGGAAGGAACCTACTAATATGCAAAAGAATGAAGTTGACCCAATAAAGATGGATTTAAGGAAGTCCTTTGAAATGCTTAATCAATTCAGAAGGATCTGCCCAATGATCCCTTAAATAATTCCCATAAGGCAATGGAGAAAATTGAGCTGGAGAGATATTTGATTGTAGCTAACAAATACAACTCTCAAATTAAGCAAAAATCCAAAATACAATGGCTTACAAAGGGTGGTAGAAACTTAAATTCTTCTTCTATAGCATCCAGTACAGAAGAAACCCAAATAAAATTATCTCACTTAAAGACTCAGAGGGGAATGAAGTGAATGACCAACATCTTCTTAAGGCATTAATTCATAATTATTTTAAGAAATTGTCAGGAACAAGTAGAACCGTAAAAGGCCTCTCTTGTGATATTCTCAATGCCTTGGAAAGTTCAGCGCAATCACATCTCCACAATGATCTTATTAAAGAGGCAACACTAGAAGAAATCAAAGCCACTATATTCTCATTCCACCTTAACAAATCATCGAGTCCTGATGATTTTAATACTAGATTCTCCCAAGCCTTAATGAATACCAATGAACCAAAGATCATTAATGTAATGTTGGATTTTTTCACACAGGGAATGTGCGAACTAAAACCTTTGCCTAATTACACAGCTTCATAATCCTTCATCCTTGAATGAATACAGGCCAATAGCATGTTGTAATGTCGAAGATAACCCTTAGACAAATTGTTAATGCAGGACATGGAGCTCATATAGAGGACATATCCATTAGAGGATACATCTTTATAGCTTAAGATATTTTTAGAGCATACAACTCCAACAAATCCCATAAAATTTATGCCTTATAAGTTAATTTCACTAAGGCATTTGATTATGTGAGCAAAGACTCTATAAATTTTGCACTAACTTCTTTAAGATTTCCATGTAAGTTTGTAAATTGGAATATAAATTATGCAACCTCAATGTCTTATGTTATTATAGTAAATGGAGAACTATTAAAAACTTCCAAGCTATACAGGGAATCAAACAGGGTGACCCCTTGTCACTGGCCTATTTGCAATCTCCATGGAGTGCTCTTAAGGACTTTTTTTAATCTTATTTTCTTTATTATTTTTATGTTGATATTCTTTGTGTGATTATAAACTAATAAGGATATAGGTTTAGGTTAATGGAACCTAGAATTTCATATCCTTTTATTGATTCTTGATTTAATGAAATTATAGTTTTATTAATAATTATTTATATTTTTATACTAGTTGAATCACAGGAGAAAAAGTGAAAGATCCATTATTTGATTCATGCATTAAGATTGAGAGATGAGATGTATATTCAAGTCACGACATTGACAAAGACAGTTGAGCATGAGCCATTCGAGAGAAAGTCACAAGATCTTCTAAGGTTAAGGTAAAACCTATCAAGAGAGTTCACATAGTGAATTAAAGCATTCTTTGGTTGTCTAGATTCGAAAGGGACTTTAGTTCATTAACCTTTGAATAAGGTTTATAAGTCTCAAGAAAGAAAATGGTCTAAGTTAGAAACTCTTACTAGTCTAAAAAATAGAATTAATTCGTTAATTAAAGATGAAATCAAATATAGTAAACTCCTAGAGCAACCTAGCCTAAATATAGTTAATTCATTGATTGATATAATCATGATCATTGTTTTGCATTAGTATGTATATTTGTTATTTATTTTATTTTCTTTATCCATTCATCTATAATGGTTGATTTAGCTTGTTAAGTTTGTGGATTGCGGGTAGCTAACTGATAATCCTCGTAAGTCTGCTCTCCTATTTTGCCTCCACTCATATCTCCTAAAATCTCCAAAATTCGTGATTTTGCATAGGCTGAGAGACATACATAGCTATAGACATAGGTGGTAAGAATCCCTTATTTGCTTCAAATATTCGTTTTATGTCGAGTTTTCATCTGAATTCTTCTTGTAACACACCACCTCTATAAAGCATATGCCCGAAGGTGCTAACAAATATTTGAGAACATAATCTAGACGGATGGCACGTTAAGACGATCAAAACAACTATTTACAAAATTTTTAGGCGTCAAACACATCTTAAGCAAACCAATATTCATTTGGCCCATTTCATTTACAAACATAACTAGTCCTAAATGTCATTACCTTTCAGAATTCACACATACATTGTATAGTAATTGAGAAATACAATTCATATACAAAATCACTGAAGCCATTTGCAGGTACAACTGATCTCGAACACTAGCTCATGTCCAAATGCAGTAGCTACTTCAACTAGATTAGCTAGATGTCTTCTGAACCTGAAAGACAACATTACAATTTTGATGAGTTTGTGAACTCAGTGAGTGAATCATCATCTTCACTCATATCAAAACACAAACATCACCTATCTAAACCAAATTCACAATATACCTTATCTCAAATATACATCATGAACTTCACACATTTTATATACTTGGTCAGAATATGAATATCACAAATATATTTCCAAATTCACAGCATACCTTATCCCATCAATACATCATGAATTTTATGCATTTCATATACTCATTTCAGAATAAGTTGATCATTTATCTCAATCATTCATATCATCACAATTCAGTCATTTATTGTTATCTTTCACAGAATACATGTAAAGATATCTATATTTGTAAAATGCATATGTACATATGACTCCACTTTCATTTTTACTTCATTGTGACCGAGTGCCTTTTTACTGTCCTATATCTGTTATGAATACCGGGCTCATTTTATAAACTGTCTCGTATCCTTTGTGGATACCGGGCTTATTAATATGTAAGCCTGTGGCTCTTTGTGCACATTTATGAGCTTTAAACTCTTTTTCATTGGTCACTCCGGTCACAACTCCTTTATCTAATCATGTATCGTAATGTGATGAAATGCATCAATTCTCATTATATGCAATCAATACCTTTCATTCATCTTGCACAATCATTTTCACATATTCATTGGATCTAATTCTGACATTCAACATGTAGTTGAGTACACATGTTTTTATAGATTCACATACAATTCTAAAGCACTCCCAATACAATCTCAATTATCAAAATCCTTAGACCATAAATGTCCGGAATTATCTCAATCACATCAATAACAGTTCACTAGCTAAAATTTAAATAGAAACAAATCAATCCTAGTGAAAAAACATCTAGGTTGACTTACAATATGCTCCAGATAAACTATTGCCTTTATGATCCGACAATGTCTTGATGTTGGCGTTCGACTTATGTTTCTATCTTTAAGTAATAAACACATATTTCACGTTGTCAATCATATGATCATTCAATCATTCACATGTATATATAACAAGTTTCAATGCATGCTCAATTGACTTTTCCTGGGTATGTATCCTGATTCACAATTCTTGAATAAACTTATATACTTTTAGATCATTCACTTTATAGCTTGTATACTTCCATTTTGCAATTAGGCTTATACCTTAAGTAAACTTGATTATTCTAATATCATCAATCACATATTTACCAGTCCTTTTATAACATTAACAAATCATACAATATCCCAATTCTCATTCATTCATTCATTCCTAATGCGTCATTCATATCCTTTAGATCACATTTGTATTCATAAAAACACCGTCATTTCTTTATCACTCATAAATTCTAAAATTTTGATACTTTGATATCAAACAATCCTTTCTTAAGTTATAACATCAATTAACAACCTAAACACATTAAACACGTTAATCAACTAATCCAACATCAAACTAGGTTTATTTTAAGCCTCAAATACACCATAGTAAAGTAACTTATCCTTATTTTGTTCAATAATCACTCAAAATGGAAGATCTCACTTTTAAGGAATTTCCCACAATTGTGCAGGCCTTCCTATGATCGTGGGATGTGTTATCTGAAAATATTTTTATCCATCTTCTTCAAAATTTTCCAGATTTCAACACTTACATGCTAAATCCAAAACCTTTTCTTCATAGTTCATCATTTATACCTCAATTCCTCGTCATTTTCACTTCAATTCCAACTCACAATCATTCATATAATAATTCATAAACTATTGTTTATCATTTACACAAAAACATAACACAATTATATCCATTATTTCATTAATATTTTAGAACTCTTCAAACACCATTATCACAATCAATCTATCCTTAAATAATCATCATAAATGCTTCTATTAAAAAAACCGTGAAGATTAATAATTTACTTACTTGTTTAACTCCAAAGCTTCCTCAAATCATCAAGTATCCTACCTCTCCAATCTTACATGTTCATCACTATCTTAAGGTGGAATAGGTTGGGTTTTCATCATCAAGAAGAAGACAATGGAATCTTGGATTGGCTAGTGCATAATTTTGCCAAGACTCAAAGTTATGTGGGTTGGGTGAGAGTGTCGTGAATGTAAGAAGAAGAAGAAGAAAAGATCATGTGGCAAAAATGAAAGAAAAAGAAGTTTATATCTTGGGTGTGTCGAGGGTTAAGGTGCATGGCAAGTGTTGTGACACTTATCACTTGCCACATGTCTTCTTCTTATGGTTCCAATTGTCTTTTAATAACTAGTCCATTGGTCTCTCAATCTGCAAGCCATTTGTCACCTAATTATCTAAGTCAATTGTCACTCAATTATCTAAGCCAATTGTCAGACTGCCATGTGTCAATTTGGCTTGCCCCTTGTCATTTTTCCAAGTCCAAAAATACATATAAATTCATAAATCTCCCAATTATAACAATTAATTCCAAATTAATAATTATAATCCATCAATTTTTATAATTGGCAAACCAAAGTACAAGACATTGGAAATGCACGTTCATCTTAGTTTCATTCCCAAAATATGTTAATCTTTTCATAGTGCTCTAAATTTTTTCCACAATATGTTTTAAATCCCTGTTAGCTACTTCAACTTGACCACTAATTTAAGGGCAGTATGGTTTTATAATTTTGTTTGTGAGTCCATAATTTTTAAGTGCCTTTTCAAATTGCATATTGCAAAAATTTGTGCCCTTATGACTAATAATTGCTTAGTTTTGTCAAAGTGTGAAAACATATTTTTAGCAATTTTACTACAACCCTGGCATTATTTTTAGATAAAGTTGTTCGTCAACCTATTATAACAACTAGAATTTATCTATTACCAAACAAAACTGGAAAAGAACCCCTAATATCAAATACTTTACATACTAGAAAAACATTTTGAGGTATCTTATCACAGTGAGAGATATTACTTGACCGTTGGTAATTACAAAGATACATACCTTTGGGCATCCTGAAAAATTAAGGGCCAATAAAAATCTAACTAAAGAACTTTCTGAGTCGTCTTATTTGCACTATGGTGCCCTATAGTTGGTCCAGTATGAAAATGTCTTAGAAGCTTCCACCCCTCAAAGTGGGGTACATATCTTCTCACAATTTGGTTTATAGAACTATAAATCAAATATGGATCCACCTAAAAATAGTCCTTAAAATTTATAAAGAATTTCTTCTTTTGCTAACGAGAAAGACCTTTTAGTAAGATAATAGCTATTGAATAATTTGAAAAATCTGCAAACCAAAGGATTTTAGAATCACCTATCTCCTCCAAATTGTATAGGCACTCTTTTAGAAATGAATCATCTATGTCTTCTTCATTTAGCTCCTCTAAATTTGGGTTTTCTAGATGAGATAAATGGTTTGGTGTCAAATTTTTAGCTTCCTTATTTTCCTTAATCTCCAGATCAAATCTTGGAACATCAAAATACATCTAATTAGGACAGGTTTAGTAGTTGGCTTATAGCAAGTTTCTTAATACATAATGGAACAATAACTTTTGACAAAACTAGGTAATGTATAAATTTATCAAAAATCAAAAACCTTTGCTAGCAATTTTTCTTTGTGGTAGTATACTTCTCTTGAGCATCTGTAAAAAATTTTGCTAGCATAGTAAATTGGTTTAAAATGCTTGTACTTCCTTTATCCAAGTGCTTTACCTATTATAAAGTCACTTAAGAATGTTAAAGCATCTAAACAATCTTGAGTAAAGTTAAATGACACATCTTTTTCCAACAATTTACTTAAAGGCCTAGTAATGTTAGAGAAGTTTTTGATAAATCTTCTATAAAAGCTCACATACCCTAAAAAGCTTCTAATAGCCTTAGCCAAACTAGGGGATTATAATTTCTTAAGTGTTTCTATTTTGGCTTTATCTACCTCAATACCATTATATGAAATGCCTTAAAATCTACTCTATTATACCTTAAAATGACATTTCTCCTAATTCAACACCATATTAATTTCCTTGCATCTCTCAAGAACCCTTTCTAAATTATAGAGGCATGAATCAAAGGAATTAAAAAAATCATCTGTAGATATATCCATGATGTCTTTAGCTAGATCAATAAATATAACCATAATGTCAATTTGAAACGTAGTAAGCACATCACATAACCCAAAAGGCATCCTCCTATAAACAAACATATCGTAGGGATATGTAAATGTTGTTTTCTCCTGATCTTCCAAAGCAATGGAAATATGAAAGTGGCCTGAAAGTCTAACCAAAAAGTAAGAGTAAATATGTCTGACTAGATGCTCTAACATTTAGTCCACAAAATGTAAAGGAAAGTAGTCTTTTTAGACAAAATCATCCATATTCCTATAATCCATGCATACTCTCTATCCAAAGATGGTTCTTAGGGGATCAATTCATTATTTTCATTAAGTACAACTTTGGTACAAATTCCTCCCTTGTTTGGTACAACTTTCACATAACTCACTTAAGAACCATCATAAATATGGCAGATCAAACCAATAGATTAGAGTTTAATTACCTAGAACTTTACCACTTCCTTCATATTGGGATTCATCCTCCTTTAAGGCTACACATTTGGATGAAAATCATCCTCCATAAGAATCTTATGAGTGCAAGAGGGGTTGATTCCTATAATGTTAGAAATCTTTCAAGCAATGGCCCTTTTATGCTCCTTAAGCATATTCAACAATTTCTCTTTTTGATCCTCCTTTAAAGTTGAAGAAATAGTCATAAGAAGCTTAAATTCTTCTCTAAAAATGCATATTCCAAGTGATCATACAACTTCTTCAACTCCAAGTCTAGCAGTTCTTCAATAGAGGGTTTTAGCCCCTTCTTCTTGCTTTTGTCAATCTCTTCAAACTCTTTTTTGCCTAACTATGGATTCATTAGCATCTAAGTAGGTTACTTACTCTTCCTTTATGGGGCCATCCCCATTTTCCTTCTCGCCTTGAACAACGCACAACTCCAACGGGTCTTTAGAAACAAAATTCTACATAACATCTAAAACTACAACATCAATGATATTGATAAAATATAAAGTATCATCATGTTCAAGGAAATGTCTCATGGAATTAGATATTTTAAAGGTAACCTCGTCTTTACCAACCCTAAGAAGTAGTTTGTCATCACTAACATCACTAGTAGCTCTAGCAGTGACTAGATTAGGGGTACCTCTATATCCTTATCCATATCTAAGATCACAATATCAACTGGAAAAATAAATTTATTAAACTTAATTAGCACATCCTCAATAATACCCCTAGGATACTTAACTAATCTATATGTTAATTACATGCTCATCATAATAGGTTTTGGTTCCCTTAATCCTAGTTTCTGAAAAAATTTACAAGACATCAAGTTAATACTAGCACCTAAATTAGTTAAAGCTTTTTCTACTAAAAAAATGTTGATTAAGTAAGCGATAGTAAAACTCTCTAGATATGTAAGCTTTTTGAGCCACTAGTTTTGTAAAAGAGTCAAGCACTCCTTACTCAATGTCTCCGTAGCTAACTCCTCAAACTTCCTCTTATTAGATAACAATTCCTTTAAGAAAATTACATACTTTAGCATCTACTAGAAGGCCTCAACAAAAGGTAAGTTAATATGAAATTAATTAAAAAATTCAAGAAATTTACCAAACATCTCATCCATACTGTCTTTCTTTAACTTAGTAGGATAGGGGATGGTGGGTTGGGCTCTCCTCCTCACTTTGGGCATTTTTTTCAACTTGTAATTCCCTTATGCTCCTAAAGGTGACTACTTTCACATGTTCTTTAGGATTTTTTAGAACAATTAGGCAAACTCCCTTGTTGTATTTTGAAAACTAGTGTTACATACACTACAAGAAAATAGTGAGTTAGCGACGAAACTTACTGACGGAAATGACAAATATTCCGTCAGTACTAAACATTACCGACGGAATATACTGACAGACAAAAACGTCGGAGATTCGGCTGTAGCTAACCTTATCGACAGTGAAGAAACTTTCCGTTGGTAAGTTTACTGACGAAATATAATGACCGTCGGTAATTTCAACAGAAAAGTTATCGACCGTCACACTTTTTCCGTCCATAAGTTACCGACGGCTATAATTTTCTAACGCTAATTTTACCAACAGTAAGTTGCTAAATCGTATGTAAATTTAGCACTGGAATGTTTTTAATACTGTTGGTAAAGTTACCGACGAAAATGATGTTACCGTCGATAAATAAGCTTAATCATTACCGACGGAACATGTGGTCCGTCGATATAATGTATAGACAGTTACCGACGGAAATTATGGATGTTTCCATCGATAAAATATATAATAATTTTTTTAAAATATACATTTCCATTATATTTAAATTATAACCGACGAAAAATTTTATTGATTTGATATTTATAATATATATTTAATTTGATAGAAATAATTAAATAAAAATTTTGATTGATGATTAAAAATTAAAATATCTTAATTGATAATAAAAATGTTACATTGTAATTAATAATATTTGTAATACAAAGTAAATAACTAATACTACACTATTGATCAGGAGCTGGTGGATCGATTGGTGGGTGCGGTGACCTACTGCCCTTACCCTTCAATTCATCCATCTCCCGACAAAGTTGAGCGTACAGGTCCAACGACTGTTGTTGCACTGCTATCATCTGTTGTTGCGCAACCATCGACTCTTGCAACTAACACACTTGTTCCAACATTTGTTGCAACTGAGTGGACAATGTCTGCACTGTGCTCTCAAGTGCCTCCACTTTGTTGGACCGCCTAGCAGATGCTGTTGTACTCAACGTGGAGGATTGCAAATAACAAGTATTCGCAAATGATCCTAGTTCGAATATCCTCCCACGACGATCCATACCACCAACTGCTTCCAAGTAAGTGTCAGCCTCATCAATATTTTCTGATTGCTGAGATCGCCGCTCAATAGTTTGTTGTATTTGGTCTTATCAGAAAGCAATATTTATATATTAGTAAGTGATAATTATGAAGCATATTATTAATATTAAATCATAAATTTCACT
>JAOSBN010000008.1:18257374-18277050 GCA_027563595.1 Erythroxylum suave | reverse complement strand
CAATATGGACTATTTTGTAAATTTTAAAAATTTTAAGGACTATTTTATAAATTTTAAAAATTACCCGAAACGGTATCCGGTACTGACCGATACCGGTACAGTTCCGTTCCAGAACTCAATCCGGTACTGAGTCTGGTACGGTATTCGTAACATTGGTTGGCTCACAGTGACACTGGAACAGGAACACCAAAGTGATTCTACAGCCTTCTCGGGGCTTCGTCAACACTATCGTTTCGCTCGCGTTCCTCCTCTCATAAAGAGCGAACACTATCCAACACAGACTTCTCATAACAATCCCAAAAGGATTCTGTTCCTCATCTTCCTCCCAAGAAATGGCCTCAAGGAGGCTGGCAAAGTGGGCTATGGCCGCCGTTAAAACATCTTCGCCAGCATTGAACCTGTCCCTCCGATGTCCCTTTACAGTCTCAAGTGCACGCGCCTCCGCCTCCGCTGCTTCTTCTCTGCTTGTTAACTCTTCCGACGCTTTGTCCTCACCTCATCTTGGTAATGTGATGCTGACCAACTTTTCTACACTCAAATTTGCTCGCTTCTTCCACTCTTCTACCCCGTGTTACTCCACTGCGACTAACTCCTCTCAGGTCTATCTTCATCATTACTTTTATTATTCATCATTCTTGCTTTATTTTCCTTTTGATTATGAACTTGAATTAGTTGAGAAATAATGTTTTTTTTTTTGTGATTCTATGTCTAAATTCTTGTTGGATAGTTACTGTTAAAGGCCTCTTTTACTTATCTGCTTGAACTTGAATTACTCTGTGAAAGGTTTGGAATATGCTCATATTGACTATGGTTGTAGCAGTTTGGCTTAAACTCGATGGCTGCCAAAGCGTTTGATTTTTGCCATTGGGATTGTTCTGAAAAACACTTGCAATCACTTCTTTTGCCTCTACGTCTGATGAATCTTAATTATTTCTGAGCTCAGCTTTGACGTTTATTAGATGTAATTTTAAAAGACTTTCTTAAACGTGAACAAAGTTTTTTGAGAATTTAGAGAATGACAGGCTTCCATGAGAATTTGCGGAGCAAGATCTAGGCGACATGAAACCAGACTTGGACATTGGAGTAGTAAGCATGCGTAGTGTCATCTTATTGGGGCTTTTTTTGCCAAGTCGTACACCATTCGTTCAGTAGGACCAGGATGCTTTTTAGTTCCATTTGAAATCTGGTTAGATTTTATGGAAGGAACACTTTCACCTGTCATTGCATAAGAATGGTTTAGGTCTTACTTTTTGATGATTTAAGCCTCTAGTTGGGATTCGTCAACTTTTACTCTTTCCTTTTGTGTTAGGCTAATCAATCAGAGTACACTGAGATGGCATGGGAGGGCATAATTGGTGCTGTAGATGCTGCACGAGTTAATAAACAACAAGTGGTAGAAACTGAGCATTTGATGAAAGCCCTGCTAGAGCAAAAGGATGGATTGGCTAGGAGGATATTCACAAAGGCTGGGGTTGATAACACATCAGTCTTGCAAGCTACTAATGACTTCATTTCGAAACAACCAAAGGTGTGGGTTGTAGTGTAATGATGCACCTGGTGTGGTGCTGGTCGACCACACACTTTGTTTATTTAAGATTAGACTAATATGTCTTTATTTTCGTAGGTGATGGGTGACACTAGTGGCACTATAATTGGCGTACATCTTGGATCCCTATTGGACAATGCTCGAAAGCACAAGAAAGAAATGGGAGATGATTTTGTGTCAGTAGAACATATTGTGTTAGCATTTCATTTGGATAAGAGATTTGGGCAACAATTATTGAGGAGCCTCCAGCTCAGTGAGAAGAACTTGAGAGAAGCCATTCAGGCAGTTCGTGGGAGTCAAAGGGTAACTGATCAAAGTATGAATCTTCATATTCTTCTTATTCTTGAAATCTCTATTGTTCTATTAAGAGATTACATGCATGAATTGAATTGCATCACTAGTTATGGAATATATTAAAGTAATGAATTTAGGAAATTGTATATAGAGAGTTGAAAACTGTTGCTAGCAGTTCTCTCTACTTTAAAAGGGCTTACCTTTGCCTTTTGTGCCTGCTCAAGGCTTGTTAATTTCTTTATGACGTGCATAAACATCTTTTTGATGGGTTATTTTACATTCTTTTGAATATCAAATCTCAGTTAAAAATTTTGCATTGATGTTGCTTGTTTGTCTGTTTAATTCTAAGCCTCTTGTAAGTTTTTATTTTGTCAATGTACCTAGATCCTGAAGGGAAATATGAGGCTTTGGAAAAATATGGTAACGACTTGACTGAGCTTGCTAGGCGTGGCAAACTTGATCCTGTAATAGGAAGAGATGATGAAATTCGGCGGTGCATCCAGATATTATCTCGGAGAACTAAAAATAATCCAGTAATTATTGGTGAACCTGGTGTAGGGAAAACTGCAATTGCTGAGGGGTATGCTCATATTTGATTAAGAAGTTCATTGTGACGACTTAAATGTTAAGTACAAATATTTTCAGTAAATTGATGGTTTTATATTGTTTCTTGTATCTTCTCCAGAAGAAGTATATATGTGAGAGTAGTTGCTACTATTTGGAAACTTATTTTGAACTAAGTGCCAGAAATTAGTTTGGTCGTTTCATTTACTCCTCTTGGTCATTGGTTACTTGATGCAATTTATTTATGCATAGGGAGAGTTTGAAGTTATTCTGTTTGCAACTAAGATCAGGTTGGTGTATTTACTTATGGAAGAGCTAAAATGAACTTCTTTTAGTTCTTCTAGTTTTGTGTTTCTCATTTTCTTTGCCAAGCAATCGAGTATAGATGAATCTTTTCTAGGTTGATATCTTAAACTGATGTACTTTACATGTCAATCCCTTTATTATTTATTCTTTTGATCTCTCTGGTGAAATTGTTCTATTGTTTTGTAGACTAGCTCAAAGGATTGTGCGTGGTGATGTGCCGGAACCATTATTGAATCGAAAGGTCATAATTCTTGTTATGATTTTTTCTGTCGAACTTCTTGATGTTATTCGTAGGCATTTTATTTGGTTTGAAACAAACTTGTGCTGCTTCGCTTGGGAACTGTAACATTTCTGCATTTCATTTACCTCTTCTGGTTAACTCTTCCCTCATGATGAAGAAAGAAGAAACAATTTCAGCTTTTAATTCAAGGAATATTATTTTTGCTAAAGAACTAATCTTCTAATTTGTATTAATGTTGCATTTGGCTTATATAGAATGTGTGACAAAATATTTTATTAACCAGTCACCTCATTTCAAAGCTTTCTTTTTTTGTGTTCCATGCAATGTTTTTGTTGACATTGAAAGTATAGTCCTGACTATTGATAATGGTATTTCGCTTGTGCAGTTGATTGCTCTAGACATGGGTTCACTAGTAGCCGGTGCCAAGTATCGTGGAGACTTTGAGGAAAGATTAAAAGCTGTGCTTAAGGAGGTTACTTCATCAAATGGGCAGATCATATTATTCATTGATGAGATACATACTGTTGTTGGTGCAGGTTTGGTCCTACTTCTCTCAGTTGTCTTTTTATAAAGAGATTTTCATTAAGTAAGATTATGAATGTGAATGATTTTCTCCAAGATTAATATGCTAATGTACAAATACATAGATAAATAATTATTTGTGGATATTTTTGATTGCATGCCTACTAGCAATCTCAACTCAACATCTCAAATGACTTTTGTGCTTTTTTTTCCTGTGGTAAAATCATGCTTATTGGTTGATTGATTGATTGTAGTTGATTAAGTTTCCTATTATATTAGAATATCCCATAAATCATGATACTAGAGTATCCCTTAAATTATTAGATTAGATATTGTATTAGAATCATTAGTTTCTATATACATTTCCTATTCAAATTCTAAGATGGTATCAGAGGTAAGGTAGGCTCCTTGGATCAAGTTGTTTCCAGCCTTCATTGTTGCAAACATATCTTTGTTTTTTCTCTTTCGGTTCAGCCTTCATTGCTGCACCCTATTCCCTTCTTTCCATTTCAGCTTTCATTGCTTTCTCTTCCTTATTTTACCTCTTTCATATTAGCTGCAATTGCTGATTATTGAACTCTAAAGTAGAGCATTTTTCCAGCCTTTATTGTTAGAATTGTCTAAGGATTAGCATCCCTGTAAAGAGAGAAAATGCCAAAAGTTGAAGAAGCAAGCAATATCACTACTGCACAATTGGAAGGGACTACTTAATTCCAACAACTAGGGGAATCGATATCACAAAAGCCAAGTAATTTTAACTAAGAAGAGATTGAGAGGGTGAGATCTCTTATAAACAACTATGAA
This sequence comes from Erythroxylum suave, assembly GCA_027563595.1. Classification (NCBI taxonomy): domain Eukaryota; kingdom Viridiplantae; phylum Streptophyta; class Magnoliopsida; order Malpighiales; family Erythroxylaceae; genus Erythroxylum; species Erythroxylum suave. The sequence continues at coordinate 18,272,773 of JAOSBN010000008.1, read as the reverse complement.
AAGCCTTTAGGTACTTGTTCTTTGGCTTATTCAGGTAAGTTTTCATTTTCCTTTGGATTAAATGCCTCAAATACAAACTTTCCAAACTTCTGGGTCATGGACTGAGGAGCTACATACCATATGATCCATTCATCCATATGTTTCTCAGCCTACTCTTCATGTCCAAATCGTAGAAAAATAGCCATGGCCTATGGATCCTTAACAACTATAGCAAGTGGAGAGGATGTTAAAATATGTCTATTGGTAACTCTAAGAAATGTTCTTTATGCTAGGCTATCAATTAACCTTGTTTCCATACAAAAACTCACCCAAGATTTATGTTGTAATGTGATTTTTCACAGTACTCATTGTGTATTTCAAGATAAGGACTTGGGGAGGATGATTGGACTTGCTAGAGAATGGGGTTGCCTCTGCTATCTTGAAGCATTTAGTTAGTTAAACATAACTAAGGGTAGATTATCCCATTCTTTCATATAAGATTCTCTTGCATTTAATAAAGAAAATTTTTTGTTTGACCATTATGGGTTAGGACATTCGTCATTTTGAATTATTAAGATTATGTTTCCCTCTTTGTTACAAATAAATTTCATTGTGAGGAATGTGAGCTTACTAAACATAATCGTGTCCCTTTAGGAGCTCTATGCCTTTCTATCTTATTCATATTGATATTTGGGGTCCATTTATTGTTTCTAGTATTTCTAGGGCAAGATGGTTTGTTTCTTTCATTGATAAATGTACTCGTGTTATCTAGATTTTTCTACTCAAAACATAAATCTAATGTTAGTACCATACTCCCAAATTTTTTCTCCATGATCAAAAATCAATTGGGACCTATATCAAAAGTTTTATGAAAGATAATGTTAGAGATTATTTCAATCAAGTTCATACCCCATACTTATAGAAAGAAGAAATAGTTTAAGTCATTTTGTGTGTATACTCTACAACAAACTACGGTAGGAAAGGAAAATGGTCATCTCCTTGAAAAGACTTGAGCCTTGTTATTTCAGAAGAATATGTCTAAGGTGTTTTGGGGGGAAGTAGTTCTTACAGCTACTCATCTCATAAACAGATTGCCTTCTAGAGTCTTGGGTCTCAAAAGTCCTATGGATGTCCTTTTAGCATTTTACCATAATTTAATCACTACCAACAATCTTGTTTATAGAATTTTCGGGCGTGTGTCATTTGTTCATATTCATAATAGAAGGAAATTAGATCCTAAATAGAAGGAAATTAGATCCTAGGGCTCTGAAATGTGTCTTTGTGAGCTATTCTTCGACTACACAAGGGTATAAGTGTTACCACCCTCTGTTAAAGAAATTCTATGTCTCAATAGATGTTAAATTCAATGAACAAGATTCGTATTTCAACAATTCTTATCTTTAGGGGGAGAACTCAATTAGGAAAGGTAAGGAAAGTTTTTTGCTTGATCTAATGCTTGTGTTTAATTCTACAACACTAGTCATACCTACATATTCATCCTGTCTAAACCATCTGCCATAACAACCATATGACACAATGCCTGAACAACCCATATTTGAACCCATTCTTGAAGCACAAGAAAAATCTGATTTTGCCTATGAAGGTGAGAGATCTGACAAAGGCAAGGTGTTTACAAGAAAGAAGACGGTTGTTCCTGAACCTACGCAATTCCAAGAGTCTAACTCAAATTCTTTACATGAGGTAACAATTTCTAATCCTGCATTACGAAATGAAATTGAAGTTCATTGGATAATGATCATTTGGACCTTCCTATTACTATCAGAAAAGGAACCAGAGAGTGTGCAAATGAACAATATACCCTCTTGCACGTTTTTTGTCATTTAAAAATCATTCATCCTCTCTCAAAGCCTTTCTTGTGAGCTTGAATACCATTACCATTCCTACCACCTTAGCTAATGCTTTGTGTAATTAAAAATGGAAACAGGCTACGAATGTGGAGATGGAGGCATTGTTAAAAAAAAACTTGGGAATTAGTGAAGTTAATTATAGGAACGAAATTAGTGGTTCTTAAAAGGATATATAGAGTGAAATATAGGGCAGATGGGTCAGTCGAAAGATGCAAAGGCGTGGCTGGTAGCAAAAGATTATACTAAGACTTGTAGTATTGATTATTTGGAGACTTTTCTCTTGTTGCAAAGATCAAACGGTTCGAGTATTACTATCATTAGCATCTAATTATGGTTAGGAATTGCAACAATTTGATGTCAAGAATGCATTTTTGCAAGGAGATGAAGAGATTTACATGCAAGTTCCATCAGGTTATGGGAAGAATTTGGTTGCTCATATGGTGTGCAAGTTGAAGAAGGCACTATTTGACTTTAAGCAATCACCTTGAGCATGGCTCGGAAGATTTGCATGAGTTATGTTGTCAATGAGAAACAAAGTCAAGAAGATCATACATTTTTTTTTATCAAACACTCTCCTTAAAAGGGAGTTATAGCTCTTCTAGTTTATGTTGATGACATATAATGATGGGAGCTGATGATAAAGACAAACTGAGTCAATGATTAGTTAAAGAATTTGAGATTAAGTCATTGGGAAGGTTGAAGTATTTCCTCGGAATTGAAGTTGAATATTCTTGGCATGGAATTTTTATGGGATAACCATTTTTAAACTGTCAAACCTTTTGAGATTTTTTGGCTAAACTCTTTTTCTTTTCAATTGAGTGACCAACCTTTAAAATCCTTAACAGTTAAGTTGAAAAAGTTAGTTCCGTTGCTAATTTATTGACGTAGCTAATAGAAAGCCCATTTATACATGAACTATAGCTATCCACGTGGAAAAACTTAGGCAACCAAACAAATAACCTATAACCCACCTAGTTCCCCAAACCCACACGATTACCTATAACCCATCTAAGTTTACCCAAATTCACCTAAATTTATTTCACCTATAACCCATCTAAGTTTCTCTGCATTCTTGTTCGTTCGGAGACGCTCGTTGTCTTTGTTATCTAGATAAATTGTATGAACATTAGTTTGTATAAGGTGAACACGAGTTGTACCATTTCTAACCCATCTTTGTAGATAGGACCGGTCCAATGTGCTTCCACCTAATCATTTTGGTGAAACTAGTGCAGACACTCTTCTCCAACACCAGACGAAGCGCAGTTGCTAGTTGTAGGCTTTATGCACTTCCAAGGAGCCTTATACAATTAAGCTTGTCTCACTTTTTACTTATGCTTAGGATAATCTTGTACAAGATCAAACTTTGTATGAGGATTTTGTGTTTTTACTAGATTCTAGTGTAAATAGTTGTAACTATGTTGCAGCCTATCTTCACCAATTGCAAGATTTGAAAGAACTGGACGATCCCATATAGCTGTCAAACTTAAAGAATGACCTGTTAAAAGATGGCGAAAGTATTCACGAAAGAAGTTATGAAGGTAATCATGAAAGAATTTATGTTAAATTGGATGGAAATGGAGGGATTGAGAAGATAGTGTAGGCTAACTTAATGGGATTTGCTGAGACATGCATTGAAAATGTTTCACTTTCTGGGTCATCAGTCAAGAGCTTTGGTCTGGTGAAGAGGAGATGTAGTAGATAGAATGGTAAACTTAGATGGGTTATGGGTAATAGGGTGGGTTATAGGTTATTTGTTTAGTTGGCTAATTTTTTTACTTGAACATCTACAAGTCTATGTATAAATGGGCTTCAGTTAGCCACATTAGCAAATTAGCAACGAAACTAACGTTTTTAACTTAACAGTTAAGATTTTCGAAAGTTGGTCACTCAATTAAAAAAAATAAATTTGGGTACTAGATTGAGAAAATTCCAAACGATTGGGCATTTTAGTAATAGTTATCCTAATTTTTGTCTTGTAACAAAAGTGTGGTATAAATCTTCTCTAGGAAACTGGCAAGACAATATGCAAACCTGCAAGCACTCTTGGAAAAGTAGAGGATACTACAGTAGAGAGAGATGTATTGACATGTAGTAGGAAGAATAATTCTTCTGTCTCACACACGACCGGATATAGCATAATAAATGTAATTAGTTAGTTTATGCATAGTCCGAAGGAAGTTCATATGCAAGCAACTCAAAGAGTAATATCTTAAAGGAACACCATGGAAGGGTATTTTGTTCAAAAGAAATAGAGGTTTGGTTCTTGAGGCATACAGTCATGCTGATTATGCTAGATCTATTTTCAATAGAAGATCAATTTCAAGATATTGTGCTTTGTTGGCAGGAATCTTGTGACTTGGCAAGCAAAAAATCAAGGTGTAGTGTCTTGCTCAAGTGCAAGGACTAAATTTTGGGGATGGTTGAACGTGTGTGAATTACTCTAGTTGAAGATTATTCTTGAAGATTTGAAGATTTAGTGAGATGGCCCTATGAGACTATACTACGACAGCAACTCTGCAATCAACATAGCTTATAACCCAATTCAACATGATCGAACGAAGCATATTGAAATTCATACGCTCTTTATCAAGGAAAAGTTAGAGAATGGATTAATTTGTACACTTTATGTACCTACTCATGGTCAATTGGTTGACATTCTTACCAAAGTTTTGAGCAGCTCAATTTTTAGACTATTGTATCCAAGCTATTCACCAGCTTGAGGGGGAATATAGCAAAATCATGTATATCGATCGATTGCATCTGATTACGTTTCTTATTATATTAAAATATCCCATAAATCATGGGATCAGATGTTGTATTAAAATCATTAATTTTCATTTATATGTATTAGAATTTTGTACGTAAGCTTTGCCTTTTTTAAACATTGAATATATACAAAAATACAGTTCCTATTCAAATTCTGAGATTTTCTTATGTTGTGGAAAGCTTGATGCGGGGCCTTTTCTTATCATGATTCTATAGGGGCTACAAGTGGAGCGATGGATGCTGGGAATTTGTTGAAACCAATGCTTGGACGAGGTGAGCTGCGATGTATAGGAGCAACAACATTAAATGAGTATCGAAAATATATTGAGAAGGACCCAGCACTTGAACGTAGGTTTCAACAAGTATTTTGTGATCAGCCATCTGTTGAGGATACCATATCCATTCTTCGTGGATTGCGTGAGCGTTATGCGTTGCATCATGGTGTTAAGATTTCAGATGGTGCTCTTGTTTCAGCAGCTATTCTAGCAGATAGATACATCACTGAACGCTTTTTACCTGATAAAGGTAAACCCAGCTTCACTATGTAGTATTCAATATCATAAGCATAACAAGTTTTTACTACACCTGTTACTACTAATCTTTCCCTTTTCCCTATATAAAATGAATTAAAATCTTGGATTTTTTATGCTTCCCGTTGTGCCCATAATAATTTAAGAACAAAAATTCTTTTACTTAACGTTCTGAAACTGTTTTGTTTTCTCTTTTCTAAATATTCTTTGTAGTGGTTGATATGTTATCTTAAAGGTTGAAACAATCTTTTTATTTTCTCGTGGTTCCCCTAACCGGATTGATTGATATAAAAAAGAACACGGAAGCACTTGGAAGTATCTACAAGTTCTCTATTCAGTCTTTTGTTTGGCAACTCTGTTCTTCTATATGACTGATTGGATATTGTTCCAACAGCATGTTAGATTAGCAGTCAATTTGGGGTTTTGACAGCTGCTTTGAGCTTTCTAATAACCTCTTCCCATGCAGCTATTGATCTCGTTGATGAAGCTGCAGCGAAGCTCAAAATGGAAATCACTTCCAAGCCTACAGAGTTGGATGAGGTAGATAGAGCTGTTCTGAAATTAGAGATGGAGAAGCTGTCCCTGAAAAATGACACTGATAAGGCATCTAAAGAGAGGTTAAGCAAGATTGAAAATGATTTGAATGTACTTAAACAGAACCAGAAAGAACTGAATGAACAGTGGGATCGGGAGAAGTCTCTCATGAATTCGATACGATCAATCAAAGAAGAGGTGATACTTTTCTTTTACTGAGATGTAAATGTCTAGTTATCCTTGCAGTATTCCTTAGATTTTATGCATGTGGTATCCATATTTGTAGATTGATAGAGTCAACTTAGAGATGGAAGCTGCTGAACGTGAATATGACCTGAATCGTGCTGCTGAGCTGAGATATGGAACTCTAATGTCCCTCCAACGGCAGTTGGATGAGGCTGAGGAAAACCTTGCTGAGTTCCGAAAATCTGGTAATTCTTTGCTACGAGAAGAGGTTACTGATCTTGATATTGCTGAAATTGTGAGCAAATGGACTGGTATACCTATGTCAAACCTTCAACAATCAGAAAGAGAAAAGTTGGTCTCATTAGAAGAGGTTCTTCATAAGAGGGTAGTTGGTCAAGATATTGCTGTAAAATCAGTGGCTGATGCAATCCGACGCTCAAGGGCCGGATTATCTGACCCTAATCGACCTATAGCTAGTTTCATGTTTATGGGTCCTACTGGAGTTGGCAAAACAGAGCTTGCTAAGGCCTTAGCTGGCTATCTCTTTAACACAGAGAATGCTCTTGTAAGAATAGATATGAGTGAATACATGGAAAAGCATGCAGTATCACGCTTGGTTGGGGCCCCACCTGGATATGTTGGTTATGAGGAGGGAGGACAGCTGACAGAAGTGGTTCGTCGAAGGCCATACTCTGTGGTGCTGTTTGATGAAATTGAGAAAGCACATCATGATGTCTTCAACATCCTGTTACAGCTGCTGGATGATGGAAGGATAACTGATTCTCAGGGAAGGACAGTTAGTTTTACCAACACGGTTATAATAATGACTTCAAACATTGGCTCCCATCTGATACTCGAAACGCTACGTAATACACAAGAGCGCAAGGAAGTTGTTTATGATATCATGAAACATCAAGTTGTCGAGTTGGCGAGACAAACATTTCGTCCAGAATTCATGAATCGAGTTGATGAATATATTGTTTTCCAGCCTTTGGACTCCAAACAAATCACTAAAATCGTTATGATTCAGGTAAACAATGTTCTCCCTGAAAATATTTATGCTTTGATAAATGATATGATATTTTCTCCATAACTAACTCTATAGATGAACTCCTATAGCATTTGAAATTCAATAGTCTGTTCTTTTAACGTTTTTCTTTTTTTTTTTGTGGAATTTACCAAATTCTTCCATTCTCTTGGTGAAGCATCATCTGTGTGAAAAATACCTTTCAGATGCTTGCACTATATTTTTCGTTAATATGAAAATTTCCATTGCCAGATGAACCGATTGAAAGAGAGACTCAAACAGAAGAGTATAGATCTTAATTACACCAATGAAGCCATTGAACTTCTGGGAAATTTGGGCTTTGACCCTAATTTCGGAGCTAGGCCGGTTAAGAGGGTGATACAACAGTTAGTTGAGAATGAAATTGCAATGGGGCTATTGAGGGGAGAGTTCAATGAGGAAGATTCTGTCATTGTTGATGCTGATTTGTCGTCAGACCTTCCACTACAGAATAAGTTACATATAAAGAAATTAGAGAGTGGTGCTGCAATGCAAGCCGTGGCAATCAATGATTAGTATGGCTCTTTGGAGTTGTGAATGTGTGGAAAAACTTTGCTCTAGTCCCACACAACTTCCTTTATTGAAAGCAAAACACCTCTTGTCTATGATGGGCTTGTGTTTAAATCATTGTATCACAGTATGAGCAAGTGTCATAGTTAAGCAGAGCGTTCTGCGAAGTAGTTAGTTTATAAAGTTTCTGTAAAGACAGATGTTATCACCTTACCGCAAGTTGTGTGCAAGTGCCGAAATTACTAATATTACATGAACCATGAAATTGCTTCTTGCTGTTCCAAGGCCTGTGAAGAAGAGCGGAGAAGAGGGTGAAGGGCACTGGTTCAAGTTCTCATTTTTTTCACGGCTTATAGTGCGTCTCAAAAAAATATATCCATGTGCTTTGTTTGTCTTTCCTCTTGCTATAGTCCCCTTATGATAGGAATTTTTTTTATACAAATGAAAAATACAAGCTTTTTACACATTGATTTGTCAAATTTTAATAACTTACCACTAGGTCCACCAATGCCAAACAAATCAAGGCTTGGCCCGTCGAAGTTGTCGGTAAAGAGTTTATGAATTAATCCATTTTGACTTGTTAGTAAGACACCAGAACTACCATCTCTTGTTTTCACATAATTTCTTTTGTGTAGGATACTTCCTTTCACGATGTTTCTCTTGCATTATGCTCACTTCCCAGTCGCTGTGAACAATTTGTTGGAATCATGCCTTTCAGGCGTAGTTGAAGTTCCTTGACAATCCCCAAGCAGTTGAGATACTGGATTCCAAGAGTTCTGCACAAATTTAGCCTAGTGTCATTAAAGATAATCCCTGGAGACTTGAGCTACTATTCTGATGATCAGATTGAAACCATAAAATTCCATTAAATGTACAGAGAATTTGGTTTAGGTGGTACAGAATATGTTCAGCCTGGATAAATTTTTAGGACGAACAGAAACTCTAATGAAAACATGAGATCTGTCCTGGAATCTGAGTCTAAATTTGAACAGTCTCATTTGTGAGGCTTTGTAACAAAGTATAGTAAGAAACTTTCTCGAAATTTAACCGATAGTTTCTGCTGGCTATGTGTAAGTCGCCATTTATACAATTTTTGTATAAATAAGATATTATTGAAGAGAGCTACCCATATGCAACCTGTAGTACGAAATGAATGGGAGCCAAATTCTGCCACCCTTGCCCATTCTTTGATGTCCCCAGGAAGTTGCTTTAACTACTTGACGTTTACGTCTTTACGAAGCACTATATTTTACAGATCCTTCGAATTTGTCAGTTGATAGTGTAACATGGTCAAAGATCACACTGTCGTCTTTTAGTTTGAAAACCATTGCATCTTTTCATTTAATCCTAGATTATGGACTTTGATCGCTGAAGTGTTGGAAGTTTTAGCCGTTTATATTGAGTTCTTACCTTGTCATTCTGATCCTTTAATTTGTTTTTTGTTTTTTGTTTTTGCTTTACTAGCAAGATACGGTAGGATTGATAACCTAATCCTAACAAAATATAACAGTTGTTCCCACAAAAGTTGTTCTAACTTGGACTTGGCGAAGGTCAAATGAAATCACCTGTTTTAATTTTATTGTTTCAATTCTATTCTATTTTTTTTTTAATCTATATAGTTATGTAGGACCCTGCGTAAATACATGGATGAGATGAGTTAGAATAGTAAAAATGAAACAGATGAACTGTTGCTGATCTTATGATTTGGGACAAGGAGCTATCCTAGTGGTGTATGTAATAAATCCATCCCATTGAAGTGAGGACTCTTAAGATCTAGAAAATTGGCCTGTCACCTACTTTCCACATCACAGCTTTGGCACAAGTAGGTACTCGGATGTGAAGAGTCTAATCTAGTGTGGAGACCTTTCTTATTTACCTTTATGGTACAATTATTAGCCAACTTTAGTAATCTTCCCATCTTACTTTACGTCGTGCTAACTTTTGACATTGACAAACATAAATATGTATAACTATACCACGATATACATGTCCTAGTGTTTGCTACATCCCAATCTATTATTATTTTGAAATAAGTAACTCCGTAATGTTGATGTGTTGGATTATTTTCGTTTATTATAAAACGAAAATAAAAAGAAAAGAAAAAGAAAAAAGTCTCATTAGGCTGTCAGCTTTAGAACGATGCCGATCCATGGTTAACTAACTTAAACAAGGTCTTTAATAATCAAATTTAAATAGGAAATCAAGTTTACATCTTGTCGTTTCTAGAAGCAGTAATTCACTGGCTCAAACAATCTTTAAAAACAGTAATCTGCAGACCGTGGGGTGAACTTGAGCCCACGTAGTTACATCTCTGGCCTCTACAGTCGAACGTTGGAAGCTGCTTGCTTCACACTTATTTTTCCTTTTCTTTAGACTTTTCATTTTCAATTTATTTATTGAGAGGGCCATCGATAAAATTTTTTCAATCACGACCACGAATAACGGTAATTAGTAACCCCACACAATATTAAATGGTCCAACGCTCATTGATTAGACCGAAAATGACATTTCTTATTTAGTTTTAGATGCAAACATGACATGTTTTGCTCAATTTTCGAATTTGTCAACGACATTTCCTGTCACGGATTTCCAAAGTAATCATCTAATGTAATTGAAGTTTGATGGGACTTCTATTCATTTGCAAACTATTCAGACATTGATACGGATAGATTATCCTATGCGCTTGATATGACATTATCATTCAATCACTTGCCCTTGTTGCGTTCATCTCGGTATCAAAACTTAATTAACAAACTTTATTAGAAAGCATACATTACAAACTTTTGAAACATGTTCAGAAATTTGATTTTGCAGCATTTTGAAAGAGTTTATAAAATCAATTTATGGTTTGCATGCATGGTATATAGGTAATCAGATGAAATGTTACTATTTACACTATTTTAGTAATGCATTTCACTTTCCTATCAACCCTTAGTCGAGGGTTATAGGAATAATCAAAACTATTCAAGTACGTGATATTATTAGATCATATGAATCGAAAAAAGCTCTTCTTATTGTGATTCATAAGTTAGTGGAATATTTCACCGATAAGTTTTTAGGTAGTTACATTATGAGTTCCTAGCATATATACTTCTCAATTGGTTTTGAGAGCTAAATCTTTGTTAAAGATTAAGATCATACAAAGATGATAGCACTTGAGTCTCCAAAGTTGAAAATGATTAATCGTGTATACATAACCATTTTCAGTCATACTATAAGGATGATCAACGATGAAGAAAGATCGAGTTTTCTGTTATGTCAGAGGAATACTCCATAGTTAATACCTGTAAAGTATCTAACCCGATTGAATGTGCCAATTTATCAGTGGTTGAAATCATTCCAATAATGTCCATAATAGAGAACTAGCGTTGGCTGGATTGGTTAAATGTTGATAAACATGTAATGGAGACAAAGCAATAGGACATATATAAAGGGCAGATAAAGTCCAAAGACGCTACATAGTTGGTTCAATAAGAGAATCATTGAAATGGAGTAGAGTGCGATAGGGTGTTAGAATATCAAAGTGGTGTGTGTTAGGTTCTGATCATGCATCTCATACATAATATATATCAAATATACGCAACAGAAACAAAACAGAGCATCGGAAACCAGATCTACTCATGCATATAGATATAAAAAAATAAAAACATGAAATGTAAGATGTTTACATACCTTTTTGACGATCTCCTTCGTTCCTTAATCTTCTCCGCGTTGGGTTGTCGTAAACCACAACGATCAATGCAAACCGTCTCTAATGAAAGTCCACACGAAGATAGAAGAATGAAACCTCACTAGGAGATGGCTAGAATTCTTTCTTTGTGTTAGTAAAGACAAGAATTCCTGAGAGAGTTAGAGAGAAAAAGTGTGTGTATAAGAAAAAGAATCTTTCTTTTTTTTGTGTCTTACCCAAGATGCACGAAAATTATCTCAATTTTCTACACCATTTGGCCTTCCATAACCTCCATCGCTAATGGAAAGTTACAAGTTAATGTTCATGAATAATATGCATTAATGGAAGTTATGAGAAGTTAATGACCATGAATGTCATGCATTAATGTAAGCCAACAACACTTGTTTCTAATCCACTACATGCAATGTTTTTCTACCAAGATCTTTTCGTTATTCAATCCCAAAATACTCTCTCTTATCTTGAATCACCATTTAAGACCATTTTACTCATCCTTTAGATCTCCTGGGTGTGTGAACCATTAGGTTCCCAGTTATGTTAGCCACTTGAATTAACACTTAATTCAAGTAAGTCAAGAGCGGTATCTAGCAACACGTCATGACCCCTAATTGACTGGAAAGTCAGTGGTTTGATTACGAACCCTTCTATTAGCCCATTTGGTTTAGAGTATGATTTGTTGGCCTCGGGTCTCGATACGGATTTTATGGTGACTACGTGCCACCATTGAGATTTATTGGAAATAATAATAAATAAATTTGGGAACATATCAATAAAATAAAGTATAATATTTAATTTAATTAAAGTTTAGACAAGGAAAATTTATGGTGAGACTTTTTTGATATAAACAAATAATAATTAAAATGTCATAAATGATTTTTGACATGAAACTAAATTATAAAAATTCATGTATTAATATAAACAATTAATAATAAATAAAAATAAATAATAGATAATAATTAAATGGATAAATAATAATTTTATTAAATAAATAAAATTCATAGGGGAAGTGAAAACAATTCCCAACAATTTAATAAAAAATATCATAGCAAAAAAGGGCATAGAATAAATTTATTTGAGTGTGAATTAAATGTACAACAATTGGTTTAAGGAGTTTAATTGCAAAATGCAAAAGGGAAAGAGACGCCTGTGGCAAGTAAAGACAAAGAGGTTGAATGGTATTTAAATTAATGGATTAGAAGCAAATGGAAGAGGAAAAAGTCACGGACGTGAGTTTCATCTCTCATGCCTGTGAGAGAGAGGTGTCGCAATCGTGCAATAGTGAATAGTAACAAAAAATAGGGGAGTCGCGTCTTTCCTAAAAAAATTGGATTGTAGCGATTGTGCTTGTGCAGCGCAACAGGGCTTCAAACCTTCATAACTTTCAATCTAGAAGTCCAAAAATTACAAACTTTATGTCATTGGAAAGCTAAGAGAAAGACCTACAACTTTTATGTAGATAGTTTTGTCTAATTCAGCCTGTATCAATATATTTTAATAATTTAAGTAAAGAATTCCATTTTAGTCAAAAATTTGTGCTACTACCTATAGTAATATCAATAATGCTATCTTATAAAGGCCATAACTTTTGCATCCGAACTCCAAAAGTTTCAATCTTTATACCATTATAAAGCTAAAAGAATAATCTACAACTTTTAAGAAGACCACTTAACCTAATTCTACCTATATCAGTGTAGTTTATTCCTTGAAGTTTCAGTTCACATTATGCCCTTATTCTCTGTTTTCATTTATCTGTCAACCTACATTTCCATTTCAAATTCCAAAAAACCCGAAACTAATGTTCAATTCCATACATGAAAAACTCCCTTGTTAAATATTTTATTTAAAGGAAACCCCTCTAAATATCATCATACAACCAATTAATTCATTTTCAGCTACAATGACTTCTCACAGAAAAGAAGAGTATGCACAAATATATACATACATAAATCAGAGAAATCTCTGCACTTTCACTGTCACTTTGCAACAAACAAAATTGATACACGTCTTCATACTGTATATCAGAATGCCATATCAGTATCATGATTATAAAATACAATAAGAAATGTTTATGTTGATATGCTTTTAAGATCACCAAAAAAATGATCCACACTAACTTAGTCAAATTCTGGAATTCCTAGAGATTTGCCAAAACGTTGCAAGGCTTAGTAATGATCTGCTGATTCTTCACCTGAGGAGTAGAAAATTTGTGGGGTGAGCTAGAAATATATATATAGCATTATTATGAATTTCAACAGACCACAACATTCACAATCTAAATTTGACAATTTTACATAAACATTGGCCTTCCATAACCCCCATCGCTAATGGAAAGTTATGTAAAGTTAATGGTCATGAATAGCATGCATTAATGGAAGTTATGAGAAGTTAATGACCATGAATATCATGCATTAATGGAAGCCAACAACATTTATTTCTAATCCACTACATGCAATGTTTTTGTACCAAGATCACCTCGCGATTCAATATGAAAATACTCTCTCATATCTTGAATCACCATTCAAGACCATTTTACTCATCCTTTAGATCTCCTGTGTGTGTGAACCTTTAAGTTTCTAGTTATGTTGGCCACTTGAATTAACACTTAATTCAAGTAAGTCAAGAGCGGTATCTAGCAACACGTCATGACCCCCAATTGACTGGAAAGTCAGTGGTTTGATTACAAACCCTTCCATTAGCAATGTTGCCATGCAATTTGTCCTTTCATCATCTATACCCCATTTGGTTCAGAGTATGATCTGTTGGCCCTGGGTCTTGATATAGATTTTATGGCGACTACATGCCACCATTGGGATTTATTGGAAATAATAATAAATAAATTTGGGAACATATCAATAAAATAAAGTATAATATTTAATTAACTAAAGTTTGGACAAGGAAAATTTATGGTGGGACTTTTCTGATATAAACAAATAATAATTAAAATGTCATAAAATGATTTTTGACATGAAACTAAATTATAAGAATTCATGAATTAATATAAACAATTAATTAATAATAAAATAAAATAAAAAAATAATAATTAAATGGATAAATAATAATTTTATTAAATAAATAAAATTCATAGGGGGAGTGTTTACTAAAAAATATCATAGCAAAAAGTGGGCATAGAATAAATTTATTTGAGTGTGAATTGAATGTACAACAATTGGTTTAAGGAGTTTAATTGCAAAATGCAAAAGGGAAAGAGACGCCTGTGACAAGTAAAGACAAAGAGGTTAAATAATATTTAAATTAATGGATTAGAAGCAAATGGAAGAGAAAAAAGTCACGGGCGTGAGTTTCATCTCTCATGCCTCACACCCGTGAGAGAGAGCACGATCGCGATAGATGGTGAGCAGTAGCAAAAAATCGAGGGGAGTCGCGATCGTGCTTAAGCATGATCGTGACCTTCCTAAAAAAATTGGATTGTCGCGATTGTGCTTGTGCACAACCGTGACTTTCCAATCGTGCAACCATAATTCAAATCCTGATAACTTTCAATCCAAAAGTCCAAAAATTACAAAAGTTATTTCATTGGAAAGCTAAGAGAAAGACCTACAACTTTCATGGAGACAGTTTTGTCTAATTCATCATATATCAATGCAGTTTAATCATTTAAGTAAAGAATGCCATTTCAGTCAAAAATTTGTGCTACTATCTATACTAATACCAATAATGCTATCTTATAAAGGCCATAACTTTTGCGTCCCAAGTCTAAAAATTTCAATCTTTATACCATTATAAAGCTAAAAGAATATTCTACAACTTTTAAGAAGACCACTTAACCTAATTCTGCCTATATCAGTGCAGTTTATTCCTTGAAGTTTTGGTTCACATTATGCCCTTATTCTTTGTTTTCATTTGTCTGTTAACCTGCATTTCCATTTCAAATTCCAAAAGACACGAAACCAACATTCAATTCCATACATGACAAAACTCCCTTGTTAAACAATTTATTTAAAGGAAGCCCCTCTAAATATCATCGTACAACCAATTAATTCATCTTCAGCTACAATGACTTCTTACAGAAAAGAAGAGTCTGTACAAATATATACATAAATAAATCAGAGAAATCTCTGCACTTTCACTGTCACTTTGCAACAAACAAAATTGCTACACATCTTCATACTTCATATCAAAATGCCATATCAGTATAATAATTAAAAAATACAATCAGAAATGTTTATGCTGATATGCTTGATCGCGGCTTATCTATCAATCCTAAGATTGATTCTTGGAAACCGGTCAAAATCAATTTATACCAAGAATTGC
>JAOSBN010000008.1:18227327-18248811 GCA_027563595.1 Erythroxylum suave | reverse complement strand
TCATCTGCTTTTCATTCTGTCTTATCTTTGTTTGTCATCAAAATCACTTTATACGTGAAGTCAAAATTCTGACTTAATAAAAACTACACTACCATAGGCTTGCTAATACACCAATTCTCTTCTATAAGGATTGCATGCATAAATGGATCAAAAGGACTTATTTAAGGTTGTAGTGTGGTAACGATTAGGGTTGGTCAAAAGAGGGGAAAGAGGTTTAAACACAAGCATAAGTAAAGTAGAAAGCAGATATAATGGGATAACAAAACATAACCCTGAGATATCCAAACATAACCAATATAATATCATACACTCATTTATGCTACTCGATTGTACTTCCTTTTTCTTTTTCTTTCTTTGTTTTTTTGTGTTTTTTCATTTTGATTTCTTTTTTTTCATATGTGGAAGAACTATGAATCAAAACTAGCATTATATAAAATGTAGTCCACAAGCAGGGATATACTTAACTTATCTCGGTAAACATTTCACACATTCCTAACTAATATTTTACTTAGTACTTTAGTAAGCTCATGAAAGGGTAGCAAAGTGGTGTTTAAAGTTTTAAAATTTTGGGTGTTTTCAAGAAACAAAAGGTTAAGGCTCAATGGGAGTAGCAAGGGATAATTAACGGGTAGGTCATTTAAACCCTTAATAACAAAAAGGGCCTAAATCATCTCTTTTAAGCATGAATCTAGTAGACTCAAACCAATTCAAAGCAAGTTCTAAAGGTAGTAACCTGAGGAAGTAACACTCAACAAAGAAATGAAATGACTATAGATGGAGTCATATGGCTTAATCCTCACTTTGGCTCAAATAAAAACTCATTATGCATCTCTATACTACCTCATTTTTCCATTGTCAATTTGTAACTAAAGTTATGTAACTATTTTTCATCACTCTATATGGTTCACTTTCTACTCAAGTAGCCTAATCTAAGTTCAAGCATGCATTCTTTCTAATTCCAACTAACATGATAGAATCTCATGGCAATATTTATTAGAGTAACTCAAGTGCGGTTCCATTGCTAACATAAAGCACCATTACTGACACAAAACTCATATAATATGACTAAACATGCATCCTATTCATCATAAATTTTTTTAAAAAATTGCAATTGAGAAAGTTGATGTCACCTCCCCACACTTAAAGATCATATTGTCCTCAATGTGACAAGTCAATCCCCAAGTGAGTGAAAATGACATTAACTAAATAAAAATGAAAATAACAAAAACAACGTAAATTGAAACAAACAAATGATATTAAACTAAACAATAGAAAATGAATTCAAACCAAAATTAAAGAAATCAAAACTAAATAAAAGACATAACGCACACAATTGATAAGAAACCAAATAGACATGAAACATGCAATCACATAAAAGAAGTATAAAAGTTAAAAGTTAAAGGGTAAGAAAAGCTTATTCAGATGATGGTGGCGATGATGGTGGTGTAAGAGCTTCAAAATTGTTCCGTTGACAAAAGTTGAGGAATCTTCTCTTTAAGCTTTGTTGCTCCTTATGAACCTGTCACGTTTGAGTGTCGAGTTCATCAAGTTGGGATGTCATCTGTTGATGGTTTGCGGCAATTTGGTTGAGAATTGATTGATATCGATAAACTATCACTGGTTCCCTCAGTTCCTCCGCTACTGCTTCCTCCTCTGGGTCTAGAGTTACGCTGGATGTGGATGGTTAGTTTATGACTGTATTGGTGCCCCACTTGCTCCTTACTACAGTGCGCGTCTGAGGATTGCGGAATTCCATAGATTGGACCTCCACAATCTCAGAGCATCTCAAATAGACTATATCAAACATATCGTGGGGGACAGTATACAAATTCTCCATATTAACATGATAAAATGCACTCAAAGTGGAAGCAATACGAGCCATCCTAAAAGATGTATTTTTTTTATTTATCACACTCACTAATGATCGAAAAATTGTATAAGGTGTGTTAATTTTAAGATTGCAATCCATACACCATAAAAAGAAAAGTTCTTTAGCTAAGTATTTATTGATTTTCGTTTTATTAAACACAGTCAAGCATATAAATTTATATAAAAGTAAATGCTCAGCACTCTGGATTAGAGAATTAGGTGCATTATGTGAATCAAAGTATTCTTCACCTATGAGAGTGTTCCAATAAGCATCTGCATCAAAATCCACATGACCATCTAAGATTTTTGTATTCAACAAATTAAACAATTCATGCATGATAGAATAATCAAGTTTTAAAGCATTTCCACCAAACCTAAACGAAAATAAATCCATTTTAGGGCCATACCTAACTATTGTGAAAAACTCTAAAGTTATGGTGGCATAAATAGGTACATCATACGAAACAAATCTACTCTACCCTATGTTTGCAGCTAGTTGTTCATGTCGATGTCTCACTCCTATATTCTCTAATACTTCAAAGTCCAAATGCCTAGGAGTGGCTATTGCTCTATTTCTAACGTCACAGAAACATGTACCTTCTTCTTCTGAGTAAATCATAAATGGGGCCTGATAAGTTGCTGCTAAGTTGGTTTTTCCTTCACTAGAAACTCGAACGCAGAGCTTGTTGACTAGTTATCTAACCCTCATCATCCTTGGTGGAGCCATTGTGAGAAGAAAATCTGCAAAAATGAAAGAGAGAGAGTAAATTCATGTTTTTAGAGAGAGAAAACATAAAGATCACCTAAATCCTTGTTGTTAGGAAAGACTAATGCATGATAAGACGAAATAATGTAAGATTAATGGAAAGGAATGAAGAAAATACCAAGAAATTAGAAGAAGATGGAGGATTTTTAGAGAGTGGGGGGATAGAAAATCGTGGGTAAGAGAGAGAGAGTGTGAAATTTTGAAAAAGGGTGAGAGAAAAATGAGGGAGGGAATCTTAATTTTCCCTCCGAATAGGATTCTGACGTGCGTGGGAATCCCCACAATTCCCACAAGGCTGAGATTCTCTCCAGAAAGTACAATTCCCATGGACTCTCCAGAAACTTTCTGGAGAGATTTCCCATGTTCGTGGGAATCACTGCAATTCCCACGAAGTAGGAATTGGTGATCCTTACAATTTCAAACCTTCTTCCAAGCTTATATGTACTCTTTATGATCCCAAAATCTACAAACATATCAAGATAATATCATTAATAAGAAATTTGAAAAGAGAACAAATTTAATTTCAAATAAAATCAACATGAACATGAATTAAACTCAATTCAAAAAAATGATCCAAACAAAATCACACCCAAACTGTGTAAAAACATTCAAAAGAGAATAACATCTATGGGTTGCCTCCCACATAGTGCTTTGTTTACTGTCAGTAGCTTGACTTCTCTTTATGCTCATGGTGGCTCAGATGATTGATCTGGTACCCGTGCAGAAATTGATCTCAAACTTTGTAGATGAGCTACCCCATTCTGGATTCCACCTTCATTCTTGTTTTCCTTTCTTTTCCTTCTTCTACGCGTTCATTTCATCCGGAATGCATTCTTAGGGTCCTCAATACTTTCCCATCCTGCTTTGAGTTTGGGTTTCTTAATATCCGTTAGGGGTGGTATAAGATGATAATTTTTCTTAGATACCTTAAATGTTAACTGCTTCTTTCTTACTCTCAGTATTAACCTCTGTCAACATCAATGATCGCACGAGCAGAAGCCATAAATGGTCAACCCAAAACCATAGGAGTTTCCTCGTCTTCATTAATATCCAGTGTGTAAAAATCCACGGGGAAGGTAAACTTATCAATGTGTAGTTGCACATTCTTGATAATCCCATTCGGTAAATGCAATGTTCTATCAACCATCTTTATTAATGTTTTAGGAGGCTTTGACTCTTCTAGACCCAACTTCTGACTGAATGAGTATGGCATCATGTTGATGCCAGCTCCCAAATCTATAAATGCTCGATCTATCTTAACTCTATTTATATTACATAGAATGAAGAAGTCTCCTGGATCTTCTTTCTTTTGTGCTACATATGGATCTTCTTCTAATATGTGCTTGATAATCTCTTCCTTCAACAATTCCTTTAACATGAGCTTTATTTGAAGTTGATTTGTTATGTCGGTCATCTTGATTAACTCCTCATCCTCATAATTCCTAACTACTCCACTTGAAGATGACTTCTGCTGGGCAAAAATATGATGTGGAAGTCCAAGTTGAAGCCCCCTAATAAGCTTGCTTGCTTTCTTCTCTATCCAAATAACTAGCTAACCTACACTTTGTGAAGATAAAGCGTTAGCTAGTTAATTAGCCTACCTAAACTTCTAGATTGTGGATGGTTAATACGTGATTCTTTAAAATCTGATCAAAATTTTCTTCCTTCTTCTTCTAATTTTCCTCTTAGCTTACATGTATCCTTTTTGTTGTTCTCCTCTTGTGCTGCCAGTTTGGATCCTAAGACTTCCATCATCTTATCAATTTTGCTTTCCAATGCTCCGAATCAATATTGTTGAAATCTTGGTGACCCTTGTGATCTTTGTTGGCTACTTGCATTATTGTTACTCCAAGAAAAGTTTGGGTGGTTGACTATATATATTTGAATATAGATTATTACCTCGCTGTGGCTAACCTAGGTAACTTACCTGTTCGGTTCCACTCGCTCCCACTATAAAATATTCCACTGACCTATGATTGCTCTCCTTACACAGCTCACATTGCACTTACATCACCTTCACTACTGAGGTAAATGCTCCTTGCATATTGATCAACTACTTCGTAAGTTTCGTGATCTAAGCCTACAAGGTAGTAACAGAATCAATAGGTATCATACCTTTTTGTACCTTCTGGCCTTGTCTGCTCCTCTCACTTGACCACATATAGTTGTTGGTTGCTAACTCCTCCAATAAATCATATGCTGCTTCCACCGTCTTCCTCTTCAGTGAACCTCCGGCTAATACATTAATTGTTCCTCTTATGTATGGATCCACTCCATTATAGAATGTTTGAAGTAGAAACTCCTTCGGGAGGTTGTGATGTGGGTAACTTCTTTGAAGTTCCTTAAATCTCTCCCATGCTTCATAGAGAGATTCTCAATCGCTCTGCAGGAAATTTGTTATCTTCTTGATAATCCTCGTTGTCTTTGTCAATGGGAAGTACTTGAAGAGGAATGCTTGGGCGAGCTGCTCCCAAGTCGTGATCTGGCTTGAATTCAAGGAATTGTACCATGCTTTAGCCTGATCCTTCAACGTGAATGAAAATAGTCTTAGCTGCACAACATCGTTAGACATTTCATTGAATCTAAACATGTCACAGATCTGTAAAAGTTTGCAATGTGGGCCTTCGGATCCTCGTTGGATAGCCCCTAGAACTGAACACTATTTTGTAGAATGTTGAGTAGCGCCGACTTTATCTCAAAATTATTCGCCTGGACTACCGATCTTGCCACTCCTTGAGGACTAAACCCTGGCTTCATGAAGTCCATCAACATTCACTCTGGTCCTCCTTGCTCTTCTTCTTCAGCCATATCTTGATTTGAAAATTTTAGATGCTTCGCCCTTCTTATTTCTCTTTCGTGCTTCTTAATATCGGGAAATTCGTCTTTTATTGATTCTTTCGTCCTTTATGTGCTCCTTATGTTCATGCACCTACAATCACACAAGGAAAAGTATCAAAAACTCTTAAATCAAAGTAATCTAAATCAAACACGATGCTCAACAATTAATCCCTAGCAACGATGCCAAAATCTTGTTGATGGTAAATCCTATCTACTTGTTTTACGCTTAAAAAACTTCAAGTGAACGGGTCGTGACTTGTAGTTAAAAGGAGTGGATATCGATCCTACAGTGATTGATTCCTAGATACCGCTTAATTTAGACACAACTTTATTTAAGAAACAAAATTGTTAAATGTGAATAATCTGAAAAAATTAAATTAAAATTAAAAGAATAATGTAAAAAATGGACAACACCACAATTGCAGAAAAGCTTAATTCAAGAATCTAAATGCTAGAGATTACTTTTTCCCTATTTTGTGTTCCTCCTATTTTATTGTTTGAATTATGTCTCACCCTAGATTTCCAAATGTACTAATTGCCTTCTCTCAAGGTGTAACTATTTGTCCCTAATTGAATTAACAAGAATCGATTGAATGATCTCTCAACTTATCCAATGACTCTAATGATTCAACTAGTTATTAAACTATCCTATGGGTGATCAATTGACTAGTCGAGATCTCTCTTAAAACTATTCAATTAACATGATGATTGCTAGTCTATAGGCTACCATCTCTTGTTGTACAATCCTACATGAATCTCTTCTCACTCATTCTCTCGATTTGTTGCAAGATGATAATTAAGAACCATAATCAACAAAGATATTTGCATTCAATTCAATAAAATATGAGTTCTAATAAAATAGTTCCAAAGCAATCCCTACAATGAAATTACCCTAACATGGTCTCCATAACATCATCAACATTCAAATAAACTATCTTTACAAAGACTAAAGGGAATAAAAGTGATAGAAAATTGAATATGAGAACTCCTCTTCTTTGCCAAAATCTCAAATTTTGGTGTTGATGTGCTATTTTGCCCAATCTTGATAATGATCCTTGTCTTCAATCCTTCCTCATTGCTTCGAACGTGTGTTCTTCACTCAAGGATGGTGTTTCTACAGAGGGTTGTCGTCTCTCTTGAAGATGGAGGCTTAATGATGTTTTTATAGTCCAAAAACCTAAGTTTAATGAAGCCTCACAGATTGCCTCAAATTACAATTCCCACGTCCATGGGAATTAGCATGATTCCCATGAGCGTGGGAATTGGTCATAGAAACTCCTCATTTCTTCTGTAAATCCCCCGTCTAGTAAGAATTTGCATGATTCCCACGAATGTGGAAATTGGGCACAGAATCACTCTTCTTGTCTTCTCTTCTTTGATCTTTTGTTCAACCTCCAAGTTGCTCCCTCGTCTTTCCTACACAAAAATAGTCCATTCTTAACCTTAATAACATCAAACACACAAGAATAACAATGGAAATCAAACTTAATGAAAACATGCAAAATGAATCCTAAACTAGAGCAATCAATAACAATTATGCTAGAAAACACATGTTAATTACCTATAAAAACATGTACTAATGCACACTTATAAGTGCAAAAGAGATATAGGTGGATAAGGAAAAGTGGCCTATGCCTAAATTTATAACTAATTTGAGAAGTTTTTATAGTTAGCTTTTATAAAAGGTTTGTGAAGGATTTTAATAAATTAATTGCACTAATCACTTAAGTTGATAAAAAAGTTTGATGGTTTTAAATAGGGTTATGAACAAGAGCATGCTTTTAATTTGATTAAAGAAATGATATAATCTACTCCTTCATTAACTTTTCCTAACATTTCTTAAACCTTCAAGGTTGAATATGGTGTATCCAGAATAGGTATTTAACCAAATGCCTTTTTTGATGAGAAATAAAATAGAGCTACTCTTAATCATCTAACTTATGAATATGGAGATGTATGTATTAATATGGGCTTTAGAGACTTAGCAAAATTATTTATATCCAAAAGAGTTTTCTTTTCATAATGATTATAAATCTTTAAAGCATTTAAAAAGGTAAGGAAAGTTGAATCGATGGCATGTCAAAAGGTTTTAGTTTTATTGAGACATTTCCTTATGTGGCTAAGTATAAGCAAGTAAGAAAAACATTATGTATGATGGATTATTTCTACCATGGATGCCAAATTGTTAGGCTTTGATATGTTAATGAATTATATAAGAAAATGACGATTTTGCATCTATCTTTAGGACTTATGAGAAAACTATTTTTAAAATTTTCTTTAGGCATAAGGAGTTCTTATTTATGAAAAATAAATTATATGTATCTAAGAGTTCTTTGAGTGAGTTATTAGTATATGAAGGTCTATTAAGATTGATGGGTCATTTTTGCATTGAATATTTTGGACAATAACATATGCCAATTACGTTACATATAGTCAAGTTAAGTCTAAGGTTATGCAATATGGTTTTTATAGTCCTTTGCTAGACTCTAATGAAGTTGATATTTTGTGAAGTTTATTTTGGGTTTACCTAGGTCCAAAGAGGGTAAAGATTCATTTATGTTGTTTTTGATAGGATTTCTAAGATGCTCCATTTTTTGTGAAACTGACGATGGAACTTACATAGCTAGTATGTTTTTCAAGGAGATAGAATGACTCATAGTGTTCTTAGGAATGAGATTATTATATCTGATAGAGATGTTAAGTTCCTTAGCTACTTTTAGAAGATTTTGAAGGGAAAGTTGGAAACTAAATTTTTTATCTTCGACTACTCGTCACTCTTAGATAAATGGTCAAATTAAGGTAGTAAATAGGAAATTAAATACTTTATTAAGTTATATCATTCAAAAAAATTTTAAAAATTTAAAAGATTGTTTGCCATTCATTAAATTTACATATTTTTGTTCATAGTATTACTAGTTATTCACCGTTTGAGGGTTTTGTGAATTTAGCACACTAACTTCATTGAATTTGGTTCTTTTAAGTTTTACTTATTCACAATGGAATCAATTTGGATGGTAAAAAGAAAGCTAAAATGGTACAATAAGTGTATGAAAATGTTCAATAACATATTAAAATAAAAATAAATAAATAATATGTATCCAAGTGTAATAACAAGAGAAAGAAAAATATATTTAAACTAAATGAGTGAGCGTGGGTGCATATGAGAAAGAAGAGGTTCCTATATAAAAAAGATCGAAATTACAACTAAGGCGAAATAGTCCATTCAAAATATTAAATGGATAACTAATAATACTCATAAATTAGATCTTCCAAATGAGTATAATGTGAGCACTACTTTTAATGTTTCCAATTTAACTCCTTTTAATGTAGGTGATGATTCACAGATAAATCTTTTTTAAAGAAGTAATGAATATATGAATCAAGTCTCTTTTAATCCATTGAGATTACTAAGATGAAAAGACTTAAAGCTGCTCTTAAAAATGTAACGGTGTTTACACATGTATACACAAGCCAAATTAAAGGATGAGCATTGGTTAGCTTAATTTAAGCTATGGTTAAAGAAGGCTTGAATGTGAATATGGCCTCATACATGATCATGTATTGACTTGTATAATTTGTTGGACAACTCAGTGTTGAAACATGGTCTCTAACACTGGTATGGTCTAGATCATGTACTGATTCATAAAGTTACATTAAGATTCATGATCTTCATCTATAGATGTGGACTAGACCATGTCTTAATTCATAAGTTCATATCGGGATTCCTGATCTCTAGCCACTAGTATATCCCAAATCATACACCACTCCCTAAAGATATACAAGGATCAAGGTCTCAAACATGGGAATATCTTAGATCGTGCTTAATAGCATTAATAAAATTGTTTGTAGTCAACATGACCTGATTCATGGTCATAGCCTATATGCCCAACCAAAACTTTAGTTCTTATTTAAGTATTGAAAAATTAGTGTTCTGCTTCATATTCAAAGTTTGTTTTTTTTTAATAATTAAGAGGGCATCTTAATAATTAATACAATTATGAGAGTATTTTATTTGGTTCTTTCAAGAACTTTTTAAACTTCTCCAGTCATTTTCTCATGGTGTTCAATTCATCTTATAATCTTGGTTATATTTCTTCATAATGATGATTCAATATTCTTCTTATACCTATGGTCTATGATATCGTGTAATCATTAGGTTAAGGTTCTATTTTTAATTGAGTTTTAGCTTCTTCGAGCTTGATTAAAAACTAAGTATGTTAGGTTTTACAGTTTTATCCTTGGGTTTGCATCAACATATCCATATGATGATCATACAATTATTGGGGTAGTGGTTTAGTGAGATAATTATATATGATTCTCTTTAATGAGCATTTAAAATTTTACAATTTTTATCTCAACTATCATCATAATTAAAAGAAATTGCCTAAATATATACTTGAATATTTGACGATACCTTAGCTTCTTTTATATACCAAATGACTTTAATATTCCATCGTATCTTACTATTCAATCAATGCAAAGAACTATACCAAGTTTGTTAAAGAACATCTTGATCCAAATAACCATTTCCATTAAACAGAAAATTACATTATGGCTTAATTAGAACTTCTTGCTAGATTTAAACCTTTCCAACTCAAAATATTATTATTTAGAATAAAATAGGGTTTACTTTTATTCTTCCAAAACTAAATTAAAATTCATGTAACCTTAAACTCAAATATTAACTCTTATATAAAATTATAGATATTTTTAATATTGCATAAGTATTATATCTCAAATGCTAAACACCTTTATTACACACACACACACACACACACACACACACACACACACACACACACACACACACACACACACACACACACACACACACGCACACACACTTATATTACAATAAGTAAGCGAATTTTATGTTCACTCTATAAATCATTATATCTAAAATTTAATTTATTACCTTTTCATATTCAAATTAGAGATGTTATTAGATTATCATATCTTTAACAATTGAAATATGAATTATTATTCTCTATTAGTATGTCATTTACATGCTCCCACTAAAGAGTATAACTATACTTCCACTAACCTTTTTACAAATTTAACAAATCCATAATTATCTTTAAAAATAAACCCTTTGAATTCATCATAAAAGATAAATTTGTGATATTTTCTAAGCAATGTGACTATACATCAAATGTGTCAAACAAAGACATTATCATGGTGAATTGTTCTAAGAATTGAACTACTTTAAACTTCATCTTTCTTCCATTACTCATCTTAAGAATCCTTCTTTTATAAGTATGCATTGAAACAAATATGTTATTCAATAGGGTTTATAAGATTGCATCCAACCTTTTAGATAAATTATAACCTTATATTATCCAATTTAATTCTAAACTTATTGGATAATATATGCTTTAACTAAGCACCACAACCCTAGATAATCAACTTTGAATCTTTGAAAGTTTACCTTGCAAAATCTTATATATTATCTTGCTAATTGATTTAAATAGAATTATCAAAGGCAAGTTGTTAAATTAATCATAACAATAGAAGAAACAAAAATTGTATCACACGATATCTTATTTTGTATATTCCTCATTACAAAATTTTATACTATTATGGAATTTAGTTTTGGAGTTATTTACTAGAGAATGTCATTTCCTACAGACAACTAAGAAATTTTGATGTAATACTTACTATATTGATCTTACCAAAGTGTTTACACATTCTCAAATCCTAGTTTTTGTTTAGATACAAATACTATGAACTTTTTAAAATTTATATCAACATTTTATTTAATACATACGACTTTATAATATAAAGTCTTTAGTAAACTTAATAAAATATAAGTAGTCATCATTTTGTGAATTGTTATTACATCACATACATCATATATATGAAATTTAACTATTTAATATTGATTTATTTTAAAATTGCATTTTTTAAGCTTTATTTTCATAGTATATTTCTTATATTTTGTTTGGATATGATATTTAGTTTAAGAAGTTTTGTCATTCTGGGTCATATTTCTACCTATATAAGAAAAACAAGCAAAGTTAGAAAAGAATTGGATAGAAATTGAGCATTTTTAGAATATTTGGAGAAGAACCATATATTATTGTGTTCTTTATATGACATAGTACACAGTCCTTTGTTGAGGGTCATGCATAAAAGTGGTTGCTTCTATTTAAGTAGTGCACTTTACATGGCCTATGTTATCTCTTGTATGAAGAACACTATGTCACACACAATCCTTGTGTATGGACCAATGTTGCGAGTTAATTTTTAGAGAATTTTATAGAATAAATGGATAATTTCATGGACCCATTTATGAGGCCTTATAGCCTATTAAAAATTAGGGTTTAAAGTTTTTTATAACTAGAGGAGTCAAAAAAGAGAGTTCTTTAGGCTACGGAATAATTCAAGAGTCATATTAAAGCTGCTTCACCTAGACCTTAATAAAAAATTCACCATTTTTTGAAGCTAGAGGAGGATTTTAATAATTTTTTTGGAAGATTTCAAGATTTAAGGTAATGAATTATTTATCTTGTTTTGTTGATGTTATTTGTGTTATTATGAACTAATTGGGATATAGTTTTAGGTAGTTAAAACCTAAAATGTGATGTACTTAAGTTTATTTGTTAATTGACGAAATTATAGTTTTCTTGTGATTTATTCACTATTAATTACATCTTATGTGACTTTTAAATTGGATAGGTGATAAGTCTTTATTAAAATATATGTTACATCTTATTCCTAACCCTACCTCTAAATTTATAAGATCATCAGTTTTCTCATTCAAATCATATAGATTTAATTAAGTGGGACCCATTGACATTAGACTAAACATATTCAAGTTTTATTAAACAAGTTTGACAATAAACAAAACTTTGATTTATTATTATAATAATGAAACACAATAATCAAATTTTAAATATGTACTTAATATTTTAATAAGATATTTAATATTTAAATGGTATGATCAATTACATAAATTATAAGCATTATATATATATATATATGAGATACATTAATAATTAGACAAAATATAATCAAATTATATGTTCAAAATTATCAAGTCTTGCTTGATTCTAGTTATTGATTTTTTATTTTAAATAATAAATCTAAATCTCAAAATTAAATTAAATTAAAGGTCTAGAGGTAAAGTCTATTGGTGAGCATGGTGCAATTATTGAAAATTAAGTTCATATTGTGAACTAAGAGGTCAAGCCAAGTGGGTGTATTAAGGCACAAGTATGGTAATGAGGTTAATGAACAATAAGTTTCACCTTGAAAATTAAGTGTTGAGCTCACTTAAAATCATGAGAGCATTCTTTCTTCGGTCACATGTTGATTTGAGTAAAATCCTAGCGGTGAAAGGAACAACATATTCAACTCATTTATAAGAGGAAGCTCATGGAACATTGGATGCATGGTGATAGTTGTGTTTTGCATTATTTTTTATGGTTTAATTTGTTATGCATTTACTGTTAAATTGAGTGTTGAGTATGCATTTACGGTTTTAATTAGATTCTTTTGTGTATTTAAGTCTTTTTATGGGTTAGTTGGAATTCTTGAGCTTAAATCGTATATTTTTTAGGTAACTTGATATGTGTACTAGTTTTGTAGGGAAAATAAGGAAGAGCGGTGAGGATTTAAAGAGTTTTAGGCTAAAGGACATAGGCCACGATTGTGACAGAGAAGGAAGAGTAAGAAGTAGCCAGGCCACGATCGTGACAGAGAGCGTCAAGACAGACTACGATCGTGCACTTCAAACCATGCTTGTGACTGAAAAGGTGAAGTGTTGACATGAAAACTCAATTTTTGGGTTATTTTTCAGACCGTTTTGACGCCGAGTTTGACCTAGGATTGCTACAGAATAAATAGAACAATACCTAGCAGCCGCTAGTGAAGATTAGAGGAGCAAAGAGAGTCAATCAAACAGAGAGTTTTGCAAAGAAATCAAGAGAGACCTAGAGAGAGATCAAGCGATTGAGGAAGGAGACGAAAGAAGAGAGACATGGAGATACATTTGACGCGAAGTACTTCCCAAAATAGGCAGTTTCCTGCAATTGCGACCTCCGAGATCCGTTCCAATAGTATCTCTCTATTACTATTTTGATTTCATTATTATGTGAGAATTGAATATTGATTAGGATGACTAGTATTGAGTGTTAATCTTTTGTCTAAACTCACCTTTCAGTATTTTCGGTTCTTGAGATCAAGGAAATTTATTCGATTATGTTCATATCGATTTAATTGTGATTCGATTTCGATTCTTAATAACTTGACAATAAACTAAGAGCGTGAGCTGATGAAAATCATTGATTTAGGATAACGAGAGTTAGGTAAATCAATAGGTAGAGAGTTGAATCAAATCGGTAAAGTTGTGTAACGAGAGATCGAGCATAGACTCCCAATAGGTTAGTGGACAAGTTCAGAACTAATTTAGGTTTGGATCAATTACAGATTGAGAGATCGTGCTTTCCATAATTTGAATTAGGGTTTATCAATTATGGTTGAGAATTATAACTCGAGAGAGAGTAATTTACCTTAGGACCGTCTAGGCTTGTTAAATCATAATTTGCATAATTAGTAGATTTGCCTTAATTTCGAATTGAATCCCCCTTTCTCTCACTTGTTTATTTCTAGGTTGGTTTTCAAATTATTTGTGTGGCTTGCTATTTGGTTATTCTTTTAGCACTTTAATTTCTCAAATTTAATCATTATTTGAATATTTTCTACATTAGTTATTTAATTAGGTATTGCGAACTTAGCTGTCTTAGATTTTAAGACCAAGTCCCTTCCTCGTGGGATCGACACCTTAGGTATTGCGCGAATGATCAATGCGCTTGCGGCAATTACTAAGGTTATAATTAGTAAAACTTAGCGCATATAACCTTGAGCTAACACATAAAACATACCATATTGAAGGGCTTAGTTAGGTTGTCCACGGCAATCCGAGAGGAAGTGTTTTGTTTCTTCCTTAACTATAATCAATAATGACCGCAGTGGAGTAGCCTAATTGGTTCCAACTCCTCACTTAAGACTCTCCCCTTTATAGGAGGTCTTAAGTTCGAGTCACCAAAAAAGAGGGGAGAGGGGGACTATTTCCCTGTTGATGATCCTCTATCCCCTTGGGTACGCTCCTTGATTCGATCAATTGCAGACGTCTAACTTCCAGTAGCAGTGTGAGATTTGGAACATACTAAGGAACCTGAGACTGATGGGAACCTGATATTGAGCAGGGCCAATGATCAATCATCAACTAACCAATCAATACGTGACGACTCCTTGTGCACAGATGTGTATAGGCTAAGGACCTTGAGTTCCAGATTTACATCCTCTAAGACTCTTAGGATGAGGTCTTAAGAGATTAGGATTATTGTGACAAAGCTGAGAAACCTAATGTATATATATATATAAAAGCCAGAGTGGAGAAGTGTCAGACTGGCTTAGATATGTCATTGATAGCTCATTTAACAAGACTGTTGTTACCGGCTTATCAAAAAAGTAAATTTGCATAGTCTTCGCATTATATTTTGTGGATTGCTTCGCGCGAGCAAAGTTTGAATGAGAATAGGAGAGAGGAATTGGGGAAGGATGATGTACTAGGAAGAGAAGTAACATATTCTCAATTGAGTGTTTTGAGGTTTATAAATCAAAGCTGAGAATGTCAACAACATGTTGGAGAGATGAGACGCACTTGAGGCGATAGTGGTCACTCGCAAGGTATGAAAGTGAGTATGGGTCAACAGAGAAAAAAAGGGTATGTGACATAATTCCAACTTACAAGTTACACCTGTTAAAATGACAGCATTACTACAAACTCATGAGAATTTTATAATAATTTAAGCTTCTATTAATTTAAAATTAGATGTGTGGGAATAATATAGTGTTAAAATTATTTTTTAAGATCATCAAATGTTAAAATTTAACATATATTTTTAGATAAATGTTTGAAATTTAATTTTTTTAATTGAATCATCTCATAAATAATTAAATTGTCTTTTAATATACAACTTTAAGAAAATAAAAGGCAAATAATGTAAAAAAGGGTCATTCAAAATTTTAAAAATATAGGATTTAATATTTGAAGAAAAACAGGATTCCGCATTGCTTGTGCACATCAATACGGAAGAATTCTTGGGAAGGGCTGAATAGTTTGTCTACAATAATTCGATTGAACTGAGAGTCGCAAGCCAAACATCACCATCACATATATATCCAACGGATGACATCCATCAACAATCAAGTGGGACCTAGTGATCATGAGTTTTTGGGCGGTCCCGCATGATGCTGTCGTCTTAGGTGAAGGGCATTAGCCATTAGCTGGATGGCACATATGAGAGGTGTAAGCCCCATGCAATGTACTGTAGTACACAGAAGCACGTTTTCCCATTATGCAATTGGGAAGTAGCAAGCAAATATTTGAGTCAAATGGGAGAGTGACCAACCACTGCCTTCCCCTCCCAAGTCCCAACTGAATTTTATGGCTTCTTCGGTAAGGCCCGTCTTCGACTTTTGGCGCAAGGAAAAAAATTACCTTCTTCTTAATTTAACAAAAAGGAAGAGTAAGTTTTTTTAATAACAAAAAGTTGGTAATCACTAAGGACACCAGGAATAAGTATGGTGTCTTATAAATCCAACCGTTAGCCCACTATTTTCTGCAGATAAATATAGTGCCTCACTTTACCTAGGACTAGATTTATTTTACTCTACATAGAGATGGCAAGAGCAGAGTAAATTAGGCTTACTCTCTGTCTCAGACTTGAGTCAGAAATTGAACAACTCTTCCCCATACTCACTCAGTAATAATAGTCTTTATATTTTCCCTTCGCCCCCGTGGAGTAGCATTTTATGCTTTTTGGTTTCTCTGAAATGTGGTCTCTTGGTTCAGAATATTAATGGCCAAAATGGCCAACTGTCAACGTAACAACATCGGATCCTTGGTCCTTGATCACTCCCCCTCCACAGCCGCCGGTCATTTCCGCCTATGGACCTCTTTCTCGACCGCAGCTTTCCGTCGCAAAATCTTCGCCGCCGTGAGCTGCGGCGGCAGTTCCCGGCACCATGACCACGAAAGCGACATGTTATCTTCACCTTCTTCTTCCTCCGTTACTAAAAAAGCTTCCGCAACCGTAACCCAGAGCAGCACTTCAGAGCCGGCGATCAAGAACACCGGTGGCGAGAAGAAAACAGTGAATGAGAGAAATGGCAGGTCGGATAAGTTGTCGGATCTTTTGAGCATTGCGGAAGCTGAGAGTGAAATGGAGACCAAGAAAAAGGTTGAAGCTTTGGAGGAACAGAAAAGGGTCGTTAGAGAAATGCAGATAGAGGACGAATTGAAGCGGAAGGCTGCTGCTTGCCATGTGAGGTTACTAGCAAAGGAAGATTCTGGAGCTAGGGTAACTCTTGCTATGTTGGGAGCTATCCCTCCTCTAGTTGGAATGCTTGATTTGGAAGATGTTGAGTCTCATATTGCTTGTCTCTATGCTTTACTCAATCTTGGGATTGGTAATGACATGTAAGTTTCCGGGATCTTGGTTGTTTGCTTTTCTCTTTTTTGTAGTATACCAATTTTGTGTCCCAAAGATACCGACTTTCTCGTTTCTTGATTAGTATTTCGTCTTTATAGGGTAAGCCTTTTCTGGGTTTTGTTTTAGTTCGATTATTTTTCATGGAAGATGACTGGAAAATGAGGAGTCTTGTTTGCTTTTAGATTGAGAATGTAGAGTCATTTTCTTTAAATTTTGTTGTTTCTCGTCTATTGATTTTTTTCTCTTTAAGAACAGTTTTTGTTTTTTATTGGACTACGCTCTCTCGTGATTTGTTTCGATAGGTCACTTTCCATGTTTTACTGTTCAATTTTCTTGGAACAGTTTCGCATTTCCAGAGTATGTTTCACATGGAGATTATCTATCTAATGCATTCAATACGTGATAGCATTCTTAAATGCGGCTCTGTTTTATGAATCCCTTTGAAACGCTTCTTCAGGAACAAAGCTGCCATTGTTAAAGCTGGTGCTGTTCATAAGATGCTAAAGATCATGTACTCTCCAAATGCTCCGAGCCCATCAGTATCAGAGGCAATTGTGGCGAACTTTCTCGGCTTGAGTGCATTGGACTGTAACAAACCTATTGTTGGCTCTTCTGGTGCCATACCCTTCTTGGTTAAGACCCTTCAGGATTTGGGTCATAAAAGTAGCACTCAAGCAAAGCAAGACGCTCTTAGAGCTCTATACAATCTATCAATATTCCCATCAAACATCTCCTTTATTCTTGAGACCGATTTGATCCCTTTTCTCGTGAATGCTCTGGGAGATATGGAAGTAAGCGAGAGAATTCTTTCTGTCTTGAGCAATGTAGTATCCACCCCGGAAGGTAGAAAGGCAATCAGCAATGTCCAGGACGCTTTCCCCATTTTGGTTGATGTTTTGAATTGGACTGACTCACCGGGATGCCAAGAGAAGGTATCTTACATTTTAATGGTGATGGCGCACAAAGCATATGGGGATAGACAGGCCATGATCGAGGCAGGGATTGTATCTTCGTTGCTTGAACTGACACTTTTAGGTAGTACCCTGGCTCAGAAAAGGGCCTCCAGGATCCTGGAATGTTTGAGGGTGAATAAAGGGAAGCAAGTTTCTGAAAATTATGGTGGGAATTTGGTTGCAACAGTCTCTGCTCCTATTTGTGGTTCTTCTTCATCTTCTGTGCACCCGGGGAAGGCCTGTTTGGAAGAAACAGAAGACATGATGAGTGAAGAGAAGAAAGCGGTAAAACAATTAGTCCAACAGAGTTTGCAGAACAACATGAGGAGAATTGTCAAGAGGGCCAATTTGCCTCAAGACTTTGTACCATCTGACCATTTTAAGTCCCTCACTTCGAGTTCAACTTCCAAAAGTTTACCTTTTTAATAAATTGTGTTCAGCCACCATCAAACTGCAGATTGGAAGATGAGCAGATTGAATTAGCCTTAAATCTCGTCCCTTCCAACTTCTTGAGTTCTTTTGTAAGCATTGGTAGTCTAAGGGGTAGCATCATGTTTATCAGAATCTCTAATAGTAAATATTTCTTTTTTGGTCTTACTGGTGTTAGAATGAGCTTCAGGTGAATCTGCTTTGGCTTGAACTGAACAGCCATGTAGGTAATGATATGCGTTTCCTGATTCTCCATAATGATGTCATTTGCCCCACAGAACATTGTTGCCTTGGTGTGATGATAGTCAAGGGAGGGTCATTTTCAACCCTCCCAAAGGCTAAAACAGTACATGTTTGTCTAACTCTCTGGCCCTTGCTCTTAATTTATATCCCGACCATGTTAGCTTGTATGTTCTAAAAGTGGTGTCAGTCATTTTCTTCTGCATTGCAATGGAGACTGTTCACTGCCTATTTCTTTTTTATGTGAGAATCATTGTTAAAAGAAAAAAAATATCTGGGAAACTTATAGTAATGCCAGTTTTCAAATCTGGGTCTGATTCTGACGGGTTTTCTCCGGAATCCAAGGATGTCCAGAGTTATATTGGAATTCTCACTCTCACACATTTAGTAGCAGGAACATGGAGAGTTATCCCAGCTTTTAAATTGATTAAGTTAAAGGAAAATAATTCTGTTACCCGCTGTATAACATGTGCGCCGACCTGACGGTTCCTTTGTTTTTACCTAGTTGGTCCATTTTACAGATGAAGAAATAAGAATCTGAAATGAGCTGTCCTGTCTGGCTTACTAATATTTCTGCAACTTAATCGCCACAAGGGTCATTTTGATGTTGAAGTGATGGTGAGATGTGGGGTATGACCGTGTTATAATCATCTACATTTATTATTCCCTCCGTTCTCCTTGCTTTGTCCTTCCAACCCAACTCCAAGCTACCACACTGTCTAACAACCCCCATGCCATGCAGTCAGTAGTATGCTTATAACGTGATTTGGATATATTCACCCGAAAGAAGAAAAACCTTTTTTGCTGCCTAAAGAATATGAGGATAATTTTATCAAGAGTGTAACTGTTCCCACTTAGATCAATGTACCAAAAAATCCCAAAAAGAATTACAGAAAATAACTCTGGAACGATGTAGAGTGACTAACAAAGTGCCTCACTACTTTGCTACACCTTCCAATATAATCGATTGTTTACAACCAAGATGTAGAACGGACATGGAAGTAGCAATGGTGAGTGTAGGGAGAGAGTGAAGGAGTGGTGGGGCTAGCTAATGGCGAATTTTCTAGTCTTGACTAACACAGCACAGGTTTGTTGGCATGAGGTTTTCGCCCATCTGATGCTTCTGAGCTCGATTTCAATTGCCGAAAGTCCAAATAATATGTTCAGTTTCTTCATGTGGCTGTCAAAGTAGACGCTCCGGTCAGATTTGTGGGAGTTTCTTGTTTCAGAGGGTACATCAAATTTCTACTCCCGCATATAACTGAACCACTAAGTACAAAAGTTACTAGTGTTTTTCTTTTTTCCCTAGACCCTAAAAATTAGAGTTTTACTTCTTTGTTGATATTTTAAATCTAAATATAAACATTTTATATTCTTAAAATAAAAGCAAAGAACAGTTTAATTTTTGTTACGTCTTTATAAATTTGACACAATCCAAATCTACAATTACAATGACTACATTTATGATCCACGGAAGTCTTTCCTTGTAGTTGACGTCACAGGTATTTAACGTTACGAGTTTTAGACTTGGTAAGGAAGAGTGAATGATGGCAATCAAACTGCACTGTAAGGAAAGGGAATAGAGTATGGTTTCCACTGACTGTACCAGAGACCGAACCATCTCGGTGTGTAGAGGACACAACAGCAACACACATGATGTGTAAATTTAATTCGTTCACCGAACCACCTTAGTTGGCGGGCCAGCTTAAGGAGTAGAGTGTCTGTTAGCCTCAGGTAATGATACGCATCACCGTCTTCATATCACGTCAATAACATTCAGCCCGCTTACCCCTCACCGACATATTGTACGAGTCGGTGCTGTTTTCCTTCATTCGTCAAAACATGCTCAAAAAGCGATTCAAGATGTAGTTGGAGGATTTTATTAAATCCTGCCTTGTATGCACTTCTACCATCACTTCGTTTTCTCGATATTTCTATTTACTGCATTTGGATGGAGTATACTCCAAGTAAGTTATGGAATAAATCCCAAGAAGTTTTTTTTTTTTAAAGTAAGAAGTTGGATTTTATTAATCATCCAAACATAAAAGAGAAGAAATAAAGGGAGGAAAGTTATAAAACCACTCTCCCACATTCGACAATGACCGAGATGCCTGAGCTAACCTATGAGCTACCTCATTTGACGAACGATAAACATGACTTAACTTTAGTTCACAACCAAGTTGTGAGATAGATTGACGAATAGAACGAACTATGTCACCCAACATCAAAGCACACGTAGAATCCTTGTTTTGTAACGCTTTAATCATTATTAGATTATCACTCTCAACGATAACCCGACTCCAACCTTTTCCCTCTACCCAACTCAAGGTCTCTTTTATGACCATAGCTTCGGCTTCCACTAGCCTTAAGTAAGCCTTCAGTTTCTCCACCTTAACACCCAATACCCTTGCATTACTGTCCCTCACAACTACCCCATACCCTGCACCCAAACCACCAACAGGACATGCAGCATCAACGTTTAATTTAACCCAGCCAATTTCCGGATATTGCCATTTCGTTGCTGCAACATGACTTCTATCCTGAACAATAGTAGCTGTCTGCAACTCCGTTAGCATTCTAGACGCCTTCATCCAAGTTCCATGCAGCAACGTAGTTTTTTGCTTCCATATCTTGTCATTCCTAGAGCTCCATATTTGCCAACAAACAGTGAGTGCCATAGCAACGCTTTTATCGTTAAAGAGAGCAAATATTTTTCCCATCCATTCTTGGAAAGAACATACCACCGGGGAGTACCAACCAAGAGAAGACGCCTGCCAAATTTGCTTTGCAATGGGGCAATTAACCAACAAGTGTAGAATACTCTCTTCAGATTGATTACATAGTGGGCATAACAGGGGCACGTCAACTCGTTTCCTTATCAATTGGTC
>JAOSBN010000008.1:18201594-18212668 GCA_027563595.1 Erythroxylum suave | reverse complement strand
CTATAAGACCACGAAAGCCCTCTTTAAAAGAGAGCCTTTACCCATATCCTAGTATGCTAAAGTTTCCTATTGCGAGTTAAGTCCTTGGTAAGATCCATTCGAGCCATATCATTCTTGATCACTTCTTGATCTGATGTTTGATGTGTGTAAGTTTTAACAAATAATCTTTGACAATCTGCAAGTGCACAGTTCGTTAATGTAGTACCTAAGATGTTGATCCGACGAGGAGGGATAATCTAATCCTAAAATCTAAGGCCAGAAATCAATATAAAAATTCAAATTGCAAGAAACTAAAAACAAGAAATTAATTCAATCAATCAAATCAAATTAAGAATCAATCACGGAAATATTAAATTTTCAACAGTTGCAACATACACCCAAGAATCAACTAAGGGAAATTACCAATTGAGATAGAAGGCAATTTACGTATCTATAATGCTAACCTAACTGATTATAAATTACTAAATTGTTGGTTTTAAACGATCCTAAGGTTAATTGTTCTCTCTTGAGTTATAATTATTAACCCTAAATCATAAACCCTAATCAGATTATGGAGGCTGCAATCTTTCAACTAATAACTTATCCAAAATCCTAATTAGTTCTGAAGTTCTCTAATAAACTACCTGAAACCTATGCAAGATCTCTCTTTGACAATTTATCGATTTGATTTAATTATTATTCTATTAAATCACCTAACTCTCATTAGCCTAATTTAATTATTTTTCATTCGATTCACCCTCTTAATTTATTATCGAATTATGCACTTGTAGAATTAAATCACAATAAATCCAATTAACATATAAGCAATCAGATTTCGTTAATTCAAAGATAAAAGTCCAAATATGAGTTTAAAACATACTCAACATTCGAAAATCCTATCATCAAACTGTTATTTCAATTCTATACAATAATAAAACTGAAAATGAACAGAAAATACAAACTGAACGGATGATGGGAGGCAGTGACATCGGAAAACTCCTGATTTAGGAAGTATGTCGAGTCAGCTTCTTGTCCTCGTCTCTCTTCCTTCTTCTCTTCATCTATCTTTCAATGAATTCTCTCTAGGATTTCTCAAGGCAGCTAATGCAAAAGCTCCTCTTGCCTCTTTTTCTTGGTCTTTAAATATCTTTTGTGTTTTGAGTAGCCCTAAGATTTTTCCAGGGTCCAAAAGGTCAAAAAATCCCTCGAAACTTGACGTTTTTTAGTGTCTAAGCATCTGTCCAATGTAGGCTATTTCCTGGGCTTCTGTGATGATCGTGGCATGTAGGCCACGATCATAGGCTATATCCTGGGCTTTTGTCACGATTGTGGCATGTAGGTCACGATCGTGAACTCTTTTGTTTCTATTGTGTCATGATTGTGGGTCATTGTTTCGGCCCGAATGTCTCCGAAAGTTCTCCGTTTTTCAATGTTGACCTTGAAACATTAGCAAACATATCAAGGTACCTCTAAAACATAGTTTTTAAGCTCAAAGACTTGTACTAACCAATAAAACGCCTAAAACATAAATATTTAACAAACTAACACAATTATAACCTAAACACATACTAAACGATTGAATTAACAATTAAATACATATCAAACTAAGCCCTAAAACACAATGCAATTTACACTTACCACTTTATCCCAATTCTTTTTAGGCCTCACTTTTCTCCTCTTTCAAACTTTAAATATTATTTTCTTGTATCTTCTTACTAGAGCGTTAGGCTGTCTCCTTTTAAGATGTCTAGACCATCTAAACCTTATCCTAGTCACCTTTAATTTGTCTCTTACTATTAGATTCTTGACCTTATTTCTTTCGATAAGGTTATATATCCACTAAAGCATCCTCATCTCTGTCACCAAAAGCTTATTATAATGTGTTTGTTTGATAGACTAACACTCCGGCCCATATAACATGGTTGGTCTAATCACTAAGTGATAGAATTTACTTTTGAGCTTGAGTAATATCTTTTTGTCACATAAAACTCCTGAAATACTTTTTCATTTAAACTACTCAGATTTGATACGATGGACTATATCTTTATCGATCTCTCGATTGCTTTGGATGATAGACCTTAAGTACTTAAAACACTCCTTCCATGATATAACTTTTGATCCAATATTTATCTCCACATTGGTAGCCACCTGATAGTCTGAAAAGTTGCATTCTAAATACTTAGCCTTAGTTCTGCTCACTTTAAAACTCATTGACTCTAACATTTCTCTCCAACATTCTAATTTAAAATTGACCCCTTCTCTTATTTCATCTACTAAGTCAATATCGTCAGCAAACAATATATGATAAGAATATTAAATTATTAAATAATACATATTTTTTAAAAATAAAGTCTTATTTTTACTGTATTAGTTTATAAAAATAATTAAATTTGAATAAATATGTCTCAATCAAATAAAATTTTATTTTTAAATTTTATTGTAAATCTCAAACAAAATTTTTTTAATTTGTTGTAAAAGTTCTCTAGCTCTCACTTAAATAATAAACTATAAACTATAAACTATAAAAAAAAAAGAAAAGTGAAACTATATTTTATTTGTTTTATTTAAGTGGGCGAGAGATAATGAATGGAAGGAGGCTTTTTTTAGATTCAGATCAACTGAACCCAAAAATGGTGTGTCCTCTGTTCTCCATCAATCTCAACCACTTATTTTTCTCTCTCCCTCTTATTGAATGGTTGAGATTGATGGAAAAACAAGAACACACCATGTACTTAAGTACAGGTGATCTGAATTCATTTTTCTTGTGTCTGTCTTACGACGGAGCGAGTTCCATGCTCTCGAAAAATGGAAAATCTGACGGTCGCATGCTTATTCTAGCCCCACATGGCTGTAAGATTACTGAGAGGAGGGCAATGAACGCCCGACAATTTCCTCTGCACTATATTGGGCCCAGAACCAAAACTAAGGCTTTATCCCCAAGCCTAGAATCCTCCATTGCAGACAGCCTCCGATCATATGTTAAGGTCTCTCATGCAAAACTTACGCGTAACTATAAGCCTAGCAGCCATTGTCGCGGAGCTACATTATCCTTTTCTTTTCCCAAAGAACGGGAGGGATGAGCTCCTTGGCTAATAGACTTTGACTAGGGAAATGTACAATCGTAACCTACAAGTTGTCAAAAGTAGAGCTATTTCTGTACACTGTTAATCTGCTACTTCCTTGCTACATATACCAGTAAATACAGCATCCATGAAAGCAAACAGATATATTCTGAATGTCAGGACCAGGATATGAGTTATTAAGTTTAAAATCCTGGAAAGAAATAGAAAATTTCAGGGATGGTAGGGGTCCTAACCCAAGGGTCAGACGCTTACCATTCATCTAAAGAACAACATGAGCATGTTCGTGGAGTATCATGGGCCATGTAAATGTTGTTAAGGAAAATTAAATGTCTTAAACGTGACTTCTGTTTCCTCGGATAGAAAGGCTAGTGGCGTGCTATATGGGCTTTTAACAGAACAAAAAAGACATTAAGCATTTGGGTTCGGCTGGATACTGATGGGCCTTTAAGATTATCCAGAGCCTGCTTGTATGGGGCTTATACTTTGCAAAGCTTACATCAGAAACATGGATTATTAATACAAAAGTTATAATATCCAAGGCGTATGAAATTTCTTCAGCAAACACCAGTCGTCAGTACCAGCTCTCTATCACCCGCTACTAGAAACAACAGTGACTTAACCTGAAATATCTGACGCCACGGTTCACGCACTACTCCACCTTCAGATCCAAAACGTACATATTTGTGGGAGAAAATGAAAAGGTATCTAACCCTCCCAAGAACATGGTTTCATTCGGGCAACATGGTCTGGATACAGGAATTCTAGTTGCTTGCCAGTACGTTTGAACTGGAATAAATATTCACTCACCAAAGATGGGACTGCAGAAACTGAGAAACGTGAAAAGTGAAAAGGAATACCTAGAATCATGTCTTAATTATCCGACACAAAAGGAAGCATGCATCTCATTTTGCAAGTTGCTTGAAATAATCTCGTTCATCAATAACTAGAAGATGAGCAAACTACTTAACGGTTAGAAAAAAAGTTAAACTAATAACTAATTTGTAATTTCTTTAGATACTATTGGCTGAACACGAAGCAGTAGTCATCATTCTAACACATTTGGCACATCTTTCTTTGTTTGACAGGAGATCAACAGAAATTATATAAGCACAGGCACCAGCCACCAGTACATTCGAAACCCATGAACCTGTTTCCAAGAGATGCCTGAAAAAGGTCTTCTACTTGCTTTCAGTGATCGGGAGGTACACACCTTCTGCTGCCAGCCAAACATTATCAGCACGCTTTTCTCTGACACCACATACCTATGAAAGCAACAAGGCAGCAAGTACACATAATAACAATTCAGTTCAGGTTTTCGGTTTTTAAAGCCAACTGCATTCACGAAATTCTTACTCCTTGATACTGTACAGTTGATGGTTTATGTCCCGTAGATATAGCTAGAGCTAGCTACCTTACGATAATGAAAAATTCAGGATTTTAACACAGTAGAGAAAAAAAATAAAATCCCAGGACGTTTAACATTTCAAAACACGACAAAAATTTTAAGGCACCAAGTTGAAAGTTTCAGTTCTGAAGGACACATATTTAAGTAGGATTGCATGTGAAAAGTATTAGAATTAACAACAATATTTCTTACCTCTTGCTGGCCTCCAGCTATCCGTTGGTATTTCTTGTCATGACTGTGCAGGTAGCCACCAGTGTCAACATGTTGAAGTCGAATCCTTTGATCTTGTTTCCATGTCTTTCCACTTCCTTCAATCAGAAGCCTAGAAAGAGAAACAAGATGAATATGATGAAAATAGGTCAAAGGCAGATCGTTCAATTAAAGAGAGTTTTACTTGATCTCACCTCCAGTAATCCCCGGTATCAGATTCATTATTATCACCTCCAAAGCAGCTGACCTGCAAGCAGTATTCTATGGTTACTAAAACAGTTTCAGCAAATCATAACCATGATCCTGAAGTTCACGCCACTATCATAAGATCAATATCATATTCTTTTCCCACATGATTAGTTCACTCATGAATTGTGATATCAGAAATTATCCTCCTTCTTCACTCTTCTAACCATCTTCATCCCAACATTTAATATCTTTCTAATCAGATTTGTGCCATAAGTATGTTAGACTATTGTTGCCACTTTTTATAATCAAGGAAAAAAAAAAAAAAAACAAGAGACCTCCATGTTTCCTGAGATTGGAGATGCATGGAGATGACTATGAAGCCACTTCCTAGTTCTCATGTGCTGGAGACGGATAATTGTGCCAGTTTTAACAATGTGTCCTTGCTTAGCATCTGTCCCTGGCTCGGGCCTCACAATCTAGATAGCAAACATAATAAACATGCATGTTTTTAGTCAAATTGGTACAGACGTAGCATATTAAAGCTTTTTAGAGCATTAATAAAAGAGAGTTACCCAGTAGCTATTGGAATCGTCAACAGCAGGAAATCCTGTAACAGATTGCTGTCCACTCCCAGAACCATACGGCACGTCGTGGGAATGAAGCCTAAACTTCGTCCTCTCGTGCATCAACTTAATAACCGTTCCATACGTAATCTGAAAATTAAAATAAAAAAGTTTTTAAAAAAAGGAACAAATGCGCTCAACTTTAGATCTACCTAGCCCTCTGAGTTCAATAGAAACAATTCAAGACACAAACCTCAATGCCTTCATCGGGTTTTGAGGCGGAGCCGTGATCAACATCGAGGCTGAGAAAGAGAAAAATGGTGAGGGAGAGAAAGGAGAGGGCCATGGCGAACAGCAATGCTACGAACCAGTTTTGTTGCCAGAAAGGTATGGGCCCCCCGTACGCTATCCTCGCCGGCGGTGAAGGAGATTGCGATTGAGAAGAAGAGGAAGGTCTGCGGTTAGAGAGGGTATGTGGGGCCGAGGGAGCCACGGTTCTTGAAAAATTCACCGTAGACGATGACCCTCTGTCCTCTTAAATCTTATTACGGGTTGTTAGGATCTGTGAGCTTTGCTTTGCAAATGATTTAAATAAGACAAGATGAAACATATTGCGGAAAGAAGAGGGTTGACGAATAGAAATTGTACAAGTTGGATTGTTTGCTGGCGTCGATAATTAGGTCTGGAAGGTAAGGAAAGTCGAAGCGGGTCTTAGGGTCCCCCCTTAGAGCCCAGCTGGGTTATGTCGTTGATTAAAGATATCCAAAACCTTTCGCAAATGGGCCTTATAAGTCCATTCGATATGAAGATGGGTGTCTTTTGACTTTTGTCAAATTAACAAACAGTTTAAATAAGTTATAAAATCATCTTTTACAGGAAACAAAAGTGATACCAAAAAATAATAGTAGAAGATTATTTGAATTTTTTTCAAATATTTAACTATAAATTGCACAGTTAATTAATGTTTAATTTTTTTAAAATCACATTAATATCAATTAAATTCAGGCATTCAGCTCGTCCAGTTGTAATATCATATAGACTAAATTGAATACATTATTATTAATAACCAACACACATATAACTATTTTAAGGTTTAGGATGTTGTTAGCAAATGTTTTGATAACATTATTTTGTAAAATATGAAAGTGTGATTTAAATTTTTAATTGTTAATTTTTAACTAAATTGAATGAAATTATTTTATTTCGTTTAATTAATATGATCGAGTAAATTTTTATTATCATTATATCTTACTTTATTAAAAATATCATGTTCTAATGTGGTGCTCAAAATTAATTTTTGATAATGATTAGGATAATATTGTGAAATGCATTTAAACTTTAGTAATATAGTCTACTTATTGATTTGATAAACATTAAATCTAAGAATAAAGAAATATATAATTATCAGCGGATGCTGTGAAGGTGATAAAGTTTTTTTTTCTCTGTTTATTTGAAATCAAAATGAGAATATTATATAAATTCAAGTGAGATCTGAGTGATAAGATGAAAATATCTTATGTCAGGTATATAAACTTCAGTGATTAATATAATATTAAACTAACAATTGAGTACTATAAAAAGAATAAAATACATATGTGGTTATGAGATTTAATTTATTAGCAAACATACAAGAAAATATTTTTTTCCCCTCAGACAAGTCTAAAAATAAGAGAAAATAATTCTTCTTAATATGCATACACATCTTATCCAAATGTCTTCTTGACTACTCTCAATAATAAAAATGTCATCACAATGATCGAACCAAATTTAACATCAAACTCATTGTCGTAATAATACGGCAATACCAAGGAAAGTAATGATATTGCTTTATCGATAATAAAAGCTAAACTCATAAAGTTTGTAGTTATAATTGAAGTTATATGATGATTTAACCGAGAGTACTACTGATTTAACTGTACCTCATTATGATACTCTAGTAATAATTATTTAAATGAAATATCTTAAGTATCATTACAAAATTAAACATATAAAAACCAATTATAATTGTGACAAAGATTGTCGTTCAGGATTCAAGAAGATGAATGTCCAATACATTTCTCTATGACAAATAATTGGGATCTTATAATGAAATCGATTTCTAGAAATAAATTCATTAGACATATCAAATCGTTAACATTGTATAGAATTTAAATGTATCGAATGAATATTCATATATTTATTATTAACGATAACAATGCTCCTTTTTTGTCAATCTACTTAATATTTG
This sequence comes from Erythroxylum suave, assembly GCA_027563595.1. Lineage (NCBI taxonomy): Eukaryota > Viridiplantae > Streptophyta > Magnoliopsida > Malpighiales > Erythroxylaceae > Erythroxylum > Erythroxylum suave. The sequence continues at coordinate 18,205,012 of JAOSBN010000008.1, read as the reverse complement.
ATAATATATACACACACACAATTTAGCATTAGTACTAGTTTTTAAAAAGAATAAAATTCAATTATAAAAGTGAGATATTTCTGTTGGAAATTCATACATGCAGTCATCTCATACCGATAGAGACATATGGATAAGGTGAATTATATACAAAGATTTCACTTATAACTCAGTTCCTTAAAGTTTTAGATTGAGATATAATGTCTTAGTTGTATATAGGCTCAATTAGATCTGGTCCGATTTCTCCGTAGACTCCTTCAAAACCTTTCATTTTTGTGACTTTAAGTTAAAGATTTTGTTTTAAGATGTATATTTATTTCTTATTCTAAGTCTAATTTTGAATTTTGAAAAAAATGAATTAAGTGAGACGAATATAAGATACATTTTTATATAAGTATTAACTTCTATTTTTGTTAGAGGATAACGCTAAGATAAAATTTAAGACACTCATTTAATTGATAAAAAAATTAAGATTTTATATGGTAATATATTAAAAAGAGAGAGAGGTTGTTAGTAATGTCATTATCTGAAAAAGTAATATAAACAATTTATATATTTTAAAATATCATATACAAACTTTTAAAAAAATATATTAAATAAGGGAATGAATGAAATTTAATTATTTATTATATATGTTTAGACTATCTTGTATATAATAATTTGAAAATTTTGAGATACGTTGCATATTTAATTGAAAAAGAGTTAATAATGTAATAAATGGTTTATACTTTGTGTGAATTTTTTATTAATAAGAATAGTATAAGTGATAATATTAACCTATAAAATTTGTTAAGATTTATACTTAGATTATATATCTATATACTTAAGTGAATTTCACTTGAAAGAAATAAGAAATGAAGAAAATCATTTTGGATATAATTTTACATGCATAACTTGACATGAATTGAACGGAATTTAATAAAATATACATAAATCATCACGGTATGAAAACATGTCAAATTTTGTATTGTATAGTGTCAAACCATGTAGTTGATTAGGTTAGTCTTAGAACATCGTTAAGTGACGTTTTGAGCAATATATTACCCACGTATAAAGGATAATGTAGATTACGTATATGAGACTAACAATATGTATTGTTGTCGAAATAGTGGCTAGCTATAAACGAATTTCGACTGACCATATTAAAGAGATATGAAAAAGAATGTTGAGTACAAAAGGTATTGTTGATCATTTGTTGTCTTATATTGATGTTAACATCGACGGAGGTGAATATGAAAGGAAAAAGTACTTTAGAATTTCTAGTTTTAATGAATAATAGGCCATTATCATAAAGGAGTAAGAAATAAATGTATATTTCTTTATCAACAATAACATATGCATTTATAATATTTTGAATTATAATAAAAAATCATACAATTTAATCATCTTGTAGATCATTTATATAATATTAAGAACATTATTGTTTAATTATGAAACATTATAATATCCAAGTATCAATTGCAAAGACTAAAGACCTTTACATATTCTTGCAACATCAAATATATAAGTAGCGCATATATTTATTTTAAATATAATATTTCAAAGAGATGAATATTTAATTATATATGAAATGATTGTAGATCTCATAATTAAATTAGGCCGGGTTATGAACATCACTAATTGAGATTATGAATTACACATTACCCAAATATAATAAGTTTTAGGATAATCTTACTATTTCATTATTAATGATTTATTTGGTATCATGATTAGATCTTATCATTATGAGTTTTAAATTCATATTTAACAAACTTAATATTACAAACATAATTAAGTGTTTGCTAAAATGTGGTGATTTAAAAAATAAGTGTATTACATTATCAAGGCTTTTTGTCACCCTAACCCTTTTTAAAAAGTTTACTTACCATTGTCAATGATGTTGTTGGTTTATGCTCTACAACTAATCAATTAGTTGTAGTTTAGTAATAAAATAATTTAAAGACATTATTTATCTTATTCAAGTTTAGATGTATATGTTGAAGCTCATGAGATTATGATATTGATATTGCATTGATATATTATTCCTAAAATTATTTTTAATCATTGGTTTATTAAGACAGGATATTACTAAAGTATAAAAAGACTAGTGCATGTTATTTTTTTTTTTTATGAAGGAAGTAATGGATCTTATATACTAAAGTATGAAGATACTTAAACAAATGTGTGGGTGCTTATTAGAGAAAAATTTCACTAAACTATCATGTATGAGAATTCTATTTAGAACATTATTTATATGTCTATAGAAATTCTCATTTTGATTATTGTATAAGTGATCATTTGATTTAAGATCACCAAAGTATCTCATATATGTGTTTTGATACTATTTATAGCTTATTCTAATCAAGGCTTGTTCATGCAATAGTTACTAGATATGATTCATCACTCTAAAGTAATTATAGAGAATATTTCATTGTTCTCGATTAATATTAAATTTGGGAAATACTTGCCTAAGGTGAAATGACTTCTTAAAAATATTTCTTAAATTTCATTAATTAAATAAATTACCAGTGGTGGAGAACAAATATGATTAGACTCAAATAAAGTAGAGATTAATTCTATACCCTATGTTTAATCAGAACACTGTATGATGAAATGATTGAATTATATGAAAGAATTATTCACAGAAAGGTTAGTCAAAATTACTTTGATGTTCTTAAATATTTGAGTGGTCATGATGCATTTTTGGACACTAATTTTAATTTGTGGACATAAATTATTTAATTAGACAATTATAGCTCTAGATCTTTCAATTATGCCTTTTGACCTTCTTAATTTTTCTTTTTATAATTCAAAAATTAGGTTTTTGGGTGGTGCATAGGCAAGTACAATAGCGTGTTCATGATCGTGTACTTAAAAATCATTAGATCCTTAAATCCAAAGCAAACATAGGTTTAAAATGGGAACACAAGTGTGTATCTCTTGAACAACAATGTGTTCATAGCCATATAACTTTTTGGAATTGCAGACCAACTTGTTGCATGAAACATAACTATATTGAAGTATATGAGCAAGTACATGGGGATGTTTACGCCCATGTACTTTTCTTACAACTTTATAATGAAGTTAAAATAGCTTTAAATCACCCCAAACTTATTCGAATTTGTTCCTTTTGCTCCAAATAAGTGAATTACAACTTAAAAAGTAAATTATGAATGAATTAAGTACCAAAAACAATAAAAGCACTCAAATAAATAAGATAAATGCACTAATTACAAACCTAAAAATTATGAACAATTAAGTACTTATCAAACATCCCCACGTTTAAGTGCTTGCTTATCCTTAAGCAAATTAATTTGATTACTCTCAACTTAATAAGAAATAACTCTGTGAAAGCATTAGACATGTTGATGGTGTGAATATTTGCTAATTATATTAATGATTTTGTTGACTTTTCGGGTAAATATTTATGTGGAAAGGGCGG
>JAOSBN010000008.1:18173711-18201494 GCA_027563595.1 Erythroxylum suave | reverse complement strand
TTAATAGTGGTCTTTTAATGATAGCATGTAACCTATTAGCATTCATTGGATTAAAGAAGAAAGAGGTACATTTGATGCACCATCTTCCTTCTTTCATCATCCAAAACTGAAATTGGTATGTCACATTTAGGTTAATAGTCTTTTCATATAGCCATCTTAAAGACAAATGAGAAAAGTCTCATTTATTGGCTCCTTTATGATTGATTAAAAAAGAAGTGATGCATTTCATGCAAATCTCTTCTTTCATTTGAGGTTAACCAAAATTGGAGGAGATTTTTCTTAGGAGAATGTAACCAAAAATCATAAACAACCTAAGCACTCATAATGGTTTGGGTAGGCCATATACATGAGGGAGTTCTTGCGAAGCTCCGATAAGTATGAGACAATTCTTGCGAAGCTCCAATAAACATGAGGGAGTTCTTTCGAATCTCCAGTAAACATGAGGGAGTCCATAAAGGAGCTCCATGTTATTAGCGGGTAGGCGGGAGAAGCCTTTGACATGGTCAACATGCACATGACATAACATTATGGATCACCATAAACTCACACTCAAACATGAGTTTCATGACGTCATTTCAAAAATTATCATCAAGATTCATGTACCAAACATTTAACAAATACTTTAATCATTCAAGAAGTAATAAATGCAACATTTATAAAGCAATTGAAATAATTTAATTCTTTTGATTTGGAAAAATACTCATAGCTCATTAACTCAGCTATAAGCATGTAACCCACCTGGATTCCTTACTTAAAAACTTACTTAAAATTGCCCCTCCTCTTACTCCTCTTACTTTACTTGATTCCCTTTAACATTGGCAAAAATCCAATTTAATAAGAATATCAATTGAGAACCCAAAAAGAATATTCACAAAAATTGATTCTGGAATACTTAAACCCATGTATTTCCTAAATTTCATAAACCAAAACCCTTCCAAAAATCCAAAGGATTAAAAATGGGCTTACCTTGAATCTTCACCAAACAAAGAGATGTTTGGCTCAAATGGAAGCTCTTCTCTTCCTTCTTCCTGAATACCCTCAAAATCACTCTTAAAACTAAGAAAAGATGAAACCCTAGCTTACTTCTTCGCTTTTTCTCTCATAGACGACTCTCTCTCACCTTTCTTTCTCCTTTTTTCGTTTTTCACTTCATTCTCTCCCTTCATTCAAGTTTTTGTTCATTTAATGTACAAAACACACTTTTTTCTCTTCTAATTCTACCCTTTATGAGTGTTAAAAGTCATCTTTACCATTTCTTTAATGCTTCATGGCTTTTAATCTTAAGTGGCATGCCAAATTTGCCCTCAATACATTCCTACTGCTTTAATTTCACTAACCAATGAAATAAAATCCTACTAACACTGTAATAAATAATTAAAATCTAATAATTATTCTATCATGACCTTATAATTTATTTTAAGGCGAAAATTCAAATTCCATGATTATTCTAATAATATCATGCTTAACTCATCAAAAAAAATTCAGGGGCTAACATTTCTCCCCTTTTTAAAAGAATTTCGTCTTCGAAATTCTTACTTGAGTCATTAAAGAGGTATGGATACTTCTTCTTCAAGGCCTCCAAGGGCTCCCACGTGGTCTCTTCCTTAGAATGGTGTTTCCATATGACTTTAACTAGTTGAACTGTCTTGTTCCTGAGGACCTTTTCCTTCATATCCAGAATCTCCACTTGAGTCTCCTTATAAGTCAGATCATCTCTCAACTAAACCTCAATGGCCTGAATGATGTGGGAGGGATCTGATCTATAGCTCCTTAACATGGAAACATGAAAGACATCATATATTTGTGACAATTCCGGTGGTAGTGCCAATCTATAGGCCAATGGTCTAATCCTCTCAACAATCTCATAGGGGCCCACGTATCTTAGGCTCAATTTTCCCTTCTTGCCAAACCTTATGACTCGTTGCTAAGGAGATGTCTTAAAAAAGACTTTCTCACCAACTTCATACTCCATTTCCTTTCGGTGTGCATTAGTATAGCTCTTCATTCTATCTTGAGCTGCTTTGAGCCTTTGCTTAATTAGATTGACCTTGTTAATTGTCATATGAAGTTGGGGATACATGGCTCATTTTACTTAGTGACCTTTTAGCTCTTACCGTAGTCTAAGCTTTAAGCTCTTTTTCACTGACAACTACAGTCACAACTGCCTTTATGTTCATGCATTAATATAACGAAATGCATCATGCATATTCAATGATTAATTTCTTATTTACTTGTGTCATTGGACTTTTAGATAGTTATATTCACATTTAAGTAACACTTCTAATATAGTCTCGAATATAGAACTCCTCGGATAATTAACTGTCTGGAATCATCACAATCATATTCATATAATATTTCAATACAAAATGTAAACTAACAATAATTCAATGTGAGACCATCTTAGGTTACTCACAGTTTACTCCAAACAGCTTATTGCCTCGAGATTTCAGCAACGTCTAGATGAGGTCGCTCTAATTGCTCCTCTATATTATGCAACAGATACATTTACACACATTACAATTTTGCACAATTATATAAGTACTCATTTATGCACATTTGTATATATGGATTATGTACAATGCATGCTTAGTGACAATCCCGGGTATATTACCTAATACTCATCTCATAATCAATTGACATCATCTTTTAATCATTCTTTAATACCTAATACACTTTCATAACTTTAATCGCCTCATTCCTCAACCACTAGGCTCATTCAAGATCCTATTCAAGTCTAATTACACATAGGAAAGCATTGACTTATCAATAATTTATATATGTACACAATATGGGATAATACGCATAATTTTCACTATAGGTGTCAGATTAAGATCATTCAAGTACAGTTTCAAAGAGCAATTCGAATTCTACAACTTTTGTGAAGACTCTGAAAAGAGATTTTGCTGTCTAAAAGTTAAAATTGTACATTTGTGAAATTGTCCTGAGAATGTCCACCCAACAGACATATATGTCCCTCCAAATCGACATGAATAGGGCTAGAACATTGAAATTTCAGAGAATGTCCACCCAGCAGGCATGAAGTCTGCCCAACGGACCTTTACGGGTTAAATTTCCATATTTCTAACCCGTAAGTTATATCTAACCCATATTATGCATATCTATCAATCTTACTTCAATTTCTCTTCATTCTCACCTCCATTCCATATCAAAACATCCACAAAACACATTATACAACATTGTTAATCATAATCACATAAACATAACATCAACCATGTCTATACATTCTTCAATCTTTCAGCACACATTCAACTCAATTGTCACCTTCCCTTGATCTATAAACTATCATCTTAATTCTCCTCATTTCGAGACATTATACTATCACTTTCTTTATCTTTTAATTCACTTTACTTCACCTCTATTTCAATTACTAACATCCACATTATTTCAAACCAAAACAGAACATGTTGATATCCATATTCATCATCAATTTTCTACACAATTTTAACTTCATTTCTACCTTCATTTCACTTCTAACTTATCATTTTGATTTACCTAATTTCAAGACACCACATTATCCCTTTCTTTAACCTCAAAATTATTCTAGTTTGTCTATATAATAACTACCCAAAAATTCATGTAACCAAGCATTAAAATAGAATATGAAAAATCCTTTTATCCGTCAAATTTTCTCCACTTGTTCTACTTCATTTTTCACTTTCATTTCATTCCTATTTACCACTTTAATTCATCTTATTTCAAGACACCATAGTACTCCTTCTTATGAGCTCTAAACTAACTTTATCTCATCTCTAAAACAATAAAAGAAATTCATGTAATAAACTAAGAAAACATAACACAATTATCCAATTTTCAAGTCAGAAATTCTACACTTCATGTTACACCATTTTAATGATCTTTCAAGTTCAAAGTCATCTCTACAAAAACTTATGAAAGGTTACTTATCTTATATGTAAAAACAAGACATATGCCCATTCATCACTCACAATTCACGTATATAATTTCATGATCACTTCATCAATCTCAAATTACTCATCAAATTAGTTTCACTTAACCCTACCCATTGTGATCAAAGCAAACTTACATGATAAAGACACCAAGTTCTTCGAGATCTCACTTATCCCTAGTTTTCTTCTCTCATACATGCATCATCATACAAAGGTGGGAGGTTGGGTCTTTAGTGAGAAATGAAGGAGAAGACAATGAAATTGATAATAGCAAATGAAAGGTGAGACAAGGTTCATATTGATGAAGGTAAGAAGAGAATCATGGATGAAGGAAATTAAAAAAGATGAGATGAGAGAATAACAAGAGAAATGGGAGTAAATAATAAACTGAAAGGCTAATTAAAAAAAAGGTAATCTTTCATCTAGGAGAGAGTGTCGTGGGTTAGGACATGTTTGGCAAGTGATATTTGTCACTTGCCATATGTCCCATAAGTCTCCACTTAGTCCCCTTATTTAACTAATCTATTTAACTCCAATTTCTAATCCAATTGTCTCCCAAATTTCAATGACACTTATTAATAGTTCCTAAAGTCATTTATCAAAATTTCTATTACCATTATAAATCAATTATCCTGCCATTTGGCATTTTTCCTAGTCCTAAAATACCTAAAATATCCTAAATTTCACCAAAAATGCTAAATCAATACTTACACACACAAATTCAATTTTCTATACATATAAACAACAGTTCATATCAAAAATCACATTTATAACTCAATTATACCTGAAAATTGTCAATGAATGCATGTACAATCATTGAATGTGTGCAATAATCCATTTAACATGTATGTATGGTAAATGATGCATGAACATTAAATGCAGGTCCTAAGTTCTCATAATATCTCTCAAGTTTAGTATTTTAGGGTTCTAACCCTTGACATAGGATATCGAGATGTTACAACTCTCCCCTCCTTAAGAAATTTTGTCCTCAAAATTCTTACCTGATTGTTGGAATAGGTGGGGATATTGTTTTCTCATGTGCTCCCCCATTTCCTAAGTCGCTTCCTCACTCGAGTGATTTTTCTAAAGGACTTTCACCAATGGAATTACTCAATTTCTCAACTATTACCTCTTGAACTGGTAATACATGCATCGAATTAGATCTATACCTCCTAAGCATGCTCACATGGAACACATTGTGTATATGAGACATCTCATTCAGTAAGGCCAATTTATATGCCAATGCTCCTATCCTCTTAATGATCTTATAAGGACCAATGTACCTAATGCTCAGCTTACTCTTTTTGCCAAATCTCAACACTCCTCACCAAGGTAAGACTTTTAGAAATACTTTATCTCCTACACTGTATTCCATATCCCTCTGGTGCTGATCCACATAACTCTTGTGTCTATTTTAAGCTGCTTTAATTCTACTTTTGATCAGTTTCACGTTATCCACAGTATCCTGTATTAGTTTTGGGCCTTCTACAATTCTCAAACCCTCTTCATCCCAATGTAAAGGCTTCAACATCTTTTGCCATACAATGCCTTATGCAGTTCCATTTCGATACTGCTATGATAGTGGATATTAGATGCAAACTAAATTAGAGCTATACACTAATCCCAAGCTCCTTGAAACTCAAATACAAATGCTCTAGGCATATCCTTAATAGTCTTAATTGTCCTCTCACTCTGTCTATCTATTTGAGGATGAAATGCAGTACTAAAGTTCAACTTCGTACCCATAGCAGACTATAGACTCTTACAGAACCTCGAAGTAAATATGAGATCCCTATCAAGCACAATAGACACCAGAACCCATGCGGTCTAACTATCTCATCTACATAACTCCAAGCCAGCTGATCTAGTGAGCTACTCTCTCTCACTAGTAAGAAATGTGTCGACTTAGTCAATCGGTCCATCATGACCCATATGGCATTGGGTTTCCTCGGGTTCTTTGGCAATCCCATCATAAAATCCATGGTAATTTGTTCCCACTTCCACTCCGGAATAGGTAACGAATGAAGCTTCCCAACTAGAGCCTGATGCTTGGTGTTAATATGGTGACATTTCAAGCACTTAGCTACATAATCAGCTACTTGCTTCTTCTTCCCTGGCCACTAGAATTGCTGCTTCAATGTGTTATACATCTTGGTGGTAATAGGATGCATAGCATAAGCAGTCACATGAGCTTCCTCTAGAATTTCTCTCCTCAATTCATCCACATTAGGCACACACAGCCTCTGCTTTAACCATAAAGACTTATCTCTTAATTCAAATTCAAAATCTGGATTCACCTTAATCTTCTCAATCAACCTCATTGTTTCAGGATCTTTACTCTGAACTCTTCTAATCCTTTCATACAACATCGATCTCAACTTTAGTATAGCTATTAATGCCTCATTCTGTTCTAGATTTAACTTCATATTCAAAGCTCTCAATTGAATCGAGCTCGATAACCTTGATAACTGAATATGAGCTACATTGCTATTCAACTTCCTACTCAATGCATCTACCACCATATTAGCTTTTCTAGGGTGATACTCAATCGTGCAGTCATAATCCTTTGACAACTCAATCCATCTCCTCTGTCTCATATTCAACTCCTTTTCACTTAGCAGATACCTTAAACTCTTATGATTAGTGTAAATATGAAAAGTCTCTCTATACAAGTAATGTCTCCATATCTTTAAAGCAAAGACCACTGCTGCAAGCTCTAAGTTATGTACCGGATAGTTAATCTCATGATACCTTAATTGTCTCGATGCATAGTTTATCATCTTGCCACACACATCCTAATCCTTAATGCGAAGCATCACTGTATACTACGTAACCACTAGTTCCTGATAGAATAGTCAACACTGGTGTTGTAGTCAACTAATGTTTCAACTCATCAAAACTCCTCTGACATTCATAATTCCATCTGAAAACCACATTCTTCCTAAGAAGCTTAGTTAGAGGGGCTGAGATCAATAAGAACCCCTCGATAAACTTCTAGTAATATTTGGCTAATCCTAGAAAAATCTAGATCTCAGACACATTCTTTGATGCCTCCCAATTCATTACTGCCTCTATCTTCTTTGGATCCACTTGTATACCTTACCCACTTACTATATGACCCAGAAATACTACCTGATCTAGCCAAAACTCAAATTTAGTGAATTTGGCATATAGTTGTTTCTCCCTCATAGCCTGTAGGATTACTCTCAACTGTTCAGCATGTTCTTCTCTGCTCTTTAAATACACTAAGATATCATCGATAAACACAATTACAAAACAATCCAAGTAGGGTTGAAACACCTTATTCATCAATGTCATAAATGCAGTTGGGGCATTAGTCAATCCAAACGGCATTACTAAAAACTCATAATGCCCTTACCTACTCCTGAAAGCACTCTTCGATACATCAGCCTCTATCTTCAACTGATAGTACCCAGACCCTAAGTCAAATTTAGTGAACGCCTGAGCTTCCTGCAACTGATCAAGTAAATCATTGATTCTAGGTAACGGGTACTTGTTTTTCACTTTTATCCGATTTAGTTGCCTGTAATCGATAAATAGTCTCAACGTTCCATCTTTATTCTTTACAAATATCATTGGAGCTCCCTAGGGTTATACACTAGGCCTAATGAACCCCATTTCCATCACTCTTGCAACTGAGCCTTCAGCTCCTTTAGCTCCACAGATGCCATCTTATATAGAGGAATGTATATAGGAGCAGCACCTAAAATCAGATCAATTATGAACTTTGTTTCTCGATCTAAAGGTAAGCTAGATAACTTAGTGGGAAACACATCCAGGAATTCCCTCACCACAGGAATGTCCTGCACATTCTACTTAGTTCGAGTATCAATGACATGGGCTAAATAAGCCTCACATCCTCCTTGCATCAACCTTAAGGCACTCATGAATGAGATTAGTCTAGTTGGCACTGCCTGACTAATACCTCTTAACATTGCTTTCGGTTGATTAGGAGATTCTAATATTATCTCCTTAGTGAAGCAGTTCATAATAGCCCTATAAGCAGTGAGCCATTCATAATAGCCCTATGAGCAGTGACCCAATCCATGCCTAGGATAATATCTATCTCTCTTAATTATAGTACAATCAAATTTGCCTCCAATTCTGCCTAATCAATTTAAATTAAACACCTAGACTTCTCCAATTACTATAGTACTACCTGTTGGTGTACTCACCTCTAATCTTTGTTTTAACAGTTTTCTATCATAATGCATCCTAGATGCCAGATGCGGTATGATAAAAGAATGCATAGATCCAGGATCTAGCAATGTAAAAGCCTCATAAGTAAATATAAATAGCACACCTGCAACGACATATGGAGAATCCTGAGCCTCCTGCCTAGTCTTAACATATACTTAGGTCTGAGACTGTGGTTGGGTGCTCTACCCCTCTGTCCTACCTATAGCACTCCCACAACTCATCCTGCCTCTACCATGGCCTCTTTGTCTAGACCCACTGGGTTGACTCGACTGGACTATAGTTTCTGTTACCGCTCCTCCTCTCCTACCAGACTGTGCTCCATACATACAGAACAATCCCTGATTTGATGGTCAAGTGAGCTGCATCGAAGGCAAGCTCCTGTCAACTTCTAGCATTCACCACTATGCCTCTTCCCACAATGCTCACAATTCAGTTAATATCCCTATACTACACCTCTTCCACTACTAGACTGTATGAAGCTACCCCTTTGTCTGAACCCTGACAATCTTGATATAGTCAGTGGTCTAAAAGCTCGATTTTGACGTTTGCTAAGCCTTTTACCAAACCGCTTTGAGATTCACAAGGTCTCTTTAGTCTAGACTCTAATATGTATTCACACTAACTATCATTCAACAATTGCTCAACTTGGATCAAGGTAACTTGTAGTTCCAAAAAACTATCTGAGTTAGAGATGGTTAACCTCGTCCGAATCTCCATGTTCAACCCGTCTTCGAATCACCTGCACTTGTCTTCCTCAGTAGGAACTAAAGCACTACCTTATCCCATCAGCCTATTGAATCTAATCTCTTACCCTACTACTGATAAACTACCCTTCTTCAAATCTATAAACTCCTTCATCTTTCTATCCAGGTAAAATTTGGGCATATAGTTCTCTTTGAAGACTCTCAAAAAGTCTTCCCACCTTAGGTTACAAGGCTTGGTGGTACTACCTAGAACAGTTTTCCACCACTGGTAAGCTGGCCTTTACAGTAGAGAAATAGCACAATCAAACCTCTCATCTGACTCACAATCTATCTGGTCAAAGACTCTCTCCGTCCTCTCTAGCCATCCCTCAGTCTATGTAGGGGTCTACACTTCCGTAGAAGTCCATAACCTCTTACTTTTATAGTTTTTCATACCTCCTTTCCCTTCTCTTGAGAATTTGGGGAGGCATTCCCTCAGGTCGAGACATAGACGACTCCCTACTGACTCCTACTGATCTTAGGTCAGCTGATTGTCCCACTTGTTCACCTATGGCGGATGACCTATAATAGACAATAACTTCAATTATTATTCGAAATTCTCACAATATTTCATGCTTAACATTCCTATATATCCCTATGGATGTCAACCATGCTCTGATACCTACCACTTTAGCACCCCGACGTGTACACATTCACCCATTAGGCGTCTGTACACGTACCCGATGGAAATGGCGTGCTAACTTTATCACTTTCACGTATTGCATGGCATTATAAATTAAAACATAAATATCACAATTTCTAAAACCCAAAAATTCTTTATTTCATTGCACAAACAATATATACACTGTAGCTTTACATTAATATCCATATATGTACAACCTTAAAACTAATCAGAGTTTACATTTTTGTACACAGGATATGCTACGCACATGAGGAAATATACAACAAAAATTTATCTAAAACCCTGAATCCCAACTGACCGACCTCTGAGCCATGTCATCTCCTAAAAACTTGTACTAGATCCCTTCTATGTGGTATTAGTAGTTAAGTCGACACTCTCGTACCTAAAAAGTCAACGTGCAATTTTGGTGAGTTTTACAAACTCAATTAAGTAACCATCCTCGATGGTTCACTCATATCACACATATCACATCAATACATACCACATATAATTCATAACATTTAATTTCTCATGTATCTTCATAAAACACTTTGTACATATATGTTCACATTTTTCATTCAATTCAATTCCACATTTCAATTGCAATCATTTAAATCATATAATTCATGTGTGTAGGCAGTGTTCATGAGACTCATAATTGTTTATTTATTTTATTGTTATGACCGAGTGTCTTTTTCACTATCCCGTGTCTATTGTGGATACCGAGCTCATTAATATTGTCCCTTATTCGTTGGGGATACAGTGCTCATTTTACTTAGCGAGCCTTTGACTCTTACTGCAGTCTGAGCTTTAAGCTCTTTTTCACTAACAACTACAGTCACAAATGCCTTTATGTTCATGCATTCATGTAACAAAATGCATAATGCATATTCAATGATTACACTCTTTTTTATTCACATTTTTCATTGAACTTTTAGTCTGGTATTTAACATTAAAGTTAAGAACAAATAGTCAATTATATTCACATTCAAGTAGCACTTCAAATACAGTCCTGAATATAAAAATCCTCAGACAATCAATTGTCCTGAATCAACACAATCACATTCATATAATAATTCAATACAGAATGTAAACAAATAATAATTCAATGTGAGACCATCTTAGGTTACTCATAGTTTGCTCCAGATAGCCTATTGCCTCGAGGTTCCGGCAATGTCTGGATTAGGTCACTCTAATTGCTCCTTTATATCATGCAACACATACATTTACACATATTACAATTTTGCACAATTATAGAAGTACTCATTTATGCACATATATATATATGGATTATATACAATGCATGCTCATTGACAATCCCAGGTACATTCCATAATACTCATCTCATAATCAATTAACATCATCTTTCAATCATTCTTTAATACCTAATAGACTTTCATTACTTTAATCGCCTCATTCATCAACCATTAGGCTAATTCAAGATCCCATTTAAGCCTAATTACATCATAGGAAAACATTGACTTATCAATAATTCATATATGTACATGATTTGGGACTATAGGCATAACTTTCACTATAGTTGTCGAATTAAGGTCATTCAAGTACGGTTTCCAAGAGGACTTTGAGTTCTACAACTTCTGTGAAGACCCAAAGAGAGATTTTCTCATTCAAAGGGTAAAAATTGCACATTTACAAAATTTTCCTGAGAATGTCTGCCCAGCGGACCTTTACAAGACAAATTTCTAGATTTTTAACCCCTAAGTTACATCGAATCCATATTATGTATATTTATCAATCTTACTTCAATTTCTCTTCATTCTGACCTCCATTCCAACTCAAAACATTCACAAAACACATCATACAAAATTGTTGAGCATAATCACATAAACCTAACATCAAACATTTCTATACATTCTTCAATCTGTCAGCACACATTTAACTCCATTGTCACCTTCCCTTTATCTATAAACTATCATCGTAATTCTCCTCATTTCGAGACATTATACTATCACTTTCTTTGTCTTTTATTTCACTCTACTTCACCTTTATTTTAATTACCAACATTCATATTATTTCAAACCAAAACATAACATGATAATATCCACATTCATCATCAATTTTGTGCACAATTGTAACTTCATTTCTACCTTCATTTCACTTCTAACTTATCATTTTTATTTACCTAATTTCAAGACACCACATTAACCCTTTATTTAAGCTCAAAATTATTCCAGTTCATCCATATAGTAACTACCCAATAATTCATGTAACCAAGCATTAAAAAAAAAGTGAAAACTCCAATTATCTGTCAAATGTTCTGCACTTGTTCCACTTAATTTTTCACCTTCATTTCATTCCTAACTATCACCTTAATTCATCTTATTTCAAAACACCATAGGACTCCTTTTTATGAGCTCTAAACTAACTTTAGTTCATCTCTAAAACAATCAAAGAAATTCATGTAATAAACCAAGAAAACAAAACATAATTATCCAATTTTCAAGTTAGAAATTCGGCAATTCTTGTTACACCATTTTAATGATCTTTCAAGTTCAAACTCATCTCTACAACAACTTATGAAAGGTTACTCGTTTTATATGCCAAAACAAGAAAGTTATATGGCCATTTCATCACTCACAATTCACACATATAATTTCATGATCACTTCATCAATGTCAAATTACTCATCAAATTAGTTTCATTTAACACTACCCATTGTAATCAAAGCAAACTTACATGATAAAGACTCCAAGTTCTTCTAGATCTTACTTTATCCTAGCTTTCTTCTCTTATACATGCATTATCATACAAAGGTGGGAGTTTGGGTCTTTAGTGAGAAATGGAGGAGAAGACAACAAAATTGATAGTAGCAAATAAAAGGTGAGACAAGGTTCACGTTAATGAAGGTAGGAAGAGGATTGTGGATGAAGAAAATTGAAGAAGATGAGATGAGATATTAATAAGAGAATTGGGAGTAAATAATAAAGTGAAAGACCAATTAACAATAATGGTAGTCTTTCATCAAGGAGAGAGTGTCGTGGGTTAAGACATGCTTAGCAAGTGTCATTTGTCACTTGCCATATGTCCACTTTTCATAAGTCTCCACTTGGTCCTCTTATTTAACTAGTCTATTTAACTCCACTTTCTACTCCAATTGTCTCCCAAATTTTAATGAAACTTGTTAATAATTTCTAAAGTCATTGATCAAAATTTCTATTTCCATTTGACTCTTATTTCTTCTACCATAAATCAATTATCCTGCCACTTGGCATTTTTCATAGTCCCAAAATACCCAAAATTTCATAAATTTCCTTAATTTCACCAAAAATTCTAAATCAATACTTATACACACCAATTCAATTTTCAATGCATATAATCCACAATTCATATCAAAAATCACATTTACAACTCAATAATACCTGAAAATTGTCAATGAATGCATGTACAACCATTTTAATGTGTACAATAATCAATTTAACATGTATGTGTGGTAAATAATCCATGAACATCAAATGCAAGTCCTAAGTTCTCATATTATCTCTCATGTTTAGTATTTTAGGGTGTTAACCCTTAACATAGGATATTGGGATGTTACACTGAATTTATTTTCTAAAGGCAACAACTTGGAGATCTATGTGTGAATTTAATAACATCAATTCTAGTCCAAGGGATGAGTGAAGCTTTGGTGGAATGAAGGTGAAGCAGCTCCTCCATCATCTTGTATAAGCTACACATTATAGTGGGCTATCATATACGTTGCAAGGTAAATTTCTAACAGTTGTCCATTGTTTTATCTCTTACCATCTTGTTTAACTAATCTTTTAACTCCTTACATCATCCGTGAAAATTCTTGTCCCCTAAATATATCTTTATTCTAATTTTGTCACAGTAAAATGTCACATATCCACACCATGAATTTGTCTCTCATGTAATGAATTTTTTTTCCTTCACATCCACTCCTTCATAAACGTGACAGCAAAAGATTTTTGTACATTCTTGTTCCAAAATATTGAGAACTTCTTTATGTATGTGACAGCTACCACTTAAGGTTCATTCACATGTACATGTATCATTTCTTGTCCATTTAATAACATGTTACACCTAAATAGACCAACATATAAGTTGGATCGATTTGCTTTAAGTATCCATAACTAAGACTGATTCTTATGTTCTTATGTTTCAGCCCAACAATGCTTCAAAGTTACTCCACTATAAATTAAAATAGGATCAATCTTGATCTATCATAAATCCATCTGATTGAATTTATTTTTGACTCATTTCCATACCAGTTAACTCCAATATTTTTCAGCTATCATTTGACTTTAGTACTTGTCATTTAGGGTTGGTTACTAATTGACCTTTTAGCCAAAAATAAAATTTGCATTAGCCCAAAAACATTATTCACACAAATTGAAAGTTTATATACGCATGAAAAGAAAAGTTTGGGGTTTTGCAATCACCCCTCTTTACAAAAAAATTCGTCCTAGCAATTTAACTAAGGCTACAATGACATGCTCAAAATAAATTGGGACATAACGCATGCATTTGGTGCTTGGGCTTCTACGTAGCTTCTTTTACTATGTGATTCCTCCACAGCACTTTAACTAAAGGAATAATCTTACTACACAGAACCTAGCCTCTGTGGTCAAGAATTTGCACCGGTTCTTCTTCGAAAGTCAAATCTTCCTTTAAATTCACTAGTTGCTCTGTGACACATGAGATGGATTACATAGATATTTGCAAAGCATGGATACATGGAGGACATTGTGAATCCTTGCAAGTTCATCTTATAACTTCAATCGATACACCACTGATCCAATGCTTTCTATAACTTCATATGGTCCCATATAATATGGACTTAATTTACCGTATTTCCTAAATCTCAATATGCCTTTCCAAGGGGAAATCTTAAGAAATACTTTATCTCCAATTTAAAATGCAGTATCCCTATAGTGATTATTCGCACAGCTTTTCTGTCTATCCTCAACAATCTTTAATTTGTCTCGAATAATTTTAAACTTTTTCTGTTGTCACCTATACAAGTTTAAGACCTATCAGTTTCCTTTCACCTCCCTCATCCCAACATACTGGAGTTCTGCATTTTCTTCCATAAAGTGCCTCATAAAGGGCCATGCCAATGCTAGCCTGATACCTGTTATTGTAGGCAAACTCTATCAGTGGTAGGTGTATGTTCCAACTCCCTTTGAACTCCATAACATAATACCTAAGCATATCCTCAAGTGTCTGAATAGTTATTTCCAACTAACCATCCATTTGAGGGTGAAAGGTGGTGCCAAACTTCAAGCGTTTACCTAGGCTTTCTATAAGTTGGGGCTAAATCTTGATGTAGGGTCACAGTCCGAATCAATAAAAATGAGCACACCATGGAGTTTCACTATCTCATCCATATACAACTTGGCTAACTTGTTTAAAAGATAATCATTCTTAATTGGAAGGAAATGTGCAGACTTTGTTGACCTAACCACAATCACCCATATAGCATCGTCCCCTTTCTGACTCTGTGGAAGTCCTATAACAAAATCATAGTAATCTTCTCCTACTTCCATTCTGGGATAAGGGGAGTTGTATTAATCCCACAAGCTTTTGATGTTATGCACTTACTTGCTAACAGGTTAGATACTTAGAAATAAAGTCTACTACTTCCTTCTTCATCCCTCTCTACCAATAGTGCTCCTTAAGAGTGTGGTACATTTTTGTGCTACTCGAATGCATAGTGTAAGTTAAGTGAGCTTCCTCTAAGATCTCTTTCTTTAATTCTTCTACGTCTGGTACATATAATCATTGTCCCCTACCACTGTACCATCTTCCTTAATAGTAAGATCCATTCTTTGCCTAGTGTCAACTTTTGTTTTCAATTTCATCAATTGCATATCTTGTTTTTGTCTCTCTCTAATCTAATCCACCAAGATGGGACGAATGTGAAAGGTAGCAGTTAATGCCATTGAGTCTGTCATATCCAATCTCACTCCTAGAGACCTCATTTCTACTAAAAGTGGAAGATATATTGTCTTCAATTATGCTATTGAACTGGTTGGTCTCCTACTTAAGGCATCTGCCACTACATTAGCTTTTCCGGGATGGTACTCTATTGTACAATCATAATCTTTTATTAACTCCAATCATAGCCTTTGCCTCATGCTCAGTTCCTTCTGAGTAAACAATTATTGCAGACTATTATGATCAGTGAAAATACTACAGGAACATCATATAATTAATGCCTCCATATTCTTAATGCAAAAACTACTGCTGCCAATTATAAATCATGGGTGGGATAGTTCTATTCATGCTTCTTCAATTGCCTAGAAGCATAGGCTACAACCTTATCATTCTGTATAAGTACACACCCTGATCCCAATCTTGAGGCATCACTATACATTACAAATCCATCAATCCTTGTTAGTAATGTGAGTATAGGGGTTGTTGTCAACCCTTTTTTCAATACATCAAAACTTCATTGACAAGCATCTGACCACTCAAACTTCTCCTCTTTTCACGTTAACTTGCTCAGTGGACTTGCTATTCTGGAAAATGCTTCAATGAATTTTCTATAATAGCCTGCCAATCCTGGAAAGCTCCTAACTTCTGTCATAGTAGGAGGAGGTCTCTAATTATAATAACTTCAATATTTTGGAGATCCACACTAAGTTCTTCACCTAAAATGACATGACCCAAGAAAGTAACCTTATCAAGCCAAAATTGGCACTTACTGAACTTAGAGTATAACTGGTGCTCTCGTAAGGTTTGTGGTACAATCTAAAGGTGTTCTATATGATCGTCCTAACTTCTTGAATACACCAATATTTCATTAATAAACACGGTCACAAACTTATCTAAGTACTCTCAAAACGCCCTATTCATCAAATCCATAAAAGCAGCCGGTGCATTCGTTAATCCAAAGGGCATAACAAAAAATTCATAATGCCCATACCTCGTCCTAAAGGCAGTTTTTGAAACATCTTCACTACAAACTTTCAACTGATGATAGCCTGATCTTAGATCAATCTTTGAATACACCTTAGATCCCTGTAGTTGATCGAACAAATCATTAATCTTGGGGAACAAATACTGGTTATGAATTTTCACTCTATTCAGTTGTCTATAGTTGATACACATCCTTAAACTCTTATCCTTTTTTTTCAAGAATAAAACAAGAGCCCCCACGCAGAAGTGCTAGGTCTCACAAAACCTTTATCTAACAATTCCTCCATTTTCACTTTTAATGCCTTTAAGTCCACTAGAACCATTCTATATAGAGTAATTAAAATCAGTTAGGTTTTTGGTGGTATATCTATCGCAAACTCTATTACCCTATCTGGGGGTAATCCTGGAAGATCCTTTGGAAATATGTCAAGAAACTCCTTGACCGCTAGAATATCTTCAAGTTGAATCTCAATATTATTTTGTTCAATCATATAAGCTAGATATCCTTGGCATAATTTATGGAGCATTTTATTAGCTATCATGGCAGTTACAATATTCTGTAATCCACAAAATATCACATTTGGTTTCCCTAATAGACTCAACCTAACCTCCTTTTTCAAACAATCCACTATCGCACAATGTGTGGATAACTAATCCATTCCCAAAATAACATCAAAATCTCGGATGTCCAATATGATAATGTTTGTTGGGAATTCCTTACCTCCAATCAGCATTTTACTATCTACGAACACTCTTTCAGCAAAGAATAAATTCCCAGCTGGAACGGAAACTACTAACCCAAGGTCTAATAACTAAGGCTCAACACTCAATTTTGTAGAAAAATCCATAGACATGAAAGAATGTGTAGCACCAAGATCTATTAAAGCATATAAATCATGATCAAAAATAGCAATCATACTGGTGACTACCTATGGTGTGGCATTGATCTCCTATTAAGTGACTGCAAAAACATAGGCTTTTATATGAGGTCCACTATCGGTGATGTAGGGGCTGCTCCCCTACCCCCAGAACCTCTACCAGATCCAGTAAACTCAACCTCTAGTCTGAAAACCTCGGTCGTCCTTTCCCCTTAAGCTTATAGAAGTGCTAAAGATCCAGTCACCAACTTCTCTGTGGTGACTAATTGTGGACAATCTCTAATGAAATGACACTCCTGACCACAATGGTAGCAACCCATCATGTTCATCCGACACTCACTTAATTTTTTTTCCATAAGTAACACACTTTGTAATGGGGTCCTACTATCATGGGAGTCTCTGGGCCTAGTGGGTAACCCAAAAGATCCCTGGCTGGATGATCTGCCTCTACTAAACCTCCTGCCACCACTCCATCTTGACTTATTTTTCTTGATCAAACCCTAAGATGAACTAACTAGTACATTTTGCTTTTCTTATGATCTTGAACTCTAATTGATTACTGTTGCAGTTCTCTCCACTTTTATTGTAGCTTCAACTAATTCCGCATAGTGTGTCTTTAAAGGCAATGATAGGTGAATCTATACTCTAGGACTCAAGCCTATAGTAAACCTTTTTCACTTATGCTCTTCACTACCAGTAATCAACGAAACATTTTTAACAAGTTCTGAAAATTTCTTCTCATAATTCCGTCACTAATGTCAAACCTTGCTCTAAATGGAAGAATTCCTCTACCCTTACTTCCCTAAAACTCTGTGGATAGAATTTATCTATGAACTATCTCTAAAATTTTTCCAAGATAACCCATCTAGATGTCGTCTCTAAATGTTTTCCTAATCTTTAGCCTTGTCATCAAGGAGGAAAGTGGAGAACACAACTCTCTGCTCATCTATGCATCTGACAACTCTGTATATCTTCATGACCTATCTATCCATATGAGTACACTCTCAGGTTCTCCACTCCAATCGAAAGTATTGGCACCTAATTTATAGAAACATTCAATTGAGCATCCAAATAATTCTATACTTTCACGTAACTGCCACATCACTGTGGCAACAATCTACGCCATCTTTTCTGCATTAAAACTTACTCTAGTTAGTTCCACTGGCCCTGATGATTAGGACTATAGTTAGTTCATAAAGGCACTTTCTAACTCCAAAATGTGGTCATCCTCTCGTGTCAGAGGTGATCAAGTGCAAGAGTTGTTGGAATGGGTCTCCTAGGACATCCGCCACCTCGTGTGTGCATCGTGTTATGTATTCGGAAAAAATGCAAATGTGTAATTCTTTTCAGTTCACAAAATCACATGCATGTAAATCACAACATTTTATTGGTCACCTCACTTTTAAAATGGCGTAAAAACCTTAAACCACAAAGGAGGCAACCTATTTTTAAAAGTCGGGTTCTAATACCAACACTAACAAGCCCCTATTCTATAATGACTAGGTAACTTGCCCAGCACTCTATGATGGCTCTCTAGTTGATATCTGAGTTGGTTGAAAAGTTCTTGTGAAGCTAAGCCTATTGCCCTTGTTAAGGAAAAGCTTCAATTCACAATAAGAAATGTAAACAGTGGAGTTTTGTTTTTCAGTTTATTAAAAAGTTTTAGAGCATAACAGTCATATTTTGACATCCCAAAAATTTCAAAGTCCTTATAAAAGTTCAAAACACTTCTATTATCACATCAATCTCTTAACTCCAAATTATGGACTTCAAATCCACTCACATGCAATCTCAAATATTTACATCAATAAACTTCAAAAAACTAAAACAAAGTGACGCATTCCATTTGAAAACCTTTATACATATCCGTTCTTTATACAAATGTACTTTCCCAATCATGTTTAAATATATACAATAGTTCTCAAAAATATGTATAAGGCAAAATAAAAATGCCTACACAGTAGCACTTGACAAAGTTGATTACTCGTGAGGTGGAGTCCCTACTACCGAAGCTCCTGAGCGTGCACCTAAGAGGTTTTATATAAAAACATAAAATAAAGGGTGAGATAAATGAGCTCAGTGAGTGTTATTAGTTTCCAATAAAAAATTTATATAAATATTAACCTCCATAACAGAAAACAATTTCTTTTCCTTTCAAGTAATAACCAATGTTCTTACAAAACACTTTCTTTTCTTTTCATAAGATTAATGCAAATGTAAAACAAAACATATAAATTTTTTTGAGATCAAGTTCAACTTTTATTGTAAAGTATACAGCGATGACGATCAATACTTTAATGAACTTTCTTTTTAAAACATAACCTATCACTAATTTTCTTTACCATATGGTACCCTTAGGTGTAAGGCCATGGAGCTGGTTCTACATTGCTTACTCATGCTTGGTTAACCTCTATATATCGATTGTTATGAAGCTGGTTCTACATCGCTTACCCATAATGATGCGAACACTACATATAAATTAGTAGTTACAGAGTTGGTTCTGCATCGCTTATCCGTAACAGTGCTAGCACAATATATACCCCACACGTGAAAAAGGTGACTCACAAGACATACTAAAAGACACAACACCACCCATGTTAGTGACAAATGGCCCTCAAATACTGCCATGCATGTTAGGACTTACTCTTATCAATATAATCATATGTATAAAGAACTAATAGCGTACCATAGGTTAAATCACAACTAATACATAATCATGCCTTATTTCAATACCAGTTCAAAATATAATCATAATCCATTTCTATGCCAATTTAAAGCATATGCAAATTTCAATTCAATGCCAATTCAAAGCTCGTGTACATCTCATTCGTTTCCAAGTGTATCCAAAAATCAATTCAATACTAAATCAAAGCATATGTAAACCTTATTAAGATTAACTTTTAAATTCAAGTAGTTTCACTAATGGAATTATTCATAAACATACTTTTCATAGTAAGGTAAAAACCACCCTCACATGTTCGATGTTTTTCCTTTATTAGTCCCGAGTCTACAGTGGCAAGAAAACCTTATTATCTTACTCAGCTATAAGGGAGACCCCAAAAGGGTTCCTAAAACCTACCAAGTACATTCCTAACTTACTACCTTGTTTTACAAATTTTATGAAAAAGGGCTTAGCCAAAATCAAAGCATTTTGTAAGATTAAAATTTTCTTTTCTTTTCATTCAACCATTGAACAACTTCCATGATTTATACATACTGCCTTCTTTCTATTTAAATAACGTGCATAGTATATACCTATTGTTTTCCTTACATTGAACCATTGACCTATATACAACATACATGTTGCCATTAAATAGCCATTAAGCCACATATATAGCATCTACATGCTGCCAATTAATATACATTGAATAACATACGTAAGATATGAATATGCATGTTGTTTTGCCCTTTATTTTCCAAGCTATTTCTCTCTTCATTTAACTGTACCTCCATTTGTTCTTTAATTTTCACATATCAAACGTTCAAATTAGATTATGAAGTCCTTTAGACATTTGTTCCCCTGTGTATCTAGTTTCCATATCATCAAAAATAATGGCATTTCACCTTATAAATTATGAAACACGTACCGAATATCACAAGCTGCTTCAACAAAGGGATAGTATCAGGTTACCATGATAAATCTCAATTTTCAATAACATTCAGCTAGAATTAAGACTAGGTCTCTTCTAGATATGTTTAGTACTACATCTTAGGTTTCATTTATAGTTAAAATCAACCAATTTTGAGTTTTGTAGACTAAGTTATGGACAGACTATTAAAAAAACCGAGAATCCTAACAGAATTTCACTAAACATAGTTAGGAAAACTTACCACTTTCTTCAAATCATGCTCAAACATTCATCCAATTCCTAAAAAAATTCATGTTTCTAGCTTAAGCATTCCTGTGACTAGCTAAAGAGGAAGGACAAGAGTGGTTTAATACCTAAAATCAAATTGTAGTGTGCTATCTATTCTTTTTCTGCACACAACTGGCGTTGATAAAGATGTTCACAGTTTCTAGCTTAAACACCAAGCTAAATTTATTTTCTAAAGGCAACAACTTGGAGATCTATGCGTGAACGGAGCAGCTACAATTTAATAACATGAATTCTAGTCAAAGGGATTAGTGAAGCTTTGGTGGAATGAAGGTGGAGCAACTCCTCTATCATCTTGTATAAGCAACATATTGTAGTGGGCTACTATACACGTCGCAAGGTAAATTTATAACAGTTATGCATTATATTATCTCTTACCATATTGTTTAATTAATCCTTTAACTCCTTACATCATTCACGAAAATTCTTGTCCCATAAATATAATAAATTTTTCTGATTTTGTCAGACCAATATGTCTCATTTCCACAACATAAATTTGTATCTCTTGTAATGAATTTTATGTCCTTCACATCCACTCCGTCACAAACGTGACAACATAAGATTTTCATGCATTCTTGTTCCAAAATAATGAGAAGTTCTTCATGTATGTGAAAGCTACCACTTAAGGTTCATTCAAATGTACATGTATTATTGTTTGTCCAAACTAGTTAAATGGTCTAAGAAAAAAATCTGTCCAATTTCGATAGAAATTTCATGTCCCCTTAATAATATGTTACACCTAAATATATCACCATATAAATTGGATCAATTTACTTAAAAGTATCCATAACTATGATTGATTCTTATGTCCTTATGTTTTAAACCAAAAATGCCTCAAATTTACTCCACAATAATTTAAGACAAGGTCAATTTTGATATATTATAAATCCATCCGATTGAATTTATTTTTGACCCATTTCCATTCCAATAAACTCTAATATTTTTTTTACTATTATTTGACTTTAATGCTTGTCATTGAGGGTTGGGTTCCTAATTCACCTATCAGCGAAAATAAAGATTACGTTGGCCCGAAAACATCATTCACATGAAATGAAATTTTATAGACATGTGAAAAAGAAAGGTTTGGGGTTTTATAGAACTATTGATAGGCGCAATACCACCTACTGTTAGTAACTGACACCCCTTAGACACTGTCATGCACGTTTGGGATACTTTGACCAGTATAATATCATGTAATGAGCCTAACGGTGTACTATAGGCTAAAAAAACGAAATAATTTACTAGGTACTTTAACTTGTAGCTTAAATCTTAAACCATTTTGTAATGTAATTTATACAATTTTGAAATAAAAAACAAATGGGAGATGTCTTAAGCCTGTTATGACCGTAAAACTACCTTTGGCCCATGTACATTAAAAATCTTAAACTTCTTTCAATTTCATAATCAAACAATTGAATGCATAATTTTAAATCACATGCCATCAATTCTTGTGCAAAGAAATTATTTAAATGACCAATTAAAATACACTCACCGTTTTGCAAACTTATTGCCAAGCATACTCATGCGTTTGGTCCCTTTCCTTTATCTACACAAAACACTTTTTTCTTAGTTCTTTATTTCCAAATTCAGAAATAAGACATTAAAACTATATTTCGGTTTAACGAAATTCGAGATTAGTATTTAATCGCATAACACATATGCTAATCATATTTTTGCTTATTTTTGTAAGCTAACTTATTGGTCTCCATTTCCAAATAAAACTTCAAAATTCACTTAAACAACATATTTTACCCCTTCTAACTTACTAATTTATTCAAAACACAATCTCACCCAATTTATTTCACCATATCACAATCATTCATAAACAATCACAATTACGACCCCATGTCTAGAATCTATGCCTCCACTTGTTCCTTAATGTTCACATATCAAACGCTCAAATTAGGTTTTGAAATCTTCTAGAAATTTGTTCCTCTATGTCTCTATTTTTCATATCATCAAAAATCATGCCAATTCAACTTCTAAATTATTCTAAATTATGAAACATGTACTAAATATCAGAAGTTGCTTCAACATAGGGACAATATCAGGTTACTATAATCAATCTCAATGTTCAATATCATTTAGCTATAATTAGGTCTAGGTCTCTTATAGATACTTTTAGTACTATGTCTTATGTTTCGCTAACAGTTGGAATCACCCAATTTGGAGTTCTTTTGACTAATTTATGGCCAAAACGCTAGGATGGTTCGAGGAAACCAAGAATCCTAATACAGAATTTCACTAAACATATTTAGGAAAACTTACCACTTTCTTTCAATCTTTTTGGAAACTTGCAAGCTTTCTTCAAATCATGCTCAAACCATGGAAAATTAGCTACACACTTCTTCTCTCAAGCTTGGCTGAAACCCAGCTTTGGCTCCCTCCTTTTCTTCTTTTCTTTTTCACTCACAAGTAACTCACTTTCACTCTCACGGTTGTGAACAAAGGAATGAAGCAATTGTCTTAAGTTTACTCCTTTAACACATGACACATGACACATGCCATCTTCCATCATGAATCATCAATCCACTATTCAGCATGTAAAAAGACCAATTTGCTCCTAATCACTATACAAAAGGCCAAATTGTCCCTTAATGAATTTAATTCACCAATTAACTAAATTACAATTAAAAAATATTTCGCAACAGGCTTATCATCAAATTGACCATGAAATTCTCATTTTAGGGTTAACACGTATTGACTGGACGCTTTAAAAAATATTCAAATGGGGTTAAAAACATCAATATCCATTTTTTTTTCAAAAAGGACATTTTAAGTCCTAAACTTTCTAAATTCTCAAAATCCATCTAATCATAATTATTTTCAATCCGTTTCAGTACCATTAAACTCTATTAATTATTACGAATATTTTCAATT
Organism: Erythroxylum suave; assembly: GCA_027563595.1. Taxonomy (NCBI): domain Eukaryota; kingdom Viridiplantae; phylum Streptophyta; class Magnoliopsida; order Malpighiales; family Erythroxylaceae; genus Erythroxylum; species Erythroxylum suave. The sequence goes on along the minus strand of JAOSBN010000008.1, from coordinate 18,177,446 downwards.
CTTTTCAAGGTCAGGTCCCCAAAAATCACTATTCACATAAAATACTATTCATCAAACGTAAAAATTTACCTTCATTGAAAGGAAAGGTTCTAGGTTTTACACTATTAATACTAGATTATGTCCTTTAAGTGATGATCTTATGAACTTTAGTATGATCTTGTGTTCCTCATCAATTGTACCAAGGTATAAGTCTTAAGTGTGTTTATTTCATCTATTGTTTTCGTGCTTAATGAAGCATCTTTATAATTTTTTGATTCGCTTCAAATAATTCAAACATTTTACTCTTGTCATACATCAAGTTCACTTATGAATTCAAAACAAACCAAGCACAAAAAATAAAGAGTTAAAGTTAAGTAAAGAATTTAAATAAAACAAAGAAATAAAACTAATAGAATAAAATTATTAACTCTTCTAAAAACCAGTTGCTTCTCTTACAATTACACATAAAAACTTTTTATGGTGAATTAAAATCCAAAAGTTTTCTTTGTTATAATACTATTACTCATAACCTAAAGCAAGAGCACATATCATTTGCTAGCAATATAGTGATGAACAAAGTATCGATTTTATGAGGAAGCGATAGTGATTAAGAACACTCTCTTATTATTACTAGTTAATTAAATAAACATATTGATTTATTTATTGATATTAAAATTAAAAATAATAAACATAATTAGGTCAATGCTCCATTAGAAATAAAAGATCAATTAATCAAGAAAAATAAATGTGAATAATATCTAAATAAGAACTCTCCCCAACATCATCTTTTTATTCATAATTCAAAAAATTCGTAAGGTGATATAATCTGACTAGAAGAGTTTCCTAATTTATGAAATTTCTTTCTCTCAAATTACAACTACCCATCTTTGGGAAAATTAATTAATATCTCTATTTAACTAAAACCCCTAAGAATACATTAATATTCGTTAAATTCTATGAAAGGTTTGATAACCTTAACACTAGATTATTTATTTAAACACATCACCAGTACCTCATTCAAGTCTTAATATCAATGTTATGATCCACTAATAGGCTTGTTTTCTTAAATCATCCACATGTAAATTAATCTATTTGTTTTATTAAATCAAAATTATAATTAGCAAAAATATTTCTTAGAAATAAAATAAGAATCAATCCACAAAAATACAATACTAGGATTTTCTTTGTTTAGACATGTGAAAAAGTAACCACTCATTATCTTTACACTAAGAAACATTAACAAAATAGGTGTGAATTATAACAAAAGCCAATTGATATTATCTCTTAATGCAATGGAAGAAGTTGAATGGCAACCATAATTTCAGGTTTATAAGTAAAATAACGTCTATTCCCTTACCTTGGATTACTTATAATAACATGAAAGCCAATGTACAAAGATTGCATCCCTTTGGTGAAGAAGGTTTATAGAAGACTTTGCAATTGGAGTAATAAGGATTTATCATATGCATGAAAGTTGATGTTTATTAAAACTATTCTAAACTCCTTATATATATATTTGTTAGCTCATATAGTCTTTTATAAAGCCATAATCAAATCTAGAAACAAAATTATGAGAGCTTTTATATAAGGAGGAAGGAGATAGGGAAAAGTAATGGAAAAGGTAATATGGCAGGTGGTTTGTAAATCTATGAATAAAGATGGCTTGGGAATAACCAAAATAATCCTTAAAAATAAGATTTTGGTTACTTAAGGCTATGGAGATTGTTAAAAGGAAAAGATACTCTTTGGATTTGATAGGTACATGTATATTTTCTTAAATATACAAACATATGGGAGATAAACTCTAAAGTTAAAAGCTCATAGTTCATGACATAGCTATTAAATACAACGGAAGCCTTAGCAAATTCCATTAAATGTATGATACGGAAGAGGAAGAGAGCCTCACTATTCTTTGATAATTGGAGTAAGGAAAATCTTCTAAAACTTTCTAATAATGGATAATAAGGAACAATTAGATCAACTACCCTCTTGAATTAATCCATATAATTTTGAACTATAACCCCCAAGAAGAGATGGAGAATGTATACATTTAACTAAGATAGTTTTAATGGAAATTTACATGTACTTTTTGCAGGGAGTTAATTAAAGAAATACTATGAAAAGTAAACTAGCTTATGATCATTTGGAATAAAACTTTAGCCTCCAAGGTAGCCTTCCTTTTATGGCTAACAATGAAAAATTGCTTAACCATAAAGGACACGATAAGCTTCCTAAATATAGGGGACATTTGTGTATTATGCAAAGTAGAAAGAGAGATATCAATCCTTCTTCTTTTTTTTAAATGCAATTATACCACAAGGATTTGAGGTAAAACTTATAATGGAATTCTTATATGCTCATATGTAAAAAGTTATTTTATTTTACATCCATCTTTAGATGGCTTGAAGAAGATAGAACACTAAAGAGGGAAGAATTAGGCAAAATTATGGTGCACTTAGGCACATACATATAAAAATTATATAAGGAAAGAAACTATAGATGTTTTAAAGGAGTCAAGAAAACTAAAGAAAGTATACCATGGAAAATAAGATAATGGAGCAAGGAGCAACTTGTCTACAATAGAAGAGTAAGAAGTAGATAGTGGTTAACTAAATTATAATGGAAAGTTAAAAACCACAAATCATGGAATAATAATAATGAAATTCATTCATATTGTGAGGCTCAAAGATTACAATAGTTGGGCTTAAAAGTAAGGGACAATATCACAATAGTTGTATTGATGAGCATTGATAGGGTCGTATAAAATTCAGCAAGTTTTTTAAGTTGTCAATTATGTACCCTTAACCTTTCAAAGGTTATTAAAACAATTTAAATTTTCAAAAACATTAACAAAAAGAAACAAAAATAGAAAGAATTCTATAAGGAATCTCGATATTCCAATTTAAGTTACTTAATTATGATTACTTTTTATCGTCATCTGTTTTTAAGATGATTGCCAAGTGTCTCCAAAGGGTGTTTCTCTCCCTCAAATATAACTTTAAGTCTGATACAATAAAAAAAATCTCTTTTGATAAGGGTTTTCATATGTATTTATATAAAATTTTGGTGGCAAACATAAGTTAGGACATGAATTAGGCTGTCTTATTCACTATTTCTCATTTAGGAGTTACAAGGGCATTCACACACCAGTGTCTTCAGTTTTTTAATATGTAAATAAGCATAAGATCTAGTACAGTTGTAGCTTCGACCATGTTTCGTATTAGTTATCAACTTGATTCTAGAGTAAGATATGGGTTTAATCACACTTTTGTCCATGACTAAATATGAGTTTAATTACACTTTTGTCCTTGACTATGTAATTCTCTTCTTCCCTAAACTCTGTATAACACAATCTTTTTACCCATGTTTATAGTTATATCTTTAATGTTCAATTTCTAAAAATAATATGAGTTAACATATGATTATATTTCAAACTATATTTTAGATAAGATTAAGATTTATTTTTATTTTTCCTTATAAAAATCTTCAATTCTTAACAAAAATATCCCCAAAGCAACATATTCTCAATTGCCTATGAAAATCAAATAAATTATTAAATCAAAGTAATTTATACATGAAAATATATCATAATCCTAATGAAGTATAGACAATGATTTTTCTCATCTAAAGTATTGAAGATGACATTTTCTTTTTCAACATGGTTCATCTCCTTATCCTCTTGATTGACCCAAATTTATGCTATAAATTGGCCCTACTTTCTTAAGTATTTATGCATTTGTTGACTCCTAATTCATG
>JAOSBN010000008.1:18151084-18165219 GCA_027563595.1 Erythroxylum suave | reverse complement strand
CCGAGATATGATTACACACGCCTAACCCGTCCCAAATGACCAATTTACCCTTCCCATCGGTGATGGGATGTTACATTTAGGCCTAATATGAACCAATAGACTTGACCTAGTCTGATAATGCTCTATTGTAATTAAAGCTTAATTGGGCTTAGTCTTGAGTCAAACCTCTCAAGTCCAATTAGGGTTGGTTGCTTATACTTTAAAAATAATTTTAGATCAAGCTTGAGCCTTAGGTTGCCCAAACTCAATCTAACTTGTTGTCATTCTTATTATGCATGTATTTTGTACTTAAAGATTAGGGGTTATTGTAGTTTAAAGTGCACATGCAATACCAAACTTTAAATTTGATAAAGCTTCGACCAATCCAACCTAACTCAACCTATTTTCAAGTATATTTATGGAAGATCATCTCTTCTTTTTTTAAAATGTTAATCTATCATCTTGACTGTATTAGGCCTATTGGCCACCTTTGGGCTAAAAATGAGCCAAACAATAATACCTTTATGGTATTTAGAAATTAAATTGTAGTCTTAGTATTTAACAAGGTTTTTTTTTCTTTGAACTTAAATTTTACCATGTGAGAGAGTTTTCTTAATTATGTAAGGTTTGAAGGACGATGGAATATGTTCACCGATGAATAACAAATAGTATTAAAATGATGACAAATGTCAAGAGTACACTAATCAACTTCTTATAATGTGGCTTGATATGCTTACTGGTTGAATAAAAGGAAAAAAAAGGGATAACCATGTCTTAGCTGGTTTGGTTCGAGTTAACTGAAATTTGGTTATAATGTTTCAAAAAAATGAGCCTTAGCTAAGATTTGGGTTGCCTAAGCCAACTTGGCCTGAGGCTCGACACCTATAACAAAGATGATATCATTTTATACCATTTTTAATTTAATAAACAAATAAATATTGGATTAGATTAGATCGAGTCAGGTTCTAACCCTAGCCCAATAGAAAAGCCCAACCTAGTTGATTGTCATCTTTATTGTTTAAGTTTTGACTTTAAAAAGTTATAGAAAACTTGGGGTGAATGCTTTACTTTTTAAAGTTTTGATATATTTGGACTTTATTTATATGGACACTTTATTTACAGAGATGTCCCGATTGGCTTGGACTGACTCAATCCAGCGTAATTTTAACCCTGGTTGACTAGATAACGGGCCAAGGTTGGGCAAGCCACAGCCCGACTCACCCCATGATCCGATCGTTATTTCAAAAACGACTTTGTTTTTGAAGTTTTTCTTAAAAAAAATATGATGAATCTGTCAGCTTGTGATTGGAAACGTCTACAAGTTGACCCAACTCAACCAGCCGAGCCACGAGCCATCATAGCCTAAGGATAGCTCCTAGTCCGGGCCCGACCCGGTTCAACGAAAACTACTTTAAGAAAAGCCTATTAATGAATTTGTCACGATTTTACATTTGTTGTTATAATACAAATTTTTTCTATTTAAAAATTTCAATCAATAAAAGCATTTTTTTAATTAATTATTTGGCAGCTACACGTGAAAAAGCTAGCGTAGATTGAAAACGGAGACCGTTGGTTTGACCTGCGATTTGACTCACACATCAAATAACAAACAATACATAAACGGCAGTCGACACAGTGACCTTGCTTGCCATTCACAAACAATATTTGCTGATGATTCCGGTACCATATTTATACTAGCTCGTACAATATATCTCCAAATGTTGTAATCGGCTTTATTTGTTAAATTATTAAACAAATACTTAATTTGGTCAATTGGCCCACCCTCCCCGCGCACCCCGAGCGGGATTTTTATGCCAGAATTATAGGAAATGTTAATTACGAAAGCTAAAGGGCATAAATGAAAATTCGCATTTCAACAACTTTGTGGCATAAATTCTGCATTTTTCGGAATATGTTATAGCAAAATTAGAAAGAATTATAACTAAGTTCGTAAAAACAATAATAAAAGAAGTTAACATTAGTATAGTTTTTGATGAAATTTATCACTTGCAACTATTTTATACACATTATAACTTGTCGAAGACTTGTAGGTTGGCATTTTATTTTGTTTTTTAAGGACATGAGATTTAATTTGAGGCACTAAGTAAAATGAAAAATCACACATCAATAATAAGTGTTTTTAATGATATCATATTCACAATCATTTTTAAATTAAAATTAAAATAAAGATGTTTAATTATCTGGTAAGTATTAGGAAGTGCTTGGTTAATAAGTTTGAGAAGGCATCAATAGGTAAGGAATGGAGAACATTTGCTTGATTATGTATTATCATTGTATTGACAGTTTTTTGATATCTCACTTTTGAGGATTACTCATACCTCCACGTATGAGAGGAATAATTTTTATTCCTTAGTAATTGTGGCGTGACACTTCTTGTCACAACTACGACACTTAGTAATTAATTACTTATTTAATTAAAATATAATTAGTTATATTTTTATCATTTTAGTAATTAAATATAATTAATTAAAATATGATATAAAACAAGATTTTAATAAATTTTTAATTCTCAATATTTTTAACAAACTAATCATTAATAATAATAATAATAATAATCATTCTTTGTTCTTAACTAACTGTTATAATTATAATAATTATATCAGTTCTTATTTGTCACTTTATTGAATTACATTCTTATTATGTGTACATGTGAACTAACAATCCTCTTAATACTTCTATCATACAAAAAGTTTTATTTTGTGACATGTGAACCAACCCTCTTAATACTTCTCGTAGAAAAAGTTTTATTTTGTGGTCCACAAAATTTTGTAATTTTCCCAACATGCCCTTCAATTCGAAAAGATTTTTGGTAAGGTATTTGCATTGAAGAGTGAAACAAGTGGTCCCCATGCCTAAAAATCCAAAAGGCGGATTTGAAGTCATAACACAAGCTGGATTGTAAAAGGCTGGTGGAATCCGGGCTAAGGGACGTTCTCTTACTAGCCCACGAAAACGCATATTATAAATAAGAACATGGAAAGTAGAAAAGCATTTACTTGCTTGCATATATGCTGTAAGAATGATCTGATTAACGTTAACATTGTCCTTATATTTTTCTTGGAAATAAGAAAAAAAAAATCGAAAACTCACTCAAACTCTATCTCCCCTCTGTCTATCGCGCTCTCTTTCCCTCTCTCTCTAAAAAAAACCCTAACCCCTGTGTCCTTTAGGAAAAAAGGGAAAATAATCTCCTATTTATCTCCAATTCAAATCTTCTAGTTTCAAATCGATTCATGCTTTTGGGATAGGGGATTTGAGTTCTCGTGGTGTGATATTGAAGCTTGAGTGTTAGATTTCGTAAGATCTATTGGTTTTTCGTATATTAAATTATAGGAGACAAAAAGTTTTCCCTTTTCTTTTTGGTTGTCAATGGCGTCTAGTGATAAAGAGCTTGAGCACCAGCTCTTGGAAGCTGGAAATAAGCTGGAAGACCCACCTTCGTCGGTGGACGAACTTCTTCCTCTTCTCGATGTGAGCTCAAAAAGTTCTTCATTTCGTGTTTCTTTCCATGAATTTTCCTTCTTGTTTTTGTTATATCGTTGTTTGGTGCGGTTTTTTTCGCACTTTGTATGCAATTACTGATTTGAGTTGGTTTTCATGATCTTTGTCGATATTTCTTTACCTGGTTGGTAATTATTGTATACCTATTGTTTTCGTACTGGCATTCAAGTTAATAATGGATAGTTCACTATGTGTTCTTAAGTATTGGTATTAATATTAGCGTCGAAACTGTAAGGAGCAGAACTAGTGACTTCAGTGGCAGATTGGTGTTCAACATATTTATCCTGAAGGGGATATGAAGCTTCTGTTTAGGGGTGGGAAGGAGAGTAGAGCATTCTCATCGAGTTGTTCACACTTGGAAAAATTCTGTCTCATGGGGGTGATGATCTATACGTGGAGTCGCTCGAAATCTATGTTTGGATTAGAACTATGCCTCAATTATTCCAATTTTTTAGTTGTTAGATTTCATGCATTATGAACACTGTGTGAGTGTTATCGCGGTTATTTCGTAAGTTTGTGTTTGCGCGGGCTTTCTACATAACGGGCTATGAGTTTGATCTTGCATTTAAAACAAAAATTTACAATTATTGGAGCTTTCAACTACCATACAGCATTTATGGTATGTGAGATCTTTCTATGCTTTTTGAAACTAGGTCTGTGTTTCGGGTTATGGTGGATTTATCAGCATTATGAGATATCTTAGATTTGATGAAAATCAATGTTATTCCATATATTACTTTTACTTAATTATTTGGTAAATTGGTACGTAGAAAACATCAATATTGGCATTATTTTGTCAATAACTTGTAGCTGGAGATTCGGATAGAACTTTTATGATGGAACCTGTATTCATTGATTGGCCTTAGTGAAACAAGAGTAAATTAATTAGACTTTTTGTTGCTTTCCAATTCTATCACTAGGTTGTTTGTCTGGACATACTAGGAGGGTGAATACCTGGTGGGTTAAGTTGGAAGTCTACTGGTTAACATCCACGTGTAAAAGGTTTTAACTTAAGGATATTAATGGTTGTTTCGCCATATTATTTTGGGGGAACATATTTATGTCAATAAAGTATATCTTGCAAATTGTCCTTATTATAAAACATACAGTTAATCCTGATGATGGATCTTGTGAATAGCTCTGTGGCTTTTGAACATTTTTTTTTTCCATTGCTATTTTGGAATGTGTTTTGGGCTTGCATCTCCTTTCCACAATTAGGTTTTTCTTTCTTTCATCATGTTACATTTACGTTCTCGTAGTTGACCAAGTGATGTTCTAAAACCTTCTCTGTTTGCTCAATTGAGGTCCCTTGGACTGCTTTCTTTAAGGTCATCATGTATTCTCTGCCTCTTAAGCAGTTTGGAGTACTTGAAATTTTGCGTGCAAAGTTGCTGTTTCATTTCTCAAGTTTATCATATATGCACCTTATAGTCGTTATGTTGGTTCGCATTGCTTTTATACATACATTTCAAGGAAGATTTGCTCATTATTGAAAGCCGAAAGCCTTTTTTTTACTATGCACAACCTTATATGGACTTCCTTTGGTTGCTAAGCTGACTTGAAATTATCAAATATTAACTAATCTCATCCCTCTATTTTTGTTGTTGATTGGTGTTGAACTCTGATACTGGTCATTCAAGGTTGCTCTATACATGTTACCCCTTTTTAATTTGAGGTAGCGTAATGACTTGGGTTAATGAACCTTGACAAAGAAATGTTCACTGCTTCCAAATGTCATTAGGAAAGGGATAGGTGGCAGCAGAGTTTTAGCTGTTTGATGAAATGGGAGATGCTTGTTTGGGTGGGTGGTGGAGATCAGTTATAGAAGTCAGCTGTTGAGACAGACAGGACATACCAACAACTTGTCAAACATGTATAAGGCTGCTGGAAGTTTCTCTAGTTGTGTTAGAATCTTGAATTTTAGGGCTAGAATTCAAAATAACAAGTTGATAGGTCTAGGAATCACTCTTAGGATTTGTGTCAAGGACTAGGAATCACACTTGGGATTAAACAATCAAAACTATTGGAATCACACCCATTGGTTTCTAGAAATGGCTTCTGGGGTTTAGGAATTGCTCCTATATATAAGAATCGCTCTTGGAGAAAGGAAGTTCCACACTAGAAAAATCAGTTCATCTTATTTTCGAAAATGTTGAGACATATTTACATAATAAAAATGATAGAATCCTAATCCTAATGGAAAAATTTAAAATAGGAACAGAATCCTACTCATGCGAGGATTCTTCTTATTTCATGATGGACTTAACTTCCAAAAGTGACAAGTTAAAATGAGAATATTCAATTCCTTTTCTAAAAAAAGAAAATTAACAACTAAGAAAATAAATGATTTAACAAATAGAAGTTGGATATCATGCTAAAGCTAGAATGTGCTCCCACTAGAGCCTTTAGACAAATAGAAGAATTCAATAAACTAAAAGAAGGATCGCTAATAAGGAATTGAAATATAGAATAGGTCTAGGAATCACTCTTTGGGGTTGTATCAAGATTTAGGAATCACACCTAAGAATTGAAACAAACAATAAAAAATTATTGTTGTCACGCTAGTCGGTTTATAGAAATCACTTCTAGAATTTAGGAATCACTTCTAAATATATATGGATCAATATTAGAGAGAAAAGTTTCGCACTTGAAAAGTATATCTATTTTCTTTTCCTTTCTTTGTGTAGATCTCCCTAGCTTGATGAGGGTTGACCTAGGCAACTAAATTTTGTTAACCAACTTCACCTAGTGCTTCATTAATGGTTCCTTCAAATGAGCCCCCAACTTTGGGCTCACACTAACACTCTTCAAGAATTTCTGCCTCTTCTTTCTTATATAAGAATACTATAAACTGAAAACAGGGGCTGCTGGAATTTTGAATTAAGGGCTGGAAATTAAAAAATATAAGGAATTGAAATAAATAATAGGTGTAGGAATCACTTCTAGTGTTTGTATCAAACTAGGAATCACATAGAAATTGAAACAAACGGAATTATTGGATGATATGAGACTTGGCTTCTTAACATTCATTAGCATGGCAGATGAATAAACTGAAGAATTCATTTGATATCCTTGTCTGTCAAAAATCAAAAGTATTACTCTGTTTTGGTCATTATGAATATGCTTTTGGTCCTGGTTGATATGAAAATTACTTTGTTGGCATCGATTTAATACCCCCTGTACGGCTATTTATGTGCATCACTATCTTTTGTGAACCTTTTAATTCGGTATTAGTTCAATGTCTTAAATTTTAAGGTTTGGTGTTTCCTTTACTGTTGCATTAATTATCATGCCTATGAGCATCTTGGAATTAGGAACTGGTATTTCAAATGTGTAACCCCTTACCTTTCTATTATCTCTATAATTGTAGCGAATTGAGGATTGTCTTTCAAAAGTGGAGCAGTCACCTACAAAGTCTATGCAAACTGCACTTACTCCATCACTAAAAGCTTTGGTCACTGATAAACTTTTTGGCCATTCAAATATGGATGTTAGAGTTGCAGTTGCCTCATGCATTAGTGAGATAACTAGGATTACTGCTCCGGATGCACCTTATGATGATGATCAGATGAAGGTACCTAAGCTGGCTACATGTCATCTTAGAAATTTGACATGCTTTCGTCTTGTGCTATTTAATGTATTTGTTTCAAGTTTATTCTGCTTGTCCTGCTGCTTTGTAAATTCAGAATTTTTTTTTGCAGGATGTTTTTCAGCTAATTGTATCATCATTTGAGAATCTAGCTGACAAATCTAGTAGATCATATGATAAGAGGACATCAATCCTTGAAACTGTTGCAAAGGTGCGGTCCTGTGTTGTAATGTTGGACCTTGAATGTGAAGGATTGATAATTGAAATGTTCCGGCATTTCTTTAATGCTGTAAGGTATGATATGTTACTCCACTGAAGTATCCTCACTGCTGCCAATTTCTTTTCCATAATTTGCATGCTTCTGAAATATAATCTTAGGCTTATGATTTCTGCAGTTTCTTTGTTTCATGCTTTAGTTTCATCATGTTTTTTAATCTCATTTACTGTGAAATGATTAAATTCTGGTGACTATATCCTGGATTGCTTATGCTTTTCAATTACACATTGATTATTCTTTCTCGTTGCAGAGATTTTCACCCTGAAAATGTTATTTTATCGATGGAGACAATCATGATCCTTGTATTGGAGGAAAGTGAAGATATATCTCCAGAAATGCTTTCTCCACTATTAGATAGTGTCAAGAAGGGCAATGAGGTCGACCATAATTATTCTGGCAATACATGTTGTTCCCAGAAATGTTATCTATCTTTTTACTAACAGTTGACTATTCTGTGACTACTTTTTAGGGTCTTCTACCTGTTGCTAGGAAGTTGGGAGAAAAGGTACTTGAAAGCTGTGCTTCTAAGGTTAAACCTTACTTGAAAAATGCAGTGAAAGCTTTGGGCCTGTCTTTAGACGCATACAGTGATGTGGTTTCTACAATATGCCAAAATATGTCAAGTGCTGACGAGCGGATTGATGTTCCTGCTGCTGTTGAGAATAAGGTAAGTTTCTTGTATTGAACACTGTATGTAATATAGGTCACAAACAGAGTTTTCAATCTTGATATCTTGTACAGTTCTCCTGTTATATTTTCTCTAGAAAAAAATTGTAATGCATCATTGGAAAGCCATGTTATTATTTCTTAGTTGATCTTGACTGAGGTGGTGATGGAAAATTTGTTCTTTGGTTATACCAGCATAGTAAAGAGGTTATGTTTTCTCAAGTTATTAGTCTCTATGTCCTTTCGTCTTATGCAAGAGATTGGCATCAATGCTGTGGAAAAAAGTTTGATGCAGGACTGTTGTTGCTACTTGTTTTTATTTTTCTACCAGTTTTTTGGTTTGTGGATCCACACCATCAAGCTAGTTGATATTTGATCTCCAGTTGATGCTACAATTTGTTTACTAAAACATTGGATCAATTTGAGCCAATATCGACCATAATATGGTTATCATAAGCATTGCATTTTCAACTTGCTGCAGGTTGAAGAGAGCAAGCCAGCAGAGGTTTCATTGGATGAAACTGTTCAGGCACGGGACTTCATGTTGTAATGATGTTTTGATTTCTTCTTCATATGCAACTTTTAATTTAAACTCTTATTCAGGCTGAGAAAGATATTAAAAAAGAAGCATCTTCACCGAGAGAAATTGACCCCCCAGATGACAAATCCATCAAGTCAGTTGTAAGCAATGGTGTTGCAGAGACTGAGAAAGATGATTCCTTAGCAGAGGCTGATGATTTGAAGCAGCAAGAGGACACTGAGAAGCAAGAGAACACTGAGAAGCAGGAGGATACTGAGAAACAAGACGATAGTAAGAAACAAGAGGACAGTGAGAAGCAAGAGGATGGTAAGAAACAGGAGGAAATTAATGGTGCTGATCAATCAAAAAGTATTGAAACATCAAAGAATGTAGGGCATGATGATTTAGCTGCTGAGGAGGTGCTTGATGCAGAAAATGAGCAAGGACAGATTGCTAAGGTAAAAGGGAAGAAAGCTAACTTCTCAGCTAAAACCACAGAACTTTCTGAGAGTTCTTGTGCTGACACTGGTAAGGACGACAAGAAAGTGCCTGATCATAAAAATAAGGACAATGTTGCTTCTACTCTACATGAGGATCCCGCTCTTCAGGTAGTTGTTTCTTCTGATAAAAAAGAGACTGTAAGTGAGTCTTTATTGCCCAAGGCAGTAGAGGGTGATACTGTGGCGGTTACTTCCCCAACTGTTGGTGAAGGCCTTCCGGATGAAAGTTCTTCCAAAAAGGCTGTGCGAATAAAGAAAAAAGAAAGACTAATGAAGGATTCTAATCTTTCTGACAATACTTCCAGAAGGGCATCTGATGGAGCAAGTGAGTCTGAAACAAAGGCAAATAAATCACCTCGAAGAAGTGCAACTTCAGGGATTGTCAGTGCAGATGAGAAAGCAATTAAAATAGATGCATCTAAGGAGGAAGGTGGTGCCACAAGTGAATCTGAAGCAAAACTGCCTAGAGGGCGATTGAAGAAGGTGGAGATAGGTGGTGATAAATTGGATGGATCCTCTTCCAAGCAGTCTGAGGAGAAGCGATCTCGCAATCGTGGAAAATCTGTTTCAGAAAAACATGTTTCCAAAACTGCAGCTCAAGATGATGATAAAGTATCTTTTGTTCTTGATCTTCAATCCAAAGTGCTATTTGTTTCTGTAGTTTTTGCTTGTAATTGTCAGCTCAATCCATTAACTTCATTGCTCTGCTATGATGGTTGGCTAGGAAAAGCTGTCAACACTGAAATCAGCCTCAAAGTCAACAAAGGAGGAACAGCAGTCGGTGGAGACTCCTAAGACTGATACCAAGCGAAAGCGTGATTCAGGAAAAGACAAGGCAAGTGTTATCCTTGCTCAATACCATCCTTTTTAGTTCTTACTGATTTACTTTTCTTGGAGTTAATTTGTTAGTGACAAAGAGGTCAGTTGCCGGGTTTTATGCAGCAAGATGGAAGAACTCATAGTTTGCCCCTTCAATCTTAAAATTTTATTCTCATCATTGTACACTTCATCAAAGCACAGATCATACCCCAAGCAGTGACCTGAAAAAAGAGTTAGAAGTGTTGTTTGTTCAATATTCATAGAGTTATGCACTAATTTAATTTGTGCTACGCCTTCTGTCCCCTTTCACTTCTGTAGTATTTCATGGGTTTCAACATCAGCAAGTCCTTTACTCTCCTTGGTCCTAATAATTTATTTTCTTCTGTACTATTTCTTCGATTTCAACATCAGCAACTCCTTTACACTCCTTGGTCCTAATGGTTTATTTTCTACATCACATAGAGTACTGCTCTGCTCCTTGTATTTCCTCTTGGGCCTTTACCAAAGTTTTGTAGTCTCCTTGCACCTCAGCTGCATTAATATGGTTTTGCTGAGGGTCACTTTTATGTACGAAGTTTTGGCACATAAACAGGGATCTTTTATTTCATTCTTATATCATGAATTGCTATATCAGGTAACTGATATGAAAGAAGATGATGATGGTCTTGTTGGTGCAAAGGTCAAAGTTTGGTGGCCATTGGATAAGAAGTAAGTGCTTGCTTTGTACTCTGTAGTTAAAGTATTTTTGTTCTGAAGCGATTGCAAAAGCTGATCTACTTGTACTGCTAGTTGTTGCATGTGAAGTTATTACCTGTTCGTTGCTTCAGTGTTAAATGCGTAGATGTATGTGGATACAAGTGTGTCATGGTTGTGAGATTATTTCCATTCATCTATGATCTTTAACAGTCAATAATTGTGCACTTTTTTAAATTATCATATAAAAGTGTAAAGAAAGTTCTGTTAATGAAAGAAACCCTGATGGTTAGTCAGACATTGTCTCAAAGTTGACAGAGCTTCTAATTATGTTGTGGATGTTTACAAATGGTCTTCCCAAATTATCAAGGGTTTAACATTGGCTTGTAGCGCCCACTTACCCTGTGACAAGTTATGCTTGTACACATGGAAACCCTTATTGATTATGGACTAACTCAATGATTAATATTTTTCTCATCAACCAACAATAGCGAAATTCTTGATGCGTTATTTTGATTAAATTCCTTGTGTGGTTCTGCAGATATTATAAGGGTACTATTGAATCATATGACCCAATTAAGAAGAGGCATAAGGTAAGATGTTGAGCCTACTGACTTTTACTTGCACCATACCACCTCATGTGTACATTTACACAGCTGCTTACATGCAGTTTATTTATAAACAGATGTGATTTCATGCTTATTTGATTGACCTGAAATTTATATTGTTATAGGTTGTGTATGTGGATGGTGATGTTGAAAAATTATTTCTGAAAAGGCAAAAGTGGGAGCTGATTGGAAGTGATTCTGAGTCAAATGAGGTGGGTGGCTATCTGATTTGCTTATGAGTAGAGTATCATGGATGTGGTACTTATCTAATTTCTTTACAGGGAGAAGCAACTGATCACCCAAGTCCTGATGATTCGTCTGAAATGTATGGTTTCGTACATTTGTCTCGTACTATTTCTTTATCTGTGCTCTGAAATGTTACTATGGTTCTTATCAGGCCTTTGAGAAAGAAGGCAAATACTTCTGAACATTCGACAAAGCAACAAAAGATGGATTCTTCTCATAAAGGGTGGGTATATAAACTTTGCTTTGAGTTTTTGCCCGTGACAGAATTTGGATCTGTGAGCATTGAATTTAAACTATGTGTCTTCCTCTAGCAAATCTCAAAGTGGTGCTTCAAAGTCCGGGCGAAAATCAAAGGAAGCTGGAGAAAGTGATGGAAAGCCAACAAATGAATCCAAAGCTCTTAAGAAAACTGAGGATGATAATGACAACAAAAATAGAGATCATACCCCTAAAGGTGGAAATAAATCTGCTGATGCTAAAGGAGTTAGCAAGTCCAAAAATGATGACATTATGACATCCAAGACTAGTAAATCGAAGGAAGAAGGCTCAAGCACACCTAAAGCATCCAAGTCCAAGCAAGACACTCCAAAGGCAGGCAAGTCCAAACAGGATACCCCAAAGGTTATGTCAACTGCCAAGGAAAAACTCACAAAAAGTAGTAGCAAATCTAGCGCTAATGGGACTGGGAAGCCTGGTTCATCAAAGGTCAGGGGAGTAGAGATGAAGGAGAGCAAGACAGATTCAATTAAGGGGCAAGTAAGTGGGAAGGGGAAGATAGCCAGCTCATCCAAAGGTCAGGGAAGTGAGGGCAAGAATGAAAAGAAGCGCCGAAGAGGTTCTTGAAGTGGATGGCCTGTCAGAATTTACTTATTTCAGCAACACAGTTCTTTGTCTTGAGCTTATCATTGTAGAACATTAACCATATTTGTTGCAGCTTTTGTTGTCTTGAGTGCTGCACTCACACAGTAAGCCATACTTTTGGTACCTGTCGAGGTCTCTTGACATAATTCCATAGGTGTGGACACCATGGTTATTCTAGCGGTTGGCAGTCTGGTTTATAGTTTGTAGGGATAGTGTTATTAATGTTTTTAGTGGTAGAGGAATTTTTCGCCTAGTTGGTAAGCTACAGTAGATACTATGGGGGTAGCTTTGTCAGATAGATGCTCGCAGATTAAATGTCGCAGGTTAATGGACTTGGTAATACCTTGGATTAAATGTTATTAGTCTCCTAATTGCCCTATGATCGTTGCATTTTGCGGTATAATTTTTGCAGATATGTATAATAGCCTCCTTAAAATCTTCAAGACATTTACTTTTTCTTGTACAATTGTGACAGATTGTTTTGGAAGTCGATCCGATTGATTGGTTATTGGTGCATGTAGCTTGTGTTTAAATTTGAAAGTTTTAAAGGTTGGGGGGTGTTGGAAGGAGGTTGGTTTAGCCAAGGAAATGAGAAGTTGATGTTACTAAGAATAAATGGATAGAATGAATAAAACATAACGCTTTTCTTTGGAATTAGATCTGCTAACGAAATTTGAAGGTGCAATGGGTAAGCAAATACGGCAATAAGATGTACTTGGAACTGGAGATGCAGCTGGTCTTACAGAAGAGGGCATTTCCAAAGTCGGTTAAAATGGGGTACCTCATCTTTTTCCTCGCGTTTACCCTTTAATGGGCATGGAGCACGGTGAACTATTTAATGAATTGGGACATCATGTGCCAGATCTAATTTAGGCCCGAGTGCGCACTCACTTTTCACAACAGCTTCAACGTTAGTCGTAGACTTGTTTCTAGATGGTAAGGATTGGAGAGAATCTCATTGTTGCTTATGTGTTGAATAATGCGTGTATAGCCTATAGGACCACAATTGATATGAAACGTGAGTGTAATGTCAGAAGCTTCCGGGATATCTTCAATTCATATGGTAATATATTATTCACTTGTACCTTGGATTAGCATTGTTTCATTTACTATTACACCTTTCTCTTTATCTGTAAATAAAGGCTAAAAATCAGGCTTAGTTCTTCAGAATATGTTTATGAAGGAAAAAGAAAATGTTTCTGCCCTGCCTATTATACTCTCCAAATGGAATCATAACTTGCGGTGTTAAAATCTTGATGTGTAGACGATGGCTCCTGCTTAAGGCAGGAAGTATGCATAAAATATAGACTGGAATCTTTAAAATGCAGATTATTAGTGTCCAGGAATCCTTGTGCATTTAGAAATCTGGTTTAACAACACAGATAAGTTTCTAAAGGTATTGGAAATGATAGATGTATACTCCACTTCACCACTGATCTTTTCAATAAAGGCCTAAGGTTATAAATGTATTTCTCTTACAATACTTAACGATAAACCGTAAGATCAGATTGACGGAGTTGCTCGAGCAAGAGCTTCGGTTATTTGTTGTGAAAAGAATTCCTGCTTGTGTTTTAACGTCAAAAGGTATCTTTCCTTGAGCACTTAGGATTCAATGAGACTCACCTCACCCTATGAGAACAATAGTGATTTCTTCTTTAGAAGCTAATCCTTGTCTCCTCCATTCCTATCACTCCGCACCTATTTTAGACTAGCAGGGAATCTCTATCTAACTGAAGATAATTGATAGTTTAACGTGACTTGTCTGAATTTTTGACTTTGACATTATACGATGGACTAGAATATAGTCTAATGTATAAATTTTTTTCACCGATTTATAAAATTAAAGCTTAAAATG
>JAOSBN010000008.1:18126863-18142085 GCA_027563595.1 Erythroxylum suave | reverse complement strand
TTATGCCTCACTAACAACATTAAATTCACAATTCATTTCTCATTGAATCATTTCAGATTTTTCCAAAACACACTTTTAGATCTACTGTTCACGTTCAATCAGAAGGTGCAAATGATGTAATTTGGTCATACTCTCTTCTTGAAAAGTGTACCTCTATGTCTTATGTTTCTATTGACCCCAAAATCACTTAATTTGGTTCAGTAATTTGGAATATATGCCTCAAACATTTTCAGGCTGTTCATATTCAAAAACAGTGTACTATGTCCTTCCAAAAATTAACAATCTTAGAATCCGTTTCAGTATTTTATTTATTCAGATAATTTGTATCCCTATGGATCTAGTTTATTACAAATCAAAGATCATCTCATTTGGAGTTCGGAACAAAAAGATATTGCCAAAAAACCATCGGATGCTCAACACCCTTGAAAACTTCAAATTCGTTATCATGCAATTCTTCTTCTTCTTTTACCAAAATCTCTACTTCAAACCTCCATAACTTTTGATCCAAAACTTCAAAAATTCCAAATTTTATATCAATGGAAAGTTAAAAGAAATATATACAACTTTCATGAAGACCATTTTGTCAAAACTCATAGATATCAGTACAGTAAATTCATGGAAGTTTCAGATCAAAATTTTAACTCTCTTACTATTTATTCCCAGAAATTCTCAGACTTCATGTCAATTTTTGAGACTCTTAACGATAGAATTAAAATTTGGTGTCTTCATGAAAAATATAGCCATATATATCTAGTTTAATTAAAATCAAGAAAAATCTCAATTGAACAACTCTAGAAGAAATTATGGCTAAGACACAAAAGCATATCAGTGGAAATTTTTCTGCTAACATTTTCCAGATTTTCAAACTTTCAACATTTACATCTAACTCATCTAATACTTAGATTATCTCTTCCATTTCATTTCCTCATCATTATCTACCCAAATCAACTCAATAAATCACTTACAAACAAATCATGATCTATAAATAATCATTAACCAAAAAAAATACAGTGTATATATATTTACCCATTCATAAACTACACATACATAAACCTTGCATAACCAAGTCATCAATTTTCAATTTACTCATCCATCTAGCTTAAATTAACCATACCCATGACATTTAAAGCATAACTTACTAGGTTTAGCTCCAAACTCTTCCAAATCTCACTCAACCCTAGCTCGCAAGCATCCCATGCTCATCAACTTTGAAGGTAGACTAGGTTGGATCTTTTACTAGCAAGAAGAAGGTAGCAAGCTATTTAAGTGACTAATATGATATTATGGCCAAAAATCAAATTGATGGAGGTTAGTAGGAGTTTCGTAGGTGGAGGAGAAGATGAACAACAAAGAGAGCAAGAATAGATGAAAAAAAGAACGATGTAAAGTGTAGTCTTTTAACAAAACAATCGTGGGTTATAAGTGATGTGGTAAGTGACATATGTCACTTGCCACATGTCACTTTCTTATGTCTCCATTTGTCCGTCCTTAGATTATTAGTCTATTTGACTTCAATTTCTAATCCAATTTTCTCCCAAATTTTAATGACATAAGTCATTAAGTCCCAAAATCTTATATAAAAATTTCCACTATCATTTGACATTTATTTCTACTGCCATTTGTCAATCGTCTTGCCACTTGGTATTTTTCCTAGTCCAAAATTTTCCAAAATTTCAGAAATTTTCCTAAAATTCGCCAAAAATTCTAAATCACTAAATACACTCTCGAAATCAGTTTTCAACATATAAAAACCACAATTCTCAATAAAAATCACCTTTCATAAATATAAATCAATTATACCCAGAATTGTCAATAAATACATGTACAATTATTTTCATGTGCAAAAATTCAATATTCATGTGTATATGTATGTCCTATTATGCATGAGCACTAAATGTACTTTCTAATTTCTTAATAATCTTTCATATTTACTATTCTAGCCTCAACATAGGTAACGGGATGTTATATTTTCACTAAGTGGATGATTATAATCAACGACAGATGGTTTTCTAGGTGAATCGTCTAATTCTATAATTTTTATTGAGGGTAATTCGAAAGGTTGTTTTTTGACAGGGATATCAAGGTGATCAGGTCTGGGTAATTAGTAAATTGGTTTCCCTAGAAGGGGTAAAATAGTTTTAACTAAAGGAATGAAACCTAAGTGAAATGAATAAGCAAATGCACAAAGATTTCTAAGTTAAAATTGATACCTTCAATTGTGATACTTTTGTACCTTCCTTCTGATATTGTGCCAACTATCTTGAAGTTTCGGTCTTTGGTAGATGCTCCAGAATTACTTCCTGATTCCCTTGATATGTGATGTGATGCATAGGCACCTACAGGTTGAGATGCATGACATACATCATCTATGTTCTTCATTGCCACTTGAATTTGTTCTTCTGTGAGATCATCTTCTCGTTTTTCAAGAAACTTCTTCTTCTTTCCTTTTTCTTTGCTGACTTCTAGTGTTGGACATCTAGGTTATACATCTGGTACAATCTTAATTATTGTCCTACTTGTCACTAGATAGATTGTGTAAGGATCTTTTGTAATCTTCAATGGATATGGTTCTATCTTTTCATCTTGCAGAATACCATATAGTCTTCGATCTTTAGGGCTTAGAAGATGTATCGTCTAATCATTTACTATTATAGGTTCAACTTGAATCTTAACTTTCTGTTTAGAAGGTTCTCTGATGATAATTGAACCTCTGTTATGATCAGGTTTTGATTCTTCTATGACCTTCATCTTTAAATCTTCTTTCTTTATCAATTGAAGGTTGTAAGTTACTTGCTGCTTTTTACCAGTTTGTGTGTTTTGTTGAACATCAGATGATGAAACCTTCTTCTTCTATATAAGCTTCGTCTTCTTTTGTTCTTCTACTGATTTGGAAGAGAGTTGTTGTTGAGGCTTCTTCTTCTCAAATACTAACTTCCTTTTTATCTCTGTCTCTCCAGATGGTTGCCCTAATTGAGTATAAGGGATAGAGACAATTGGTTTGGTAAGCTAATGTTGTTGCTTTTGCTCCTTTTCACTCTCAGAATCTCCACCAAGAATCAGAACTTTTCGCTTCTTCTTTTCTTGTTGCCGTAAGGTCATTAATCTTTGTGACCTTCTTGTCTTTTCAGGCCTTTCTGATTAGAGTGTCTCAGCCTTTCTCTTTAAAGACACTTGGTGAGTTGGTTGTTGAACCTTGCTTTCCTTCCTTTTTGGAAATGTCTTGGCTTGTATCGGCTCACCAAAAGATTGTTCAACCTTTACCTCTGCTGATATTCTTCCAGACGATAGAGGTTTTTCTTGTATTTCCGATGGAACATGTTCTTTCCTACTTCATCTTACTAATAGCTTCCCCTTAGACTATGCTTTCAGTGTAAAATCTACATCCGCTTCGGCTTCATTCTTGATCCCCATTTTGTGAATATTAGAGGCATTGATAACACTCTTAACGTTCAGCTTTACTTTGTTTCCTCTATCAAGTAGGATCCCAGATTCTTTGAAGAATCTTGTTAACAGCATACTGTAAGGTAAAGAACCACTCTTTAGATGATAATCCTCCTTAGCCTTTATCATGTATTTCAGAATCAAGAATAGAAGATTAATAGGTTCGTGAGTAAGTAGATGAAATAGACAATATTCATCATTCATTGTCACCACGTCCTTTGATCCTGCTCTTAGTCGGATACAATGGAGAAGAAGTGAGTAAAGAACCCTATCCTTCAGAATGAGGGTTGAAGACTTCTTGACTCCTGGATTACCAGATCCATATAGTTGTCGATTGATGTTGGCTTCATTTATATGACTTTAAGCGATCCAATTTGCTGAACAATTATGCTCCTTTATTTGGACACCCAATAGCCTTCACAATAGAATCTTGTGTGATTACTACCGACAACCCCATCTACCATCGATACCAAGGTATTATCTACCACCTTCACATTCTTCCAAAACTCATATATTTTATTCAGATACACCGTCTCTTAGATATTGAAGAAATTCTTCCATCCAACTACTTCAATCTTAGGTTCGATATCCATCCGATTATTCTTCAAGGAAGTGAAATTGATGAGTCTTCCATAGATATCGATTTCGACGTTTTTAATCTGTAAAAGATAAACACTAAACACAGAAATGTATTTCGCTTAAAGAAGTGAGATTAGTATATAGAAGCAATTGGGAGAAATATATGAAATGGAATGAGAAGGATTTGATGCCTAGAACAGACAGTTAGATTGTTTTTGTTAAGAGCACTTTGAACAAGTTCGTTTCAAAGTTTTTTCAAGAAAATTCTAGAGTGTAAGGTGTTGTAGATTTTGAGATGATTTCTTTTTATATACACTCTTGAAAAGTTGCTATTTGTAACGTTTTTAACTAATCCACTGGTAATCATGAAATTGAAACTACCGAGTGAAAGTTACCCTTACTATTTAATCTGAAAACTTACAACTTTTTAGCTTCTTTAGTACGAATCATCTGGATCATGGAGTCTTGGACGAATGGTCATTTAACATCACCATATTCAGTTTTCATATGTTTTGCTTGAACTTGTCTTAACTTAAGGGTTTGGTGAAGATATCTGCCCATTGTTGATTCATCTTAAAAAATTGTAGATTGATGATCCCTCTCTGTACATAGTCTCTTATAAAATAATGTCTAACTTTAATATGCTTTTCCCTTGAGTGTTGTATTGGATTCTTTGAGAGATTAATAGCAATTGTGATGTCACAGAAGATTGGAATCTGATTTTCTTAGATAGAATAATCCTCTAACTAATACTTTATCCATAACATTTGTGAACAACAGCTTGCAGCTAACATGTATTCAGCTTCTGCAGTAGATAGAGCAATTGAACTTTGCCTCTTGCTTGACCAAGAAATTAGATTATGCCTAAGAAAGTGACAACCTCCACTTGTACTCTTTCCTTCAATCACATCTCCAGCACAATCAGCATCATAGTAGCCAATTAACCTGAAATCTTTACCTTTCTTATGTATTAAGCAAAGATTAGTAGAACCTGCTAAGTATCTCAATATTCTTTTGACAGCAATATAATGAGATTCTCTAGGATCTGCTTGAAATCTTGCACATAAATAAACACTAAACATTATATCAGGTTTGCTTGCAGTTAGGTAAAACAAAGAACCAATAATTCCTCTAAAAAGAGTTTGATCAATCTTCTTACTAACTTCATCCTCGGTTATGATGATTGAAGGATGCATAGGAGTTGACATTGGTTTAACATTTTTAATTTTATATTTGACTAAAAGTTCATTGATATACATTTGTTGATGAATAAAAATCTTTTCTTTAATTTGTTTAATTTGTAAACCAAGAAAGAACTTTAATTCACCCATCATACTCATTTCAAATTCACTTTTCATAAGATTTTCAAAATTTGAACATAATTTTTTAGAAGTTGCACCAAAGATGATATCGTCTACATATATTTATACAATGATAAAATCATTTTTAATATTTTTTCTAAATAATGTTTTATCTACTTGACCTCTAATGAAGTCATTTTTAATCAAAAATGATCTCAGATCATACCAAGGACGAGGTGCTTGTTTTAATCCATACAAAGCTTTATGAAGTTTATACACATAATCTAGTTTATCAAGGTCTTCAAAACCTGGGGGTTGTTTTACATAAACTTCTTCATCTATAAAACCATTCAAAAAAGTGCTTTTCACATCCATTTGAAAAAGTTTTATATTATAATGAATACAAGCAAGATTCTAATAGCTTCTAGTCTAGCTACAGGGGCATATGTTTCATTATAGTCTATTCCTTCTTATTGATTATAGCCTTGAGCTACTAATCTAGCTTTGTTACGGGTTACTTTTCCTGATTCATCTAGTTTATTTTTGAATACCCATCTAGTTCCTATAATAGATTTATTGGATGGTTTAAGGACTAGAGACCAAACTTTATTCCTTGTAAATTGATTCAACTCCTCTTGCATAGCTAAAATCCAAGCTTCGTCTTGAAGAGCTTCATCAATTTTCTTAGGTTCTAATTTAGAAACAAATGCTACATTGACCTCTCTTCTAAACTTAGATCTAGTTCTCACTCCTTCTGATGTTTCTCCTACAATCAAATTTTCTGGGTGAGAAGATTTATATTTCCAGTCTTTTCTTAAGCTAATATTTTCAGAACTATCTGCGACTTTATCAGATAGATCATCTAATGGTGAATCGTCTAGGTTATTAAATAAGGGAGCAGATAGAGTTTCATCATCAAAATCATCTCTTTTATCTAGATGAGAATCATCGCCAAGTTTTACATGCATAGACTCTTGACAGATTTAGAATCAAGATTATAAACTCTATAAGCTTTATAAGTAATTGAATAACCTAGAAAAATTCCTAAATTAATCTTAGAATCAAATTTATCTAAATTTTCTTTTGTATTCAAAATATTGCATTTGCAACCAAAAGGATGAAAGTAAGAAATATTTGGCTTTCTTCCCTTCTATAATTCATATGGAGTTTTATTTAAAATAGTTGCAAAAATACTCTATTCTGAATATAACAAGTTGTATTTATAGCTTCTGCCTGGAAGTACTTAGGAAGATTCATTTCACTTAGTATAGACCTTACCGTTTCCTGAATCATCCTATTTTTTCTCTCTACAACTCCATTTTGTTGAGGAGTTCTAAGAGCAGAGAAATTATGGAAAATTTCATTCTTTTCACAAAACATTTTGAATTTTTCATTTTCAAATTCTCTACCATAATTACTCCTAATTCCAGCAATAGAAATTCCTTTTTTATTTTGTAACTTTTTGGATAGAACTTTAAAGCATTTAAGAGATTCATCTTTATGTGATAAAAACAATTTCTAACAAAATCTAGTAAAGTCATCAACAATTACGAGACCATACTTCTTTTCACCAAGACTTACTGTTATGGTTGGACCAAACAAACCCATATGTAACAGCTCTAGAGGTCTAGACGAAGTTATAATATCTTAGATGAAAAAGATGTTTTAACTTGTTTTCCTTTTTGACAACTGTCACACAAAAAATCTTTGATAAAACTTATCTTTGGTAAACCTCTTACCAAATCATGTCTAGCTAACTTGGAAATATGTTTAAAGCTAACATGTCCTAGCTTTTTGTGCCAAATTAGTTTTTTATCATCTTTTGATATAAGGCATGAAATATTTTGACTTTTCAAATCGTCTAAGTTAATTTTATAGAGGTTATTTCATCTCTTGGTAGAAAAGAATATGGAACCGTCCTTGTTTTTGACAATACAAGAATTTTAATTAAAGGACACTTCATAACCAGAATCACATAATTGACTTATACTAATTAGATTATGCTTCAAGCCATCAACTAACACAGCATTATCAATAGACGAAAAGGAATCTTTACCAATTTTGTCGATCCCAACTATTTTTCCCTACTGGTTGTCTCCAAAAGTTACTGATCCTCCTTGCTTATGTTGGAGGTCTAGGAACATAGACCTTCTACCCGTCATGTGTCGCTAGCAGCCACTATTCAAGTATCATTGATGGTGGTTGCTTCTTCCTAATAAGGAGATCTCCAGTATATATTTTATCCTTCTTAGATATCCATATTTTCTTGGGTCCTTTGGGGTTAGTCTTATAATTTTTCTTTGAATAATAATAAGAATATTGTTTCTTTTTCTTTCTATTAAAAACAAAATTCCTATTATGAAGAACATTACTATTGTGAATAGTATTTCTATCATTAAAGCCTAAACCGATTTTACCATTTGGATGTCTATAACTTCCAATCATATCATTCATCCTTTTTGTACTTTTTGTAAATTTTGATAAATCAGCTAAAAGACTATTAATCCTTTGTTTTAGCTGATCAATTTCCTTAGATCTATCTACAGTTACTTTCTTTTTCATATCGTCTACTTGTTTCTTAAGGCAGATATTTTCTTCTTCTAAGAATTTTGTGTTCTTTAAATTTTCACCAAATTTCTTTTTCAATAACCTATATTGTTTTAAGATAACATATGAATCTTATAACAATTCTAAATAGGCATGTTGAAAATCATCAAAGTCAGAAATTACCTCATCATCGCTTTCCCTTTTAGCTACCAAGCATATATTTGCTTGTTTTGATGTTTCTGAGTCGGATTTTGATTCAGACGAATCTAGATCTTCCCATATTGCCATCATGCTCTTTTTGGTTTCTTAACTTTTCTTTTGTTTTCTTTTGAGCAAGGGACATTTAGACTTGTAATATCCTGGTTTATTGCACTCATAGCAGACGATAGAGCTTTTCTAATTGTTCGAATAGTCTTTGCTATTCTTTTTCAAAGAGAAGTCTTTATTTCCTTGATTTCTTTTTTCACATCCTTCTAATCTTTCTTGAAATGAAGGATAGCTTATCTTCATCTTCACTTGAATCTTGATCAGATTCACTAGCAACGTCAATCTTGATTTCTTCAATCTTTAATGTCTTTAAAGATGTGCTTTTATTTTTCTACATCTTTTGATTCTTCTATTTCTTCTGACCAGCCTTCAATGCAATAGATTTATCTCTTTTTATCTTCTACATCAAGCTCTACTTTATGGATTTTCAGTGAACCAAGCAATTCGTCTAGCTTCAGCTTGTTTAAATCCTTGGCCTCTTGTATTATTGTTACTTTGGGTCTCCATCTTTTTGGAAGACTTCTAAGAATCTTTCTAACATGATCTTGGCTGTCATAGATTCTCCTCGTAGCTTTAAGTCCATTAATAATTATTTGTAAGGTCCAAACATCTGATCAATAGTCTCATCATCTTTCATCTTGAACAATTGATACTGATGAACAAGAATACTAATCTTGGATTCTTTCACTTGGTTTGTGCCTTCATATGCAATGGCTAATGTATCCCACATTTCCTTTGCAGATTCGCATCCATGAACCTTATCATATTCACTTCTGCTTAGAGCACAACTTAAAAAGAACTTAGCCTTTGAGTTTAATTGAAAGCGAATGTTCTGATCAATTGACCACTGGTCACGAGAGATGTTTCCCTTCGTTGTCTGTTGGAATATATGGACCATTTTCAATGATATCCCAAAGATCAATCTGTGTGGATTCTATGAAGAGCCACATTCTACCTTCCAATAATGATAGTCTTCACCATTGAATGCAGGGGGTCTTGTGACTGAGGCACCTTCTGCTATAAAAACATATGATTTAGCCATGGATCTTTGTCCTCACTTTGTAACAGTGTTTCTTGGAAACTTGCTCTGATACCAACTGAAATAAATCACTTGTTAATATAATCATGTATAATATGTAAAATACATAAGAAGGGGGTTGAATTGTGTTAAATCGTCTAAGATATTAATCTTTAAAGATTTCTTGATTTTCTTCACAAATTCAGACACCTACAAAACAACGCACTTAATTTTATAAATAATACATCAACAGAAATTAATATATGTTCTTGTAACAACAAGAAAATTAAAGAGATAAGGATTAGAGAATATGACATCGCGATTTATACTAGTTCACCCTTAACCTTAGGCTACGTCTAATCCTCAGAGTTTTTCTAAGATTTCACTATCTCCTTCAACATTACAAGTATTATTTCTACACTTGTAAAGCCTCTTTAGATCTCTTTTACAAAGTATTCTTTATCTGCTTTCTTAGCATCTTCAGGCTCTAGCCTTCCTTTCACTAGAAAAGATATTGTTTTGAGCTTTCACACTCATATTACAAATGCTTTTGCTCTCTTTCTTTCTTTCTTTTCTTTTAGAATATTTTTCAAAGCATAAGCACTTAAGCATAGAGTTTCTCAAGTAAGGATTTAACATTCAGAGTTCTCTCTCTCTTTGATATGTGTATATATGTAGTTTTTTTTTTCTGACTACTACTGATATATATATTCTAAATCTCTAACGTCTTCTTGAGAAAATTGCTTATAGAATCTTCTAGAGTCTGTTATTAGTTGAGTCCTGTAACCAACTCCAGCTAACTGATATTCTCGCACATTCTTCAATTACATCGTCTTGTATGCTTTGATTTGTATGCTTCGTCTAGTGTCTTAGACTTAATCACTTCGTTTGACCCATCTTATATGCTTCATCTTATTAAGCTTTTACTTAAGTATCGTCTAGATTTGATGATTTGTGTCACTTACATTTATCTGCGCACTTAACAAATTTATCAAAATAGTTCACACACTTCTATTATTACTATTATTTGACTTTCATCAAAATCAATAGAAGAAGTGAAGTCTTCTTGACTTAACAATCTCATCCCTTAAATCTTGTTAAATGAATCAAGGGATTAAATCTTCTAATTTTTCTCTTTTAATTCAATCAATTATAAAAACATGGATAAATCATAAGCAAACTAGGTATTCAATTAAAAAAAGATCAAATAAAAACATAATTCTAGTGTTCATCATATCTAAATCTATAGCCTAATTTATTTCATCATAAAACAAAGAAAACCAAAATGAAAAATAAAGAAACAAGAAATAAAAATGAGCTAATGGTTCTTGAATCTTAGTCTTTCAAGATTGATCTTGACGGAATCTTGCTTTCCTTTAAGATTGTTTCTCCTCAATGTTCTCTTTGAGAATACTTAGCATTAGAACTAATTTCTAATTCTCCCAAATGTCTCTCTCCTTTTCTTTTCTCTTGTTCTTCCTTTTATGTATTAAAACTTAAAATTTTATTTTAAATCAAAGTAAAACACATCCCTATATTGGTCCTATGTTGTCTTATGTACCTCTCAACTTATTTTTTGTAAAAATTATAACCAAATTAAGTTTAACAAGTATTATCCCAATAAAGCCTTGTGTTATCCTAATACTGCTCTATGTTTTCCCAATATAGCCCTATATTGGTCCGATATTACTCTAACTATCAGGCAAGTTTTACTTTTATAAAACCTTAATGTTTTGCAAGCGCATAGATTGTAAGTGTAGTAATTGAAGTGTTCGTCCCATGAGGAATTTATGAACTAATTGAATCCTAATGTTATCTAAGGTTATAAAAAATATGATAAAATGAAAAAGAAAAGCTAAACAGCAATTTAAACAATTAAATATGATTTGATTAAAAAAGAAAAATTGAAATTAAGGCAAGGAAATCAAAGCAGAACATAACCGCTTAACAATTAAGAAATCGCACAAGACAAGATCAAAAAATTATAAGAAGAAGGGATTAATTTTATCGTCAATTGCTACCTTAATTATTTTTTATTTAATTGGTATCAGACCTAAAATTTGAAAAGGTTGATTATTCTGTCTCGAGGCTTAATCATTAAACCCTAAATCATAATCCTTAATTGAATCCTCTCAATTAACAAAACAGCACATGTTCTAATTAGCATTTAAGCAATCTAATAGACAATCAGGTCCTCACACAAGATCTCTCTTCATATAATTACCGATTTGATATTTATGTGATCTATTGCTATTAATTCTCATTACCCAACCCAATCATGTTACTATCGATTCACTCTCTTGATTTATTATCGAAGTATGCAAAAACCATAAGCAATCATAATATCCAACCATTCATCAACTTCAATATGAAATAACTCATAATTGATTTAAGAATCAATCCGAAATGAAGTTAGAACATCTTTAACAAAAT
The DNA here is from genome assembly GCA_027563595.1 of Erythroxylum suave. NCBI lineage: Eukaryota > Viridiplantae > Streptophyta > Magnoliopsida > Malpighiales > Erythroxylaceae > Erythroxylum > Erythroxylum suave. The sequence goes on along the minus strand of JAOSBN010000008.1, from coordinate 18,130,499 downwards.
CTTCATCATCCTTAAATCCATTTGTGGGTGATAAATTGTAGAAAAAATACCTAAAGCCTAACTTCCTATACAATTTTTTTCAAAAATAGCTCAAAATTTCAGTATCACGGTTAGAAAAATGGTTTTAGGAATATGTAACTAAATAATTTTAGTAAAGAACAATTCAACATTGTACGATGCATCATTAATATGCAATGAAGTATTCCATCTTAGAAAACCTATCAATAATTACAAATACTAAATAGTAACCCCTTTTAGACTTGGTTAAACTAAAAAAAAATTCCTTGGAGATGTCTACTTACGATTCACCATGTATAGGTAACTGTTTGTATAATTATAGGGTTATACTCTCAATTTAGCTTACCTACACTCCACACAACTCCCACACACTCTTTCTACATCTCTCTTCTCATGTATGCTCAAAAGAAGTGTTCATTCAAAACATTAAGAGTCTTTTTAACACTAAAGTGTCCCATTAAACCTCCCTTATGCGATTCTTTCACTAATAAGTCTCTTAAAGAACTTCGGGGTATACAAAGCCTATTCTCTCTAAACAAAATACCCCTTGGGCCTAAAGAACTTCCTAAAGGAAAATTTCTCATATGCTTTAAACGTATTACTAAAATCATGATCATCATTGCATAGCTCTTTAATGTGCTCAAAACCTATTAATCAAGCGTTCAAAGTGCTTAATAAGGCAGGTATCTTAGACAATACTTCTTTCATGAAGTTTTCCTTTCCCTTTCTTATACTTAACCATATAAGGAAATGTCTCTATAAATTATACCCGCTTGGGATGCCTTTTGGTAAGTTTGTTTTATCCTTTAATGCGCTTTAATGACTTACAGTTAGTATGGATCATAAACCTTTTTAAGCCACAAATTATGTTGCCAAGTCTTTGAACCAATGCATACATCTCCTTATCATAAGTTGGGTAGTTTAAGGTCGTCCCACAAAGTTTGTCACTAAAGTAGGCAATTGATTTCCTATTTTGGATCAAGATAACCCTTACTCCAACCCCATTAGCATCACACTATCTCAAAAGTGTTGGCAAAGTTAAGTAAAGCTAAGATATTCCAACCCCATTGACATCACACTATCTCAAACGTGTTGGCAAAGTTAGGTAAAGCTAAGATAGGTGATGTACTAAGTTTCTCTTTCAATAAGTTAAATGTCCTTTTTTACTCATCCCTCACATAAATCATACTCTATTTTAACTATCTCAGTTAATGGTGCGAGAATGGAGCTAAAATCCTTTATAAATTGTCTATATAAACTAGCCAACCTATATAAGCTCCTAATATCGCTAATTGACTTATAGGTTCACCATTCCTTAATTGCCCTCACCTTTGCACTTACCACATAACCTAAAAACACAACGTAACTCGTGTAAAAAGAACCATTTTTTCAAATTTACATACATTTTCTATTGCCTAAGTACATTCAACACTTTATTCAAATGTTTAACAAACTCATTAAGTGATTTATTATAGACAATATTTTAATTAAAATAAAAATACCAACTTGCCAAGAAACTCATTCAAAATATGGTTCATAAGCCTAATAAATGTGATGGGTGCATTAGTTAAAACAAAATGCATTATTAACCATTTACATAATCCATATTTAATCTTAAATGTTGTTTCCCACTCATCTCCTTCTTTAATTCTAATTTGATACTAACCAGATTTCAAATCAATTTGGAAGACAAATATGCACCATACAACTCATGAAGCATACCATCTAACTTAGGGATAGGGTGATGATGATTTACGGATATTTTGTTGACGGCATAGCAGTCTACGCACTTACACTATCAACCATCTTCCATTGGCAACAATAAGACTAGAATTGAACACGAACTAAGGCTCTCTCACACTTAGCCTTTTTCGAGCAACTCCTCCACTTGCCTTTAAATTTCATTGGTTTCTTCCAAATGTATTTTATATAATGGCTGATTGGGCGATTATGCCCCTAGAATCAAATGTATTTGATGTTTTATTCCTCACTTAGATGGTAAATTGCTTGGCATAAATTCTTGGAACAGATCATTATATTTTTAGAAAACAAAAATAGCAACCCTAGGTAAATTATGGTTAACAAGATATTTATAGGATAAATCAGCTTCTTTGTGAAGGAAAAGTATCATTTGGCACTTTGCTAGAAATGCATCTATCACATCTCCATTCTTGCAACCATGATTACTCCTTTCCCTTCATGTTTATTTTTTTATAAAAGTGTTTGTCATAGTGTTTGAAGTTTCTCTAAATGTTTACACTCATTTCTTAACACTCTTTTCTCTTAACCCTTTTGGTTCATTCTTATAAATTTTCAATTAATCTTCACAAACCTACTTTGATGAAGGAGGGACAAGAGAATATTCCATTCCATCCATAGAAAATGAGTAATGATTCTTGTAACTATTAGGGATTGCTTGATTATCAAACTACCTTAGACATTCGAACAAAATATGACCAGGTTACATAGGCACTATATCACAGAAAACTTCATCCTTATACCTTCTAATTTGAAATGCCACTAACCCTTTCCTAGAAACCTTTACCTTCCTCAATTTTTGAGCCATTTTAAATTATAGGTTGTTTGATACTTGGTAGTTGATAACCCTAATTTTTAAACCAATTACAACATTTGAGTAGCTTCCCCATTAATGATCAAGTTACAAATCTAATTATTGGTAGAACACCTTATATCAAACATATTCTTCCTTTATTGGCTCACATCATCTTCTAGCCTCATTATTATTTTGGTCAATTTCCTCTAATTTTGGCATGTCAACATAGTTTTTATCTTTACATTCAGAAATGAATTATCCACTTTAAATTGTCATAAATTGCTTATTTGGACATTGAGAGGCAATTTGTTTTCTTATTTTGCATTAAAAACATTTGATATTTTGACTCTTTAAATTTAAAGAGGAACCATCCTTATTTTTCTCCTATGGATTTGATTTCATCTTTGGTGTTTTAGATTTATTGTTTGAAGCTTTTTCTACCCTTTTGCTCCATAATTTGATCCAAGAGGAATTTCTTACACTAGAAACACTTGCACGATTAATGAACTTATTTTAATGTTTTCTCTCAACTTTTATTGCCATATGCACTACATACTCCAACTATATAAAATGGTGCAACTCCACGCTATTAGCAATTTTAATTTTAAGACCAAAGATAAATTAAGCTAAAGTAGCTTCTTAATCTTCCTCTATTTGTAAACAATCTAGAAGGGGGGGTTGAATAGATCCTTAAACCTTTTTGTAAAATTCAACAAAAACCAGAAATTAAAACCACACAAAATAATTAAACGAAATTAAAAATAAGGAGTAGGGAAGAGAAGAAAATACTGTTTTTATAGAGGTTTGGTGCTAAGATCTACGTCCTCTACCTAAGCTCCCACTTAGGATTTTGGCAAACAACTTTACTACACACATTTTAGTTTAGTGTGAACTTTTCAATACACTTGACTTCCGGCTCAAGCTACGCCTCACTCTCGATTTGTTTTCCAGCACAAATCCTACCTCACGAGTGATTTTCCACACAATCACTCAACTCACAATAGTGACAAGAATGAAAAAGTAGTAGAGATGCTCAGTACAAATTTTTGGTAAGCTAAGAGCAA
>JAOSBN010000008.1:18112122-18126763 GCA_027563595.1 Erythroxylum suave | reverse complement strand
TTCTTAATCATTTTTATATATTTTATTATTATCAAAACATAAAGGGATTTAATTTGTCAACCACCATTGGTCCAACACTATTTTTATGTGTACTATTTCTACCACTATCTCTTTATATATTCCTCCATGATTTTGCCTCCTTTGGTCAGATTATGTAATCGTTTGTAGAGGTCTCTATAGTAAGAACTAGACACAAACCTTCTATGCAATACAACTTTCATCCCTTTCCAAATATTGATTGGTGGCTCTTAGTTTCTCTTACTATCTATAATATTTGAATCCCACTAAGTGACTATGTAATCACTAAATTTAGAGGCTATGACACTCAAACAATAACTCTGTTTTCTATTTCCCACTCTAGATACACTTTTGAGTCCCTCTTCTAACAAAGGTAGGAATTTTCACCTTAATGCTACCTATATTTTGTATAATATATCATTCAGACCCCTCTTATTGCCATACTTGATTCTACCCCCACCATTCCTACCTATTTTTCATTTACCACGACCACGTCTGCCCCTTCTAAATTTATCCATATCTTCAACAGTGCTAAACCAGTCATTGTCATCATCAAACTCATCATAGGTTGTTCTAGGTTCCAATATCCTCTCCCTCGAGTTGGATTGATAATTTAACCTTAATAATATCTCAACCATCTTTTCCCTCATGTTCTTCAATGCCCTAAACATCCTTTCAAACACCACTTATATTGATTTCATCATTAAAGAATTGCTCTCCATTACCCCGAATCCTTTTTTACTCATATGGGTATAACAAAAATGTCTTCTTGAGTTGTTAATTCAATCTTGATTCATATAGAACCATCCTTGGATCCTAAATCTGTGATTTGTGCTTTATCCAATCTAAAGGTGAAGAGCATATCCTTTTCTTTTAAGAGCGATATTAATAAAATTTTTAATTGCTTTTTCATTAAAATGAATTTACTTTTTTGTTAATTTTAATTTATTATATTTTCAAAATTTAAAGAAATAAATTAAAAATTAATTTTAAACCAACCAAACTAAATCACGTTGTTTGGATTTGATTGAGTTTTCATATAATTATTTTGGATTAAAATTTTGATTAATGGTTTGGCTAAAACTTTTATTTTAAATTGCATTAAACACCTCTATAATATGCCTACTATCCATATGGTCCATATATTATTACTTGTACCTTATGCCAGTATTAATCCATTTATTAACATATCCTTCTCTCTATCAATAAGAGAAGATCAAGAGGGAGACTTAATCATTTATACTATGTTTCTATATATATATATATATATATATATAAATATATATAATTTCATTATGCTATGAAAATGATGTTAAAGTCACTAATCTAGAAACTTTTAGGTCAAGATGGTGACTCTTGCTTAAGCCAAAGAGCATTTACAACGTATATAAGATAAAAATTTAAAATTATGGGGCTACTACCCTAAAAACATTTACATATTTTGACATATGATTTAAAAAGGCCATATAACTAAATTCATTAAAATTATGAAAATGATAAATATGAAAGACCATGATTATTTACTTTATCAAGGGAGAAGCCTATATTAAGAAGTCAAAAATATACTCAAAAATTTAAATGTTCCAAAATCATTAAAAGTGACTTTACTAAATCTCCTAATATACATCTTCATAATATGTTCTGTAGAGGCTATTGTACATAATCATTTATTGTGGATTATGCATTATTATGTCTCATTAACTAATATTTAGATTATATGAACGTATGACATGAATTATGGTACATGATATATGATATATGTATGTATGGATTTTGTAAAGTGAGGAACATTTACTTACCTTTTATTCAATTAAGAAAAAGTGAGAGAAGTTTATAAAAAAAAAGATGCACTTCCATAATAGAATGAAGTAAAATGAGATTTACATATTGCTTGGAATTTAAGATTTTAAAATTAAAATAAAATTTCTAAATACTATGTTATTTATAAAGTTATGCACACAAAAACATTAAATATAAAATATTTAAGTATTCATTATTGTTTTAATGGTGTGAAAGACAAAGGCAAAGAGATAATCTCTCCTTTCTCTCCAAAATAGAGAGCTTCTCCTTTTGTTGTCACCCTTTCTTTGCCCCTGTAATCTACTTAGAAACCTTATTCTACCTAGTGTTATCTTCTAACACCACCTTTGATTTTAAAGTATGTTTATTTCCCTCTTTCATTCACTCCCTTCTGCTTCCTTAGCTACTCTGTCCCACCTTGTTCTACCTTCCCCCACCTCAATCTCACCTTCTTATCCTTCAAGTTCATCTACTTACTCATTCATCCTTCATAAGTTAGAGCTAGTCCACTACTTACCTTTCCAACCACTTTGATCCTTGGAGTCCCTTTAAGGAGAATTTAATCTTTTCTCCCTTACCCTTAAATTAGTTGCTTTTTTTAAAACTCACTTTGCCTCTTTTAGCTCTAGAACCTTCAGGGTAATGAATATTAGAGTTGTTGAAAACATCTTGAATTTCCAAGATCAAGTTATTTTTTCACCCTTTCCTATCAAATAAACGTCAATTGCAGATGCTTCAGGAAAAGGCGAGGTTGAAAAGAAAAAGGAAAGTTTTTTCAAGATATACCAACTCTTAAATGAACTATAGGAAGTTTATTAGGGAAACCTCTAATACATCCTTACACTATTGTCCTCCTATACCATGAATGGAGGAAAAGCCACTTATAAATATTGAAGGAATGAGAAAAAAGTTAGAACATCACCTTAGTTGGATTCTTTTTTAAAGAAGACCTCCTTTCCCTGTGATAAATAAATAAGCTTAAAAAGCATGGAAAGGGAAATTTCTACATGAAATCTTAGTTCATGAAGATATTCATCTCATATTTAAATTCATAATAGAAGAGGAGGCAAAACATAGTTAGGATTATGGCATATTCATAATTGCCTAATTTATACAAAATTAAACATAGTAATGTGCCACTATAGATTAATATACACAAAGTTTCCTTGGAGTATTGGTCCACTAAAAGATTAAACATAGTGGCTACCTACACTTAGAAACCTTCATACATAGATGATTTTACAACTAAGAGAAAGAGAATTGTCCTTGCTAAACTATATGATGGTGTGGAATTAGATAAAATACTACCCATACTTTTAATGAGGTTTAAAGAAGATGAACATTTGATTGAGGATTTAGTGCTAATGTCCTACTATTACAAGCCCCTTTTAAAGAAATAAGGTGAGCAATGGGTTACAACTAGAAAGAAATTTAAGAGAGATAATTACTTATAGCTCATAGGGCTGGATGATCAATAAAAGGAGTATAACATTGGTAATACATAGAAGAAAAAAAGCAAATTGGTCAAAATATAGATGCAACATAATCTTTAAGCTTATCTAAGGTTAGCAAAGATAGGATAGGTAAAGAAGCAAGCTAAGACCAATCAAATGGGATTATAATTGAATCAATTAAGAAGAGGGAAATGTTGACAATATGTTGGCTTCCTAATAATCTACAACCATATAAGTGAGGTCAAAGAATCAATCACCCCGTATGCTATTAAGAAGATAAAATAGTGTCGAAAGGATAAATAAGTATGCATAAAAGTTAGAGCTAATATTCAAAAACCTACTAAGCATGATCTAGAAGGCTTCTAGAGTGGCAATAAAAGGAAGGCAGGTAGAAAGGATAAAGGAAAGTGCTCCAAAACTAAAAATTTACAATAATGCCAACAGTGTCTTAAAATATAATGGGTATCAAATGCGCTAATAAATTAGTAGTATTGATAAATTTTATTACTGACTTGGTTTATTGGAAACAAAAACCAAAGAGGATAATATTCCTAAATTGATGATTTTAGGGAAGCATTGGGAATTCCTATCCAGCTATCAACATCATCATTATGAAAAAGTAATAGTGGCTGATGATTCTAAGAAAGCAATGATATGATTTTGTTAGATTCTTGAGACCAAATGATACACATCTTTGTAAAAATGACCTAGAAAAACTATAGTGTAAACACAACATTTCTCTATGGTTTTAATCTCTAATTCTTGAGGAGATTATTATGAGAAAGGATAGAGCAAATGAATTTATAATACAAGGTCTTTATCTCATTACAGTCTCCTTTAATAGTAGATTGCATAAAGATGAGACTAAGGGATGTGTGGGATTGAATAATTTCAATAATGACTTTAGAGAGTTTGTGCAAAATATAAAGGTAATAGACATGAAACTAGAGGGGTGCTTCTTCATTTGGAGCAACAAACAAACCTCAAAGTGGTACCTAACGCAAAAACTAGATAAGGCACTGGTCAATATGGATGGTTGGGTAAGTTCCTTAAAGTAAAGCAATCTGTATAAAGCTCTTGATTTCAAACTATTCCCCTATCATTGTATAAGATATGGTAATTAGGATAAGAAGGACTTTTCCATTTAGGTTTAATAATTTCATAATAGACGATACAAGATTTGATGAAGCAATCCTTAGAGGAATGACATTAAAATTATAGGGATATAAGGTATATTTATCTGTGATAGAAAGATAAAGACTCTCAAGAAAGAGATAAAAGATCATAATAACAAGAGGAATTTACATACTGGAAGGAATAGTGAAGAAGCTAAATAGAAATGATCCAAGCCCAAAAGGATTTATACTTACAATTTGAAATCCTTAAATTGGATGAAAAGAAAAGAATAACAATGTAGGAGTACACTTGAATAAAGAGCTTTAAGTTGGATTAAGGAAGGCGATAGAAAAAAAAATATTTTCATTATTAATTTAAAGTAAGGAGCATCATGAATAGAATATGCTCATTTTCTAGAAGCAATGGAGAAATGTTATCAATCCAAGAGGATCAAAAAAAGAAGTTTTTAGATACTTTGAAAGTTCTCTTGGAACATTAGCTAATAGTAAATCAAAAGTAAGTTTGCTCAAGTCTTTTGTCAACTACCAATCTAATGTAAAAATGGAGGAGCACTTAAATAGACCCTTCATAATGCAAGATATTGAAAGAATGTTATTTGAGCTTAACCCTACAAAATCTCTATGTCCAAATGGCCTCAATGGTCACTTTTATTAAAAGCTTGGCCTTTGATTATAAATTTTGTTATAGAAGCAACTCTGGAGTTCTTTAAGAATGGTAAGATCCTTAAGGAAGTTAATAAAACATTTATAAGTATGTTATCAATGGTCCAATAACCCATCTCATCTAGTCACCACTAACTAATATCGTACTGTAACTTTCTCTTTAAAATTATCTCGAAATTATTGTCCTCAAGAATGAAAAAGTTGATGAGCACTATGATAAATGAAACACAAGGGACATTCTTAGAAGGGAGACAAATTCAGGATAATCTTTTACTAGCAAAATAGTTATGCCCTAAAGGTAGATTTTCAAAAAGCATATGATACAATTAGTTGGGATTTCCTTTTACACGTATTGGAAGTGTTTAGATTCCCCCTAAGATTTAAGGAATGGGTTAAAGAATGCATAACCACTCCCTCCATCAATGTCTTAGTGAATAGGGAACCCACTAAGTTGTTTACAGGGGAAAAAGCTTGAGATAAGCGCATCTTATATCTCCTTTTCTATTCATCATATATGTGGAATTCCTAGCAAGATTGGTGAGACACAACTTATACCTAAACCCTTATTTTAGCTACCACATAAGAAACTTAAATTGTTCAGTTTTATCCTTATAGATGATTTTCTAATATTCTTTAAGGCTAATGATAGGTCAATAACTTCCCTTTAAATGTTTAAAGAGTTATAGAGTTATCTAATCTTTAAAATAATTACAAAAAGAGCTAACTAATCATTTCATTAAGTGCTTCTAGTGAAGTTATATGGTTGCCTAGGATCTTAGGATTACAAATCAGTAAAGCTTCATTCGCTTAATTGGGACTCCCTTTATACAAAAAAATGTTACAATATAGGGACTACACACCTCTATTGAAAAAAGTACAAAAAAGACTAGAATGTTCATGTAATAAGGATATTTCCTATGTAGGTAAAGTTACAAAGTCAATAATGAACTATTTACATGTGTTAATTAGCCATATCCTTTCAAAATAAATATTCAATTCATCTTAAAGATTGAAGAGAAGTTTCTTATCGAGAGGAAAAGAGCAAGCAAAAATATGGGTAAAGCAAGTTAAAAGGAGGTTAACACGCCAATTCTGGAGAAGAGGTCAGGGCAAAAATATGGGTAAAGCAAGTTAAAAGGAGGTTAACACGCCAATTCTGGAGAAGAGGTCAGGGATAACCTCTATCAGCTTGACTAATAAGGTGTTCAAAGTTAAAAGATTATGGGGATATTAGAGAATAAAAGCAATATGTGGATTAAATGGATAAATAAGTATCTCCTAAAAGAAAATAGCTTATGAGATATTTAACCAACACCAAAGACCTTTTGGTTTATGACCTAACTCATAAAGCTAAGAGACAATTTGTCAAGTTCCATAAAGTGTGAAATTGGAAATGGAGAGAGCTTCTTTATAATAATTAGATTAGAGCAGGACTTTTGTACTTGACTAACCTATAAAAGGCCTGACAAAACAGATTTACTATTAATGCTAAAGTAAAAGAATGGATAAATAGGAACCAATAGTATAACTTCCCTTAGGAAGCAACATTAATACTACTAGACTACAAACCCGATTCAGAGAAGGAAGATAAATACACTTGGCTTCAACACTTATATATAAAATTCATAAAAGAGTCATTTAGGAAAGTGCTAAGAGGAGGGGAAAAGGTGAGACAGTAAAAGGTTGCATAGAACAAAAACTTTATGCTAAAGATTCCGTGTCTAAGGTGTCTAACTATCAAACAAGGCCTACTAATTAAGGACAATTATAGTTTCTTGACATGCTAGATGTTTGCACGCTATATAAGGAAGCCAATGAATCAATAACAAATCTCTTCTCTTATTGTATTTACGTAAGGGGGATATGGGATAAAGTACAAGAATTACACCACATGAATAGGAAATGCTTCAGATATAAGGATATGCCAAAATGTTTAAGGATGGAAAATTAATTAAGGAAGGTGATAGGGTTGTGATTATCATCAATATGGAAACAACCATTTACAAGATATAGGAAGAGTGCAAAACTAGAAGCTTTAGAGGTAGTCATAACACTAAAGAAGTAATTCTTAAGGAGACCATGAAATGGGTTAAAGAGCATCTTATACTCAATTAAAAGATAAGAAGCTATTAACCAAGTATAGCAAGACAATAGAGAATCCCCAATCATACATCTACTTCTCAACTATGAAAATTTTTAATTAAGATTAATCTATAGGAGGGAATTCAGGATGCAACATTCTCATCTTTAACAAAAGGAAAGTGTCAATCTCTTAGGAAATGAACTACATGATGTAAAATACAATATGGCACAAGAAGAACTTGAAGGAAATCTAAATTCATGTATTATCCATAACTACCAATCTAACAAAATTACTATCATATCCTAGATGTTGGTTCAAAATAAAAAGAGAAAATGAATGCTTATATAGGAGTCAACTAGTCGACCAGAAAACAATTCTAATAAGGATTACAATGAAATAATAAGCAATTTATGGAAAACTTCGCAACAGTTGAATGAACATCTCTTGCAATATTTAATGAAGCATGCACCCCAGTAGCTCAGAAAAATATTAGACCATGAAAAGATGAAATTAGCCTATTATAGAAATTTAGCAAGCAACTTGGACAAAGGACATCTATCCATAAACTAGTTTAGTAAAGCAACAATAATGGACCATCCAAGCTTGGTATAAGCTAAATATCTCATAATAGGAGATGGTATATGATATACTCCTTTGTTTCTTAAGCCTTGTCATTTGTCTTGTCTGGAACTTAATTATCATAAATTAATCTAATTATTTAATTTCTAAGCTCATAAAATTAATTAAATTTTAAAATAGTTTAATTGCAATGAGTTAAGTTTTGACAATATACAATCTTAATATTTCATTGACAAAACTATCATATGCAATTGTTAATAACGAATTAGTAGCAAAACCATCAAATTAAAATTATCAAATAATAGAAAACAAAATAAAGATGCTGGTAGGTGTATATCCAAAAAATGGGAAAACCAAGATATGGAAAATAACAACACTTTTGTAAGTTAGAAATTAATATGATAAATAAATAATTCAAAGTCAAAATAATTATAGAATATTTAATTAAATAATTAAAATTAAAATATTATTTTCAGAACTGTGAAAAGAAACCATACTTTCTAAGTTGACTCAATAACATTTGAATAAATTAGCTTATCAGATTAACATAAGCAGTTGTTTAACTAGAAGAAAAGGTGTGTCTATTCATTTAAAAGTAATTGAATTGTGTTATATAGTTTTTATGAAATTGAATATGGAAACCCAAATTTATATTTTTTACCAAAAAAAATTTATATTTATTTTTTCAAGCACATTAAATATGAAATTGCAATTGATACATACAAAATTTTGTGAAATCTTTTTGTTTCAAATGGAAGATTCATTTGATTTTGGTTAATTTTGTATTTTGGTAAGAGGTAAATTATGAGTAATCGGTTTTGGTGCAGAAAGTTATCTGAGATTAATGGCTTCATGAGTCTGCATCTTCCGATTTCAAGTATCTTCGATATTTTTCCCATAAAAGAAATTAAAGATTTGACGGTATTTGAATTATGAACTGAGAGAATTATTTACTTTTTGATATAAAAAAAAATCTCAAAGGAGCTTCCTTTATTAAGTCGCAATAAAGTTGTGGTTAGGGTTTTAAAATTGTCGATCGACTCTTTCAATTCGGGCTAGGGCTTTAAAGCAAAACAACACAATTCACGGTATCAAAGCCAACGAAAAAAACCACTTAGTTTGGGCCATGGGATAAACTAATTGGCTGGTTTACGTGCTGCCATAACGCATTGGCTGGTTTACTTGCTGCAATCTTCAGTCTCCCTTGCTGGGAAAAGAAGAATATATGCTCTCCATTTCTCTTCTGCAACAGTGGCTATAAGCATATTAAGGTTTAAATTTTTGCTTTTAAACACTTTTGAGAGGCTGGAATTTATTTCTTTTATATCTGTAAACAACACCAGCTATCACTCATGTCCTCTTCAAATAAAATCTGTAATTAATATTTCTTTTCTATGTACTTAATGAAGGCATGGATGCTTTTCTGCATAAAAGAAAATGAAATCCAATGGACTTCTGTATTTCTGCATCTACTAGAAATTTTCCTAACCAAATCTCTTTCACTCAGCACTGTGGCTTCAGTACAGTTGGACTACAACAATTAGTTAATTAATGGATCACGTAACACGTATCAATGTGAACTCATGAATGTATATTTCCCTTTCAAACTTGAATTATTAGGGCGTGAAACAAACACTCACTTTTAATTAACACTAACACATTGCCACTCTTAATAATCAAGCTAGTGGGCATGTTATGTTTCTGACATTTTCCAATTATTCGGCGCATCAACTGATGTATATAATTCTTGCCAATATATTCTTCTCTTCTGCAACCACTTAATAGCTAGCTGTAGTGCTTCATCAAGTTGTGGCTTGTCCACTATATGGACATGGATTTCCTTTTTACATTTAAAGGATTTAATATAGAATTATAGACATAGCTTTCATTTGGGTAATCATGTGATAGCTATAACTTTCGTGACAACAGGCCCCAATCCCCACATGCAAATATCTGCTTGCCTCAACCCCAAAAGGAGTGGTTTGCCTTTGTTTTCTTGGTCGTTGTTATCAAACTCAAATCCCATCCTCTCCTTTATCCTTTCTTGTTGTTTATAAATGGATGTTTCTATATGCTCCTATTTTAAATAGGTTTTCTTGTCATCTCATACTTTTTATTGGTCAAACATTACTGCAAAGTAAATATTGCGACCTATCTTTCCGGAATAGGCTGGATGCTTCTGAAGACTGGAGGTTCATGAACCCATTTGTGACCCTTCACCTTTTCTTCTTTTTGTTATTTAGTGCCAAAGAACAGGTCAGAGCTTATCTGCTTTTTTGCCATTGTTGTTGAACAGTAATACCATACTCTTGTAGTGTAATTCCTTTTTTTTCTTTTTTATTTTGGTCATATGTCATTGGGCTATGGACGCATCCCACCAGATAGTGGGCGCCAAAAATTAAAGAAATTGATATGTAACACAAGATAGAAAACTAAATTTCATGATCCCAATGCGTCTTTTCCAGGGCTTTGCATATGTCCTAATTTCTTGGATTAAGAACAGACAGGATGTTAGTTTTTCTTGGAATGAATAGGGGGTTGTTATTGGCGTCTTAGTAAACTACTCGAGACGAGTCTCTTCGTGGGTGCTAGAACTTTTAAGAAGCCAAAAGTAGATTCCATTTCACTTTAACGAGAATAAGGGGCTAAGAATTCAACAAGCAAACAAGAAGTGACATCTTTTGTATTTATAGATATATTAAAGAAGTTCTGAGAAACTTCTCACTAATGTCTGTCAAATGTGCTTATTACATGTATTCTTTTAAGTGGTAAATCTTCTAAAAACAGGCGATAAGTTTAAATTGGACAAAGATGATATCATTCAAGTACTAAATAAGATGAAATAATATTTGCTGTCAAGGAAGCTATTAATTAACTTAAAATTAGATAATAAATATAAATAAATTTATGAGTATTATATTTTTACTCATTTTTTCTATATTCTGGTACGATTTTACTCTTATGCTTAACCAGGTGTTTAATATTATTTCAGCAAGATACATGCTTAGAAAATTTTCAAATTATTTTCTTAGTTATATTTATTTTCACATAAAATTTTAGGTTTATATTCTTTGTGATTTGAACTTTTTTTTCTTTTTAATTGTGATTCTTATGTTGTGAAAACTTCATATACTTCCCTAAATTATTGTTTAGCTATTATATAAGTCTTTTCGTTAATGTAAATTATATATTACTCATTCATAATTTAAAAAGAATATCATATTCAAATGTAAAAGTTTTAATTTTATGCCATTTTAAGTTTAAAAAATAACAAAATATGATAGAGAAAATTATATGATAGATAAACAATATCACAGAGAGGTAAATGATACTTTTTGAAATATGAAAATTGAAAAAAGAAAAGTTCAAACTACACGAGTCCAATGAGAATTTAAAAGGGATTTAAATTCAAAATCAATTCTAAAATTATATTAATTATTTTTCTTAATTTGATTAAGATTAATAATTAAATTGATTCCTAAATAAAATTTAGAAAAATTGTTTCTAGAATTAGAATTACTTATACTTCAATTAGCATGTATTTAACTCAATTATGTAATATAAATTTTTGTTCACAAGTAATATCTTGTAATCTTGAAAATTTTTAAAAAATAATAAAGAAAAAATCATAAGATTATCCTTACTTGTTTTTCTCTTTAAATTTATTTTTAGAAATTTTGGACATTTAACCTCACTTATTTTCTTCACTAGTTTTGGTTTAACAATATAAAGTTTAAATAATGATAAAATAACATTATTGATTTTATGTAAAATTCATAAAATTAGAAAATATTAATATTTTTTGTTTAATTATTAAACTAAAATTTAAAAAATAAACAAAAGTTGCATGCCTTTTCCTTTTTCTTTGTTTAATTACCTTGTGCCTTATAATTTTCTTTTGTAATTTTAACACTATTTTATAAAGTACTCTTGCTACAAACTAATTCAAAGCAATAATTAAGGAGTCTTTACTCGATTTGTTGATTATTAGTATATAATCACATTAATTTTATTATTGTACTATTTTATGAATATTTTTGTTAAATATTATTTTTAAAAGTATCCATATAAGCTTGTGGTAAACAACTAGTTATTATATATTTAAAGTATCATTAACAATTATAAATTTTAAATATAGACTTAGGTAATCATTCAACAGTTATTCAAAATTATCCTATTTAAACATACATAATGATATTCAACATTTGTAATCAAAATTATAAGTTCAATAGATGGTTAAAAGTCCTATGTTTAAGTAGTGATAATGAGAAAATGTAAATGAAAGAGCCAAAGTTAAAAGTTGATTCTTTTAATACAATTAAAACTTTTTCACCATTAATCACTTATATGATTTGCATATAAAACCGTCCATATAAATTATGTTATATTCAGTTTGCATCTAAACTTATTCATGTATTGTATAATTATTTTACAATTTAGGAAAATAGGATCCCTACTAATAAGAAGAAAGAAAAAATTAACATTTTTACATCACTGCAATGTGAAATAAGCTATATCTTTCATATTATTGAACATCAACCCTTTAGTTTTCTTTCTACTTTTGCAAATGTCTCTTCATATCAAGCTTTTTTTTTTAGAAATTAAAGAATCCATAAAGAGATAAGTAGTATATAAGCTACTAACTAACTAAACAACATAGGAATACATTAACACAAGCTAATCCAACTCTCTAATAAACTAAATGCATACAATAACAAGTTGCATAGACAATTATAAAATGATATTATAGCTTCCATATAAAACCTATATGATAAGCAGATCCATTTCACCAAGCACATTCAAATGTTTAAGTTACCACCTTTTAAGAGATAGCTCCTCAATCATGTCCTGGTATTAGAATACGATCATGTCCTGGTATTAGAATACGACTCCCTAAGTATCAACAAAAAAACACCACTTGATTACTAAGGATCCATTACGTCTTAAATGCATTTAACGAGCCATTATGTGTATCCTTATTGTTTTAATTAACTCCTGTAAGAGGATCATTTTCTATAATATTTACTGAAAGAAACTCATTTAATTTTTTTTCTTTCCATAAGGCATATGTTGTGTTACTGATAAGTGCTTAATCATTTCAAATTTTTATATTTAGTGTGATTTACTTATTTATTTGAGTGTTTCTAATGATTTTTTAGCTACTTATTTTGTTCATATTTTATTTTCAGGTCTTAATTCAATTAGTTAGAGTAAAAAGAGCAAATTTAGACAAGTTTAGAGTGATTTGGAGTTGTTTTAACCAAGTTATGAATCCCAAATCGAAATTTTGAATTTTAAAAGGCAAAATATGGAGACAAAATGGAGAGAGGTTCGGTAGGTGCAATTAGATGACCTAAAAAGGCAAAGAAAACACATCCAACGAAGTAAAGTAGATTTCATGAAAATTAAAAGGGCTTTCATTATGTTTCTTTTAGTTTTTAGTTTTTCCTTTAGTTTTGACATTATGTCTTCCATGATTAGGAATTAAATATTTATGTCATCTAGATATGATGAACCTCATTATGGATTTTGTAGTGATTTCATTTAATCTAATTTATTATTCATTTTTATTGAAATATATGTTCTTTATTATTCTTGAATTAATTTATATCGATATATTGATTCATTTTTTATTTTATGTATTTGATATTGAGAAATTCTTTGTATGAATTGTATGTAATTATAGAGATAGGTTAACATAAATTTTCTCAATCAAGGTCAATCCTAACAAAGAAATTTATAAATTAGTTATTACAACTCTAGGGTTTAAACTAGAAAGAGATTTTCAATTAATCAACCTAGGATTACTTGTTAATAATCTTGAGAAAGATACTAACATAATTGACTGATTTCCATGGTTTGATGAACTTTAGATTAAATTGATGTATGAAGTCTTATTTAGATAAGAAGTCCTATGCGGATTCACTTTTCAAGTACCATTGGTTTTATTTATTATTTCTTGATTTATTATTATTTTTAGTTAGATAATTGTGTTGATTTGTTTTAGTTTATTACTTTAATTTTAATTTGGATTAATCACCATCGTCACATTTTGTCAGTTAGATAATAAGAAAAGGGTTAAAATTAGTACTTAAGGCAGATTTAAATCTGTTCAACCACCATTCATTCGATTCCAAAAACACAATACACCATAACATAAACGTCAACTACCTCCCAACACATCAAACTCATTTAATCATCACATACAGCGGGAAATCTTAACAGTGGTTCTCATCAAACCCAAAAGACATTTCATTTATGTCAATAAGTAGAAGTCATTAGAAAGCTTTACTGGACATTTCAAGGTACAATACGTCTATTGAGTTTAAGAACTAATATACCAAATACACTTTAAATGTGGCTAAAGCCTTGAATTCACACAAATCTAACTTAAGAATACAATAGAAATTTAGCAGATTTGAGTGAGGCCTTGACTCCTAGCTTACTCACTTCCTTACTCATCACCTGATTGGGACATAATTTGGAGGGGGTGAGCTTAAAGCTCGTGGGTGACAATTTTATAAGTGAGAAACAAGCAAACAATTTTCAAAATCTCTCTGTCATTTTTTCACTTGAAAACCAAAATGTTTTCTCATAGAAAGCACAAATACTTAATCAAACAGTTCATCAGCACTTATAAATCTTGCATGCATCAAATTTGTCACAATCATAAACACATAATCACAAAAAAATGGTTCAGGTAAGTCCAATTCTTGACGCACTACACATCTCCATATAATGGTCCTGTGTAGTCATAAACTTGAGGGAGTCCTTGGAGGAGCTCCATGCCACTAGTGGGCAGGCGAGAGAAGCCTATTTCTTGGGTCAATATGCACGTGACAGTTCTTGAGGGACTACCACAAACCCACATAACATGTCATTCATGAATTTAAAACAGATTGCCTTAA
>JAOSBN010000008.1:18091013-18112022 GCA_027563595.1 Erythroxylum suave | reverse complement strand
CAGTGAAATTTCAAATTTGAGAACTCATAAGGCACATGCACTAATATAGATCCTAGAACCCTTAAACCCATACATTTCTTAAGCTCTTAGAACCAAAAACCCCTTCAAAACTTCAAAAGGTAAAAAAAAAAAAACCTTACCTTGAATCTTCACCAAATAATGAGATTCTTGGTTCTAAAGAAAGCTCTTCCTTTTCTCTTTCTTTTTCCTTTCTTGAGTGACCTCAAACTCTCTCTTTAAGACTAGGAAAAATTGTGACCTAATTTTTCCTAGTTCAAAGCTCTATTCTTTTTAACGTCACTGAAATTTCTTCTTCTTTCTTTGTTTTCCTTCATCCACACGTTTGGCCTTTTTATTTACAAGACAACCTTTTCCTCTTCCCATTGTACCCTCATTGGGTGAGGAAAGTTCACCTTACCATTCCTTTAATGCCTTAGAACTCCTAAACTTAAGTGATCCACCCCAAATTACCCTTACACATTCTTAATTCTTCAATGTCACCTATACCATGCTATACTCTAACTTAATCTTCATTCTTCCATTTAATACTTCAGAATTTCCATCAATCCATGAAATAAATCCTCCTAAACTTGACATAACAACTAAACTCCAATAATAATAAAAAAATGTATCCAACAAGATCATAAAATTCATTCAATTCATGCTTACTAAAATAATAAAGAAAAAATTTGGGGTCCAACATGTATTTTGAAATCTTAACATAAAATTGGGAAACATAGGTAGATACTCGCCCTTATGCTTGCTTATGTTATGTCAATCACTCTTTAAAAATTATCCATCTAGTCAATAAATCTCACATTTTTCCTTCTCCTCCGTTCCTTTCTCAGCTAGGCGACACTGTTGACCCCTTAAACTTTATTTTTCTCAAATACGTAACTAAATAACGTGAGGTTTATGGTTCATTCATGCTTTGCAAATTTGCTAAATAGACTTAGGCATAACTGGGTGAGTTAATCATAACTCTTACCTCTATTTGACCGATTATGATGAAATTGAATGATCAAAATATGTTTTAGGGTATGTTGAATTGTTTTTGGTTAAGTTGGATGATTAAATTGCTTTTTTAGGAGTTGTTGAGCTAATCTGGATAATTTAGGTCATGAAATCACATTTCTTAGGTCTTTTAAACTAATTACAGTGATTTTTATGTTTTAATTTTGTTTTTGGTTCTAATTAACATATTACAGTGGATTTCTTATACTTCAATCATTCTATTTTATAGATTAAGGTAAGTTTTTGTCATTCAATTGTGATTTAAAGTTGTTTACATAGTTAAAACCCATTTTTTAAAATGCACATAATTAAGTAGGTTGACTGTGACCTAATTATTTTTCTTCTTTTTCATTAGTGATTGTTATATTGTGAAAGTTGAATAAAGTGAATTCTCACTCTTATTTGGGCATGTGGTTCTTTTTTATATTTCAAGGCACAATGACAAAGACAATAGACATCATACATCAAAGTCGGGTTAACAAAGTGCTTATAGAAAGACAAAGAAGTGAAGGCACATTTATAAATCCTCTGAGTTCATGTTTGTTTTCTAAAATTGATCTAAAGATATGACTATAATCAAATTTGCATGAAATAGAGTGATGAATGGAAAATTCCTTTAAAGATAAAATATAGTTTATATAAATAGTTAGTGATGCCATTTGATTTAACTAATGCACCTAAAACCTTTATGAGGTTAATGAGTTATGTTTTTATTCTTCGGATGTAAAATTGTTTAACTAATGCACCTAAAACCTTTATGAGGCTAATGAATTATGTTTTTATTCTTCGGTTGTAAAATTGTTTATAGTCTATTTTTATGATATTTTAGTATACAGTAAGAAATTGGATGATTATCTTGAACATTTGCATGTTATTTTTGTGTTTTAATGGAATATAAGTTGTATGCTAATATTAAGAAGTGTGCATTTTGTATGGAATCCTTTTTTTAATTAGTTTTATTATAAGTTCACATGGAAAAAGACCACATAAATAATGGACGTATCTACAATTAGAAATGCAAATAAGGTGTCATGGATTAATAAGTTTTTATAGAAGTTTTTTGAAAGGCTTTAGTTTTATTGTAACACCCCTAGATGAACTTGTTAGAAAGAATGTTAAGTTTACATAGGATGATGTGCATGAGAAAGTTTTTAATACCTTGAAATATGAGTTGACTGATGCATCTTTATTATGTTTGCTTAATTTTGACAAAACTTTTGAGGTTGAATTTGATGCATCCAAAATTAGTATAAGGGCTATTTTAATGCAAGATCCAAACTAATTGCTTACTTCAATGAAAAGCTTACTGAGGCAACATTGAATTATCCTTCTTATAATAAAGAGGTACATGTATTAGTAAGAACCTTACAAACATGACAATACTTTTATGGCTAAGTAGTTCATAATCCATTCTAATCATGAGATCTAGGAGTTCTTGAAATCCTAAGGTAAGCTTAATAAGAGATATGCCAAATAGTTAGAGTTTATTGAAACATTTTCTTATGTGATTAAGTATAAGAATGGAAAGGAAAATGTTATAGTTGATGCATTATTTCAAAGGTACACATTGCTTACTTTACAAATCAACTAAATTACTTAGTTTTGAGTTTGTTAAAGACATATATGTCAGATTGTGATTTCAGCCAAATGTAGAATGTATGCCATATATGTGTGTATGGTATATTATAGGTATGACGTGGTTTTATTTAAGAAAGATAAATTGTGTATGCCTATATGTTCTTTGTGTGAATTATTGGTTAAAAAGACTCGTGCAGGTAGTTTAATAGCACATTTTGGTGTACAAAGGATTTTAGATACATTGCATGAGCATTTTTATTTGCCTAATATGAAGGATGATATGTAATTTTTTCATGAAAAGTGTATAATATGTAAGCAAGAAAAATCTAAAGTTTCATCCTAGAGGAGATAGACTTTTTAAGTGTTAGAGAAGATAAATGACAATGTCTAAAAATTATAGTTTCCAAGAAAGTATAATGTTATGAGTGCGATTTTAATGTTTTTGATTTATCTTCGCATGATTACGTGATCTGAGGACAAATCGAGGAAGGGGTGGGAGAATGACAAATATCAACTTGTACTAGCAAAAGCACCTTTTTTCAACCATTTCTTACAATCCTTTTCTAGTAAATTGAAGATTTAATGATTAAGACAAAGACCAAACACATAAATGTAGCTTTGCAAGGATTAATCATGGAGAAGTAAGAAAAGGAGATTGTTCAAGATAAATAAGGTGCATTCCCAAGATTGATCACTTCTCTACATATTTTTGAAGATGGAATATAATTATTACATAAAGAATATGACTAGGAAAAAATTGGGGAATAAGGAAGCATAATGTAACCGGTATAGGTGTCATGTTAGTAATCGACACCAATCTTAGTAACCGACACTAGTCTTACACTAAATTATGATGCAAATGTTCATTCCTTTTAGAACTCTAATTCTTAGATGTTTTATGCAAATGAGAGACATAATATTGATGTAATTCAAGGATCATCAAATTATAATTCAAAATGTTTTGTTTCTATATTTTTTTTAGAATTTCCTCTTTGTTTTTAACAAGAACTTAAATTGATCTTATTAAGGTAACTTACGGTGGTTAAAAATTCTTATCTATTTGGATCTAATCAACATATTTAGTTAAAAGTGAGTTTCTTTACTTGATTTGAAGATGATCTTAAGATTTTATTTCTTGTGATTTGAGTTTTCGGCAATTTCTATCCTAAGGCTAAAATTACAAACTAAAATAAAATTAGCCTTACAAAAAGGGCCCTATTCTTATTTTGCATTTATTTACACAACAGAATCAAGTGAGAAAGATGTAATAGTTGATTGAATCTTTTTTTTTAATTACTTTGGAATAACTATCATTCATTTGGCCATAAAAGATTTAACATAACATTTTGGCAATATCACAATAGATTTATGGAAAAAAAATTTATGGCCAAATAAACAGGATTTATTCCAAAGAAATTAAAAAATTTTAACGCTCTTTTTTTCTCTCTAGTCTCTTGTGTGAATAAATGAAAAAAAAAGAATAAACCTCTTATTTCATATTAGGTTATGTTTAATCTATAATTAAAATACGTAATTTGAAGTTAATTTTTTCAAATCACCAGTCCCATAAATTAATTAAATATCTTCACACGTATATTGTAATTTGGGTTCTTTTTGATAAACTGCAAGGTTTGTATAAAATTAATAAATTATTGATAATTCGGGAAGCTTTTAGTATTTTCTGTTAAATATATATATCAGTTGTAGATTTAGTATAATTGACTTAAAAACACTATCTTAAATTATTTTAAAAAATTATATTGACTATCGTTTCTACAAGCATACAATTACCAATTTATTCTTATGAATCGGAAACTAATCCAAACAAAGTTAACCAATAGATAAGTTGTTTGTTAGGAAATTAAAGATGGGAAATGAGCTAAAAACGCATGTCTCTTTTGTTCCTGCTTAGTGTATCTTGCATTATCATAATTGATCTGGGGAGACAACATTTGCTTCCTCTTCTTCCAAGTCTGGCGTGCTTCAATTCATGCAATAAATACAAATGATTCTCCTAAATTTAATTATTAATTTAAAATGGAATGCCAAGTGGTCCATGACCTCCTTACAGCAAACTTAAAGGTTGCAAGCTTGGAAGTATTAAATTGGTGAAGGAAATGTTTGAGACGTGTGGCTATCGGAGACTTTTTAAGGGTGTGGTTTACCCTTCCTATACAATCTTCGGTTCCCACCCAATTTCCACTTATTGATCACTAATTTAAAACATTATTTTTGTAACCCCAACCTAAACAACTCATAACTTAATCGAATCCTTATAAATCAGTGCTGAAACTTTCTATTCTTACATTTGGGTATAAAACTGGCGTGTAAACAAAACAACCGAGCGATATGCTTCAAGGCTGACAAAACATAGTAACACCACTTTGGAATCTTTTGCCCCAATATAGCAGTACTAAGGCTTATATTACATCTTCATCGTTGAAAAATATAAATCTAGTAACAATTTATGGAAATTTATCAGTTTTGGACTTATTTACATTTTCTTTTCCTACTTTAGTGGGAAAATATATGATGTTGTATATGCTCCCTTCTTTTAACTACAACACTTGGTAACTTCTGTTTAATCTTTCTCCTTATTTTCAATTTTCTTAAAATTTAATTTTTTTTAAAAATTCATATCTCTTATTTTTCATTTAAAAAATAACGATGAAATATATAAGATATAAAGATCATACATGGGCTAATCAAATATCACCACGGTAATAACTTAACTTAATTTTTAAACTCGATTCAAACTAATCAAACTATATTTAAATTAATAATTAATATAATTGTAATAAATTATTAATTTACGTCAAGTTTAATTAATTTAGTTCGAGTTTAAGAACTAAATTTAATCATTATGTAAATAGTACTTAGATTGATTTATATGTGATATTCATGTCACATATATTTTGTTATTATTTATTAACTAAGAAATTTTCTAAAAAATTAAAAGTAATAAAGAGTTTTTAAAATTTTTAAAGTTTAATAAATTGTTCTAAATTTTCTTAAACTATAAACAAATATATATATATATATATATATGTATGTATATGTATATGTATAGTTAGAACTCAGGAGTAATTTAAATAACTCTAAAACACTAAATAAAAATGTAGAAAAATTAAATACGAGTATAAAAACATAAAATTTAAAAGCCATAAGATAAAGAACTAAATTAGATATGAAAACAAAGCTTTCTAAATAATAAAACACATTTTTAATTACAAGGAACATTTTTTAACAGAAAAAAAGAAGTTCTAATATTTTTCGTAAATCATTCTTGCCTTTTCTTTTCTAGAGAAAATAATCATAATTTTGTATCGAAAAGTAAAATAATCATGCAATAGCTCAATCATTTCCACTTCTTATCTTTTATCTGTAATCACAATTGAACGGATTTTCGCATATTAAACGACCCAACACCATCCCAAATTCTCTTATCTTTTATCTGTAATCACAATTGAACGGATTTTCGCATATTAAACGACCCCAACACCATCCCAAATTCTCAACTAGTGTACCAAAAGCATATTAATCCCTAAGAATCGAAGAAGAATGGATCATAAATGTGTTGGTAATATTTCATATATATTCCATCCTTTATACGTGAACGTTATTTATTTGAAAATATGCATATAATAAATTGGAACTCCCATTCTATTAATAAACATAGAAAGGAAATAAAGTTAACTATGATCATTTACAAATATCCAAATTGTAATTTAATTTAAATTCATAATTAAAATTTTAAATACGCATTGATTTAGCCTTAATTAAAATTTTAAATTTTAAAAAATATTTTGGACTAGATTTATTCGAATTTGGGTCTAAAATTTTTCTATTCTAATTTAAAATTTTTGAATAGGATAGGCTAAAGTATCGATATTGGTTTGTTTACATTCTAGTGTCACTGTCACATGTAGCAACTTTATTATCTGCTATATCCAATATGGTCCCCTTTTATTTTGCTCTTATCCACGAAGGTGCCAAAGATTACTTAATCTTTTTATTCTGAAAAATGAAAAATACGATAAAAAAGAACAGTAGTAAAGACTAAAGTACGATTGGTCCCCGCCGACAAGACTGCCCGGATTAAATGTATAGATTCATAACAACCCTAAAGGCAGCCGTCTTTTCGGGGTTTGTTCCTCTGCTTATGCTCTTTAATATTACACCTTCAACGGGCTTACCGGTTATATATTAAACAACGTATGTATTACAAAGAAGGTAGCACTAGCATCCTAGAAAAGAAAAGGTTTAATGCCTACACTTTTACATTTTCTGTAGAAATAATTTCACTGGCTCGTCGTTTTACCTTGGTGGACGATTGAGTTGCTTGGTGACTTTCTACTTCTGCTTTTATTTTGGTTCATTGACTTTCCCCCTCACCTAATTGCTTCATGGCTATACACGGTCCAAGTCGTCTAAACATTAAAAAATTGGAACAAAGATGGTATATGCAAATAAGAGAATTAAATATATCCCAATTATCACTCATTAGATGAAAGTATCACATAATGTTATTTAACATTTTAATGTTAACAAGGTCAAATCATTGACTATTGTAACATGAATCAGCCTATAAGCTAACTCCTATATACGATTTTAGAGTTCTTGACTGACAAGGAACGATGAAATATCCATTCAATACAAAGATATGAATAAGGATGATTAATATGGAAAACTTGCCCATAATCTTAAGAAAAAGATTTACCATTAACTAATTCACAAGTAAAAAGGAGTTGACATGTACTTAAAAAGGAACACCAATATATTGGCAAGTAATAACATCATAATGTTATACTATATTAATGCAAACTGGCAAAGTTGCTGGTGAAGTAAGCTATCCAAAAACGAACTTGGAAAGAACATAGTACCTAACCCAAAGAAGAAGTGGTCAAATCTAACGACATAACTTGACTTTCTGTACTTTTGGTGCTTTATATTGACGGTTATTAACGAAACAAACAAAGTGTGTACAACATAGAGAGAGAGAGAGAGAGAGAGAGGTGCTTCCCCAGAAGATGCAGTCACTCATATATAATGAAGGCCCAATTCCCAAGATGAAAACAGTGAGAGAGGGAGCATCTAGAGAAATGAGCTACTAGTACTATCCATTGAAGCAGATTATGAATCGAACGGCAGGGAATAGGGTTGAGAAGGAGTCAAATCACACGGCTATGAATAAATCGGAAATCAGGCTTATGATAGCAAAGCGTA
The DNA here is from genome assembly GCA_027563595.1 of Erythroxylum suave. NCBI lineage: Eukaryota > Viridiplantae > Streptophyta > Magnoliopsida > Malpighiales > Erythroxylaceae > Erythroxylum > Erythroxylum suave. Next base: position 18,104,204 of record JAOSBN010000008.1, on the reverse strand, counting down.
CCCTCAAACAATCTCAGCCAACAAATCGCGTCCCCACATAACCCCTCCCTTATATTACACCTCTCCACTCTCTCGAGTAGAAAAAGAGGAAAAAAAAAAGTTTCTGTCGCCCCACACCCACAAGTCATGATAAGAACCCCAAAACACCACCAACAAATATCCAACCAAATCCAAGTTCCAATTTTTACGACATGCCATATGCAAAGTTCCATTTTTTTATCAGCGCCCAGCTGTGCTCTCTCTCCTCTCACAGACTCACATACTTACTTTTCCTGTTTTCTCTTTATGTGGTGTGGCCTGGCCTCTGATATATATTTCTTTCTGATTTTGTTTTTGGTTAGCCCTTATCTCCTTCATATTGATGTTCCGTGGTTGCGCGTCCATACTGTTGGATTTGTTCAGATAAAGAAAGGACACCTGGTGTATGTGTCACCGACACCTGTACGTCTTGCATGAAAGAGAGAGAAGTGATAAGAAGGCTACAAGTGAAGAGATAGACAAGCAGTGGTGATGACGATGATTCATTCTAATGAATGTGGGTTGTTTGGAGTTTGAAGGCTTTCTGGGGGCTCTAGTTTATCATGGTCCCTATGAAAACCCTAAAATTGTTCTTAAAGCTTGTTTCTTTAGCTTAAAACAGTTTGGATCCTAGGTTCTTGGTCGTTTTCGTTAAATCGTTTCAGTTTCTTCTCAGATCTGACTCATGCTTCTATACAGTTTGTGATTCCTTCCAATTCATGATTGGGATTATCTCTTGCTGGAAACCCTCTAAAGAGAACATAAAATTCTCATTTCATCTTCTGGGACATTGAAATTGACAGAAGAGAGTGAGCACACAGAGGCATTGGTATAAAACTATACGGTTGCTTTTGAGTGCTCACTTCTCTTTCTGTCAGCTTCCAGCCCCGGAGTTTGATCTCTTTCTCAGGTCACTTGCTTAGGCTGCTTTTGTTCCATACTAGACACAAACCTCTCTCTTTTCTTTGTGTAGCAACCAGACATGACGTAGATCAGGGAAAAATGAAGAGCAGGCAGCATTCAGAAGTCAGAACCTTGGGGAGTATTCGTTAGCCTTCATTTTCACTCATTTGAAACATTCATTTTAAGTATAGTTTAATCTTCGTGTTTAATTATATTTAACTGCTTGAAGCGTTGTTTTTGATGGTGTTTGCTTTCTAGGCACGCCTGAAAACAGTATAATTTAGCGGCAGAACAGTGTAGTCGCATGGGACCATTCACGTTGTCTAAGTTTAGCATGGTCCTGCACTTGTAAAACCCTTCCTTTTCACATAGCTTCATGCTCATAATCTTTATCTTCATCTTTGCATTTGCGTTCTACTTTATTTACGCATGCGATTGTAACATACTCGAGATTTTGAAGTTTTACTTTGTTTTCACCTGAATCTAACAAGAACCTCGTACCTTGTACTGTTCTGATGCATTTTCCTGCTTACGGTTTCAAAACCCTACTATAAGGTAATAGGGTTGTTTACTAGCAAGCTTGTGCCACGAGAATCTCTAGTAATTCTTTTGAGATCTCCGGAAGCACATATGTAGTGCACTAATTGAAACTGATTATTGAAATTTATACTTCTCCTTAATTGATATACAGCCAGCCTTCTTTCCGAATACATATTCCTCTTGCCATGTGTACTTAAATTGATTTGATGTTTTGAGCGCACAGAGGACTTCCAGATTAGGGTATTTCGTGATGGATCTTTTCAAACACTGTCAATTCAACGTCAATTTTCTAATTCTTCCACTTCTTGAATTTGACTATATGGATATGAATCCTTTCAGATCCCGTCAAATCGTTTGTCACAGCCAGAGGGTCAGCACCAGTTTAAGAGAACCAATGAAGTTCTTAATCATTGTCGTCTTTAACTTCCAAATAACTATGGGTTTAGTACTTGTGCAGTTGTCTTGATTTTCTTTTTCTTTGTCAAAGGAAGTTCTCACATCTCATATGATGATACGATAAGTGAACTTTTTCATCAAGTAAAAAGATAAAATGTACTTCTAATCTGTATTGTAGACTGCAGAAAAGGAGATCACAACATTATTTTCTTCTTGAGCAGCTAACGGATATTTTGAAGTTACTCTTCCGTTTAAACGTGAAAATTTATGGCAATTTAGATAAGTTTTCACCTCAGCTCTATCCAGCGTCGACTTTTTGCAACCATTTGTTAATTTTTATTGCGTACAAGGTTCTGGATAGAGTATGAAAAAAGCAATTCTTTTGGGAATAATATGGCATTTATTTTATGTTATCTGATCCCTTTATTGTGTCTTGCAAAGATTTGTCTATTTGGTATTGGAATCAAGGCCATCGCTTTGGAGAGCGAGTAGACATGCTCCATGGAATGTCAATAAATCAAATTGTTTCTTGAGGTAGGTGTTTTGAACTTTCATTTTGCATATTTTATTTTGATGTCACTTAATGTTAGCGTTTTGTCTCTCTATACTCCAACATCAGATAGTATTTAAAGCCACTAACTAGACATAGCCTTTCTGATATGTATCTTCTATAGAGGATCCTTCCGTTAGTAATTTGCTTAAATCATTTAATTCTACTACTTTTTGATTGAGTTTAATTTCAAAGTGTCTTAAGCAATGTTTTAAATTGCCACTGCTCCAAATCATTAACACAATTTGTCGTAGTTGGGATCACGGTATCTATAAATATTGTAATTAATATACCGTAACCTACAGAATAATATGCAATTTCGCAATTTGAAACTTGGCCTCAAGTGCAATGTGGCACACGGCACATATATACCTTTCAATTTTCTGCATAAATAGTTTCAATCCTAATTAATGTGGTAGGTTTGTTTGTTTTCACGACCTATTACATCGACTCTATACTGGTCCCAGGAATCGATGTTAATTGTTGTTTGAGAAACTTTGGTTGAACCAGTAGAGTTAGTCCCTGCTGGTTTTTAGAGTTCATGTTCATACAAGATTGACGATCATAGGTTGTTTTAGGAGGGCCTGAGTAGCTACTAGTTATTGAAACTGCTACAGAATTGTTTTACAAGATAGGGAAGTTTGATGTCCCATTGTACATTCTTTTAATTTGGAGGGAATACGTTGGCTTTTTTTAAAAAATCATTCTTCCTTATATTTCAATTGTTAACTAGGAATCAAATGTTCTTTTCTTTGTTTGCCTTTGTTTTCCTTGCTTATCGCAGTATATCCAATGAAAGACTGTTGGATAGGCTTGCTAGGGAAACGTATAAAACTTGGGTAGTTTGTTTGCAATACAAGTACTTCGGCACTATAGGTGGCGGATGCACTAGATGGATGGGGATTTTTGTTTCTTTAAAAATTAAAGTAATTTTATTCCAAAAAAGGCAGTACCTTACAAAGTATTGTCATCATGACTCGTCCAAAGGGAGAGTACATTATATTGTTATTTAAAAGAAATCCGGGAACCAATTATTCTATCAATCGATGATCATGTAGGAGCTTAATAAGCTTGTTTCTTCTTATTATAAACCCTATCTATTTGTTACATGTGTGGAGAAATTAGCTTCACTGAAGTGTCACCAGAGTAGCTCCTTGATAGCATGCATAGTGTTCCCTTTAAAGTGTTGTCAAGTGGTCTGCGTGTGCTTGAATCTCCTGAGGTTTCTTTCTCTCAAAACCTCATACACCAGAGTACAGAATTAAGAACTTTTGGATAGATGCATGGGAATTAAGAACAGTTTGTTGAGGAACTTTTGGATTAGGTATGTATGTCCCACAAGCAAAATAGCAAACATAGAATGGACAATACTAATCATGTAGAGGAAAATGACCTGTATAGGCAAGCGTAGCTGAGTTGATTTGGGGCATGTAGAAGCAATCTAACACTAATTGATCGAGTTTTTTACTATTGGTACATGGTTCTTCATGATTCATGATAATATGGTAATATTTTGGACAGTTTGAGCCCTTAAGCTATATATTTAAAAGTACAAAACTAGATAACTAATTTTCATTTTTGAGAATCAGATGAAGGAATCTGTTATGATCAGTGATACCTCATATAATACTACCAGTTAACACATATGACTTGAATTCTGAATGTAGCTCTGATAAATCAAATTCATTGCTAAACATGGGTTTGTGTTGAACATGTTTATAAGTAGTTTGACTGAAGAACATTAACGTCAACAGCATATTCATTGTTGGTCTAAAGGCAATTAGTAGTTGAAAGCAATCCTATATCTATTCTAGTATAAGATCTTATTACAAGTATTTCAAAACATCACAAGAGATAGATTGAGAATTTGAAATTTACATTTTCCCAATAAAAATGTAATTCATGTAGTTCAGCTAGCAGTTCGGAGTTAGCATGGAAGTAGCAATCTATTTCCAGTTTTCAGCAAATCAAGTTGAAACCATTTGTTCATCTATGACACCTCTTAATGGAGTCAAAGAATTCCAACTGCTACCACATGCCACTCATCTCAATTCAGCAAATAAGCAAAACAACTGGACGCATTTATGTATTGATAATGTTTTAGGTAACATATAGAAGGTGATACTATACAGTTATGATTGATATGATTGTGACTATTTCAGATTGTGGTGATAACAGCACAGGACTAAAACATTTCAGCCATTGCAATTTAAAAACGAACGTTGCATAATGTTCAGGTTCCAAAAGAGTTATAATTAAGCCAATTTGTACTATAGACACCGAAACAAAAATAATAAGCAGAAAAGTGCACAAAGATACAAAGTTTAAGGCTATGAAGATTAGTATATGTCGCTTGCTTCTCCAAACATATCTTCTCAAAATTGGGCAAGGAATTAATAGGAAAGTGCATTTTGTCTCTATATTTTGAATTAGGAAAGTCTACAACACTACAAACATTAGTTGAATGATTTGAAGTAGTTCTTGATTGAAGCGTTGTTTATCTGTTGAATTTTTGCTTCTAGCTAGATCGATAACAATAAATGCATTTATTTGCATAAGTTTATTGTTGTGTTATAAGTGTAATTGTTTTTATTCATTTTGAAAAAGAAGTCATAGATAATCTCTGGTCTTGTGAGCAGCTTTAAGAAAATTAAATATGAATTTGGAGTAATGATGGTTAGGTTAGCCATTCTTACAGCAGTGCAAGTAATGCAAACTATATCTGATGCAATAAAGAGGCAATTTAGTGCTTGGAGTTTCATTTTCAGGTAGATTGTAATTGTAAATTGACATGTCTAATGCAACTTAAGCTGTAAGTTTATTCTCTTTTACAAATTAGTGGTTTGTTCTAGGTCCAAGGACATCCTATACTTTCAAGGCCAGCTAATTATCTGATTGAAAGTTTTTTAAAGAGTTTAGACTTATTTTTTCAACAGACAATGCATATTATAAGAAATTACCTAGTAATAGAGAAGAAAAAATGGTGTAGTTAGTGGTAACCTTTTTGTTTACAAATTTTTTGTTGTAGTATGCATCGGGTTTCAATGCATCTATGTAAAGTTTAAATTACAGGCTACGTTTTAGACTCTGATTGGGATCGCTTATGAATTATATAGGCGCAACTACGAGAAATGTGGTCACAATTACGTCAAATTGTGATAACAGTCTGAACCACAAGCGCATTGTTGCTTCTATGAGAAAATAAAGATAATCTGTTCCCTTGGGTTAGAAGAGTTTATGGGAGAATGTTTGTTTTGTACATTTAGTTTTCCTGGAAAGATGTATTTGGTAACATGACTATTCTAACTGGACTAGGATGGACTGTAAAATGTAAACTGTAGCATTTTGGAGCATCATTGCGGGCGATGTCCATCATGCATTTTAACCAACTCTCTTGCTATAAGAGCAACAAGAGTGGTGTAATCTCCTTTTGTCCATTTTCTTAGTGGTTAATTTCTAATACCAACAGCTAGAGTGTGGATTTCAAGAGGTTTCGTTGGCTTGCTGATTTGCCTAGATATGGATGGGCCATATTCCCGTCGCTAGACAAACTCTGGTATTTGACACAATTATTTATAGGATTTCAAGGGAAAATTTAAGGTCTACACATTGTCAAAGTATAGAACATTGAATTACAAAGTACAGCTTAATTATAATCCTCTTATAACTGAAAGCTCTGAATTTGGAGGAAGGTTTTAGTTAAGACCAGAATCTTGCCGTCTTTGGCACCTGGGTATACAAAAACATGATGATGGTATTCGTTAATTAGTTACCATATTGGTCTGATAGCTTAAGCCAGTATCGATGTATCATATATTATATTAGTGGGTTCTAATAAAGTTCCTGATATTGTCTTAGTATCAGGTGCTCCTGTGTGCTCAAGACTTATCTCTCTTGCGTTAGATCAAATTGGGAAGGAAACTGTCTAAAGTAGGGAACTTGAGAATTTGGTTGCAGGATAGTGGAACATGAGAGGATAACGAATTTGACAATGTTTTTCGCTGCCTTTAGTTAGAAAATGAAAGGCCAGTGCTTTACAAATGTACACATATGACTAATTGGAGGTACTGTTGAGGCTGATATATAATTAGGCTGTTTATATCGTAGTTGTTTATTTGAAAGGGAACGTTATGTCAGGAGCAAAGAGTAATTCATTCTTCTTCTCCTTGGTCCGTCACATGATCAGGTCATTCAAATTTAAGGAATGTTATAAAGGGAAAGAGATTGAGGATCGGTTTTCATTTTCCCTCAGTACTGCAAAAGTAGCAATTGCTTTCCTATCAACAACAAATTCCTTCCATTTTCTTAACCCTTGCCCCTTATTCCATCCAGGTAATTTGGTGTCTCGAGGCTTATATGTTTAAATATGATTTTGCAAGCCTTGAAAGTTTGATTGTAATTTAATCAGTTAGACCTTGGCCAATCCGCTGCTGATGAGCTGTTCAGTAGTGTCAAAACTTCGAACAACAAATAAAAAGTTCATGAGGCCAACGTGTTACTGGCTGTCGTTGAAAAAGATAGATCCACCAAGAACTCTTCTTTTTTCTTTTTTTCCTTGTGATGATGTTGTTGCCTGAACTGTAAATTGCAGAAGTACCGGCATGAAGTCATTTGTTGAAACAAGAGAAGTGCAGATTAATACATCTTGTTAGGCTATATTTTGATGAATTGACGGACTTTTCAAATAATCAGGGTATGAGTTTTGCAAATTTTGTGGTTTACAGGATTTAAAAGCTGTTTACGAGGGGAAAAGAAAAAGCTGCAATTGCTGCAACAATGAGCAGAGTTGGGGATCGAAGTTGCTGTTAGAAATTGATGATTAATTCTATATTATAAAGTGAGTTATATATAAAGATATGACTCAAAATATTGTCTTAATTAAGATTATGATGTCTTGGTTATAAATGAGCTTATTTGAATCTGGTCTCTTTTTTTTTTCAGCTATCCTCAAAACCCTTCAATTGCAAAATGCAATTACCTCTACAACGAGCAAAGTGAACCTGAACCCCAATTTACTGCAGTTCACCCAATTGGAGTGTCTTAACAATGTTTTTTTCTCTTTTATGGCTTTACTTTTCTAGCGTCTGGGGTTGTGCGTAAAGTATAAAAACCTGTCAAAACTTTTGTTTATTTGTTTGTACTCCGTGTAAACTATGACTACAGGTATCGTTATACAATGTGGCTCTATCATTTTCTGATTAGCTGTTGATGTGGGCTTCTAGTGGTGGTTTAAAAACACAACATGTAAGTCATTGCACCTGCGGTAACTGTAAGTGTTTAAATGCTAGTTGTCTTCAACTATAATAGTCATTATTATTGTTAATTTTAATCTTCATGTGACCTAAATCATCCGAGGCCTTTTTTGCCGGCAATTAGCCAAGAAACTTTATGATCTTCTGCCCGAGTCCTACTCATTCCTCTGAATTGTTGTTCTAAGAGTGCGGTTGGCTAGGGTTCTATGGAAAGCTAATGGAAATAAGATTTTGCAACCAAGAATCAGCCCCATACTGGTATTGACACAAAAATCCCATATAAAGGTTCAAATTCCTGATATTTTTTTAAAAAAATCTTGGTTGTTTCTAGCACCGGGTAAATAAGCATGCGTCAAGAGATTTAAGGTAGACTTATTAGAGCTATCGAAATCTTACACTTGATTCATTGGTGGAACTGCAAAGTACTCAAGACACTACTCTTGCATCCAACACTTGGCTCAGAGGAGAAAACGAGCATATTTTTGAAGGACTTTTATGGTTTCTGAAGAAAAAGAGTCGTTGCTGAGCTGAGCTTGGTGGAGTTGCTAGAACATTTAACATGTTGCTGCATCTAATATTTTCTACTGATACAACAGGCGGGAAATAACTGAAACCTCTTACCTTCTTTTAAGTATTTCTGAGAATTTGGCGCTTTGGAACTCTTTTCGATTGTATGTCACTTCTTGGGCAGTTATCTGTTTCAAGACTCTTCAACATCTGGGAAAGTAGCAATTCTCATAATTTGGTTGTTGGTACAAAGCCAAGTGACCATCAACTGTGACATTCTGCATTTTACTCCCACTGATTAGTCCTTTTCCTATCCTCTAACATGTACCGATTCTCAATAGCAAGAGTAAAAGGGACTGACGCGAAATTTGGACACAAGCTAACTCTTATGCTGTTGCCATCCAAGATTACTGGCTGACATGGAGGAAGTTGCATTTGGCAAGTGCTTGATACAAAGCCACCGTAGAAACAAGGTTCTTGTGTTTTTTGTGCTTTTGCACTTGTCTGCTTCAGTTTGAATTTGGGAAATACTGCCTCACCTTAAATAAGTGCCATAGATCCTCGTCAATTAAGCAACAGCAAGTCTGCTACTATCACAGACAACCATAATGCTAAGTTTTATTATGATTTCTTTCACCTCGTTAATGTTGTTTCTTCCACGTAGCAAAGTTAAGTTGTTTATATTCTATCCGACAAAGGATGTGTGACATTAAACATATTTAATTGAAAAACTGCAGCTGAGTTTTAATTAAAAAAAACGGAATTTGGAGAATGAATTTTTGTTCTCTATCATCTCACACAAACACTTTACAAGATATTCTTAAATGCATAATACAAAAGCATCTAGTCATTAGGAGTTTGTTAACAAAATCAAAATAGATTCCTAATGGCTCAAGAGTTGTTTTACAAGAAGATCTCGATAGGTTGGCTTATCATTCGGTTGAGATTGGATTGTTTTAGGATATTGAGAATCAGTACATGTTAAATATGAATTTGATGTAGACGTGAATCAACAACCTCTTTGGACTAAACCACACTTCTCTAAACCATCCTTATTACTCCCGGTGTGACCAATGTAATCCAGGCTTAGCTGGGCTTTTTGGGCTTGCTTAATATCTATCTCCTCTCAAATTATGCCGGGTGCTAAGGCATAGTTTGTATCGATTCATAGTCAAAGATGTTTTAGATTGACTTTTTAAACATGTTAACAACTTGATTTTGAGAAGACACATATCAGGTCACCAATTCTCCTAGAGCTACCTTCTCCCTCACGAAATGATAATCCAACTCTAGCATGAAAAATAGGATTAATTGTAATGAACAATACTCTCACATTGTCACAACATAGAGTGGGTGAAATTCTTTAAGGAATAGCGAAGCCTTGGAGGACATATTTGAGCCAAGTTAACTCAGTTAAGGCATTTGCCATGGCACGGTATTCAACTTTTGTGCTTAATCGAGAAACTGTATGTTGTTTCTTTAAACTCTAAGATATTACATTAGCACCAAGATAAGTACGAAAACCAGAGGTAAAGCGTCTTGTCATTGTGCAACCTCCCCAATCTGCATCAAAAAAACCAAGAAGATAAGTCCAATATTTGCTTGAAAATTAATACCAAGGTCTTAGGTTCCTTTTATATATTCTTTGGATAGTTTGAAACTAAACTTAGTGGGTGCTTAACTAAATTAAGCAGCATAGTTTATACTAAATGCAACGTTAATCTAAGTGAATGTCAACTACTGTAATTGAGCAACAAGGCTTCAGTACAATGAAGGATTTGAAAACGGTGGACGAAGTGCTGAATTTCACCCAATTCTGTCGTTCTAAGCTATGAATGTAATTCACACAGCATAGCAGTGGCATCGGGGTCTATTGCCAGATGAAATTTTCAATTTTGTGTAGGATTCTTATCTTTTACTTTTGTCTCCGAACCAAACAAAATTATTTGGAAACCATCAACTATAGGAAATTTCACCCCCTTATCAACTCTTCAAGTCATTCATGTTTATCATTCTGTGGACAACAGCTTGCGAATTCTCTGGACTAGCAGCATTACAACAAAAATTTCTTTTCTGGTTTGGCGACTTCTTAATGCATTACTGCCTTCCCCAAAAATTCTTCGAAAACTTGTTTTCCAAACGGCATCCAAATGCCCGCACTGTGATAACAAGGATTCAATCTCCTACTGTTTCATGACTTGTTTTACTGCCCGGAATGTTTGGCTGTCATTTGCTTCACTTTTGCAGATTTCTTCAGACTTCTCAACATTGAAGTCGTTGGAGGATTCTTTTTGATCCAGCTCCCAGGTTGGCTACCTCCAAGAAATTGCAAAACTAGTTCCCGCCTTGGTCTGTTGGACCCTTTGGAAACTAGGAAATCAGACTCTGTTCGAAGGAATTAAATACTCCCTTCCTGGAGCTCTTTGGGCCATCCAGATCTGCTGCATTCCATCACTTATAGACATCCAATCACTGCTTATGGTTCATTTTCTTTACCCCAAAATCTTAATTTTATTCATATAAAGCTCTCTCGCCGGATCTCGGCTGTGGTACCCTGGATGAAACCATTGTTTCCAAATATTAAACTTAATGTTGGTGGATCCAGTTTAAGAAGCCCAGGCGTTTAAGGAGCAGGATTTGCAATTCGCGATCATTCTAGAAACTTAATTACTACAAGCTGTATTTTTCTTGAGTAGCGAATTAGCTTCCGAGAAGAACTCCTAGCTTTGTTGCATGGACTAAGGAAATGTCAACAACTCGACTTGCATTAATTACTACAAGCTGTATTTTTCTTGAGTAGCGAATAAGCTTCCAAGCAGAACTCCTAGCTTTGTTGCATGGACTAAGGAAATGTCAACAACTCGACTTACATCATATTCTAGCAGAGATGGATTCAATACAATAGTAGAAATGCTCCAACATCGGTCAACTTGGCCATGGCGTTTCAATAATCTTCTGCATCAAACAAACCAACTGATTCAGACCTTAAATGTATTTTGCACCATATCTTCCTCGAATCAAACTCAGTGGCAGATTCTTTGGCAAGAATGGCTAGTTCTCACCAGATTCCATCTAGCTTCACTTAAACACAATTGCCTCATCACATTTGAGGTTTACTGTCTTTAGATAGGGCTTCCTTCCCTTATGTATGAACCAGAATTCGATGATTATTTGAATAAAATGGGAAACACTACCTCAGATTAAAAAAAAAAGAAGAAATTATTGAGCAAGGATAAGTCTAATCCTGTCACCAGTATATACAGAACCAAAAAGATTGAACTTGTGGCACAGTGTAAGATAAACAAAGATGAGTCAGCCAAGCACCATTTGAAACCAAGTTTGAGCAAAAAAGTGCTAAACCTCTCGAACCAAGCTATCATTACTTGCTTAAGCCTATAGAGTGATATGTGCAACTTACAAACATGTAGAGGAAACTGGGGATCTTCTAGACTTGTTAGTTGCTCTATAAAACTATCCTCGTTATGATAGCCATATAAAAACGCATTTTTTAACATCTAATTGACGTATAGGCCAATTCTTAACAAGAGCCACACTAAGTATTTTATGAATAGTACCCAGTTTAATAAGAAGCAAATATGTTTCATTATAATATCTTTTGGCAACAAGTCGAGCTCTCAGTCAATCTAAGTTACCATTAGGTTTCAATTTGGTTTTAAAAACTCATCGACAACCTATTACATTCATTTTTGGCGTACCAGGAATAAGAATCCAGGTGTTAGTTTCATTTAAAGCTAAGATTTCTTCATTCATAGGATTTCGCCAGCCTTCATGTTTAATTAAGTGCAATTTTTGGTGACTTAGGTTCCGAAGGTATGCGCGTAAGTTGAGCATTCAATGCATACCTGGGATTGGGCTTACAAATAACTTATTTCGAGCTCGTTATCATGGGATGTGAAGCTATTTTTGTTGAACTATTACTTGCGGCACTCGAGGATCTTGATTCAATTGAGATGCTTGTGTTTGAAGTTGCTAAAGAGGCCTAATTATTAACGTCACGAAGGTCTATTGGTTCTGGTGACGAAGGAACATATTTGGGCAGGGACTCTCGAGTCTGTGAGAGCTGCTCAATCAAAACTGTTTGTCTTGGGAATGAAGGCTTCAGCTCGAATAGCGATTCACGAAGCTGTAAAGGTCGTTAAAGTCATCAACTGGTTCAGTTTCAACTGGGGAAGCTACTTCTTGACTTTTAGAGTCATACAGATTGAGTAACCTATTGAGAGTCATTTGTGCTCCAAAAAATTCGAGTTTCAATCACTGGTGTAGCATCATCATCATGTCGAGGAGTAGCACCTAATTGAGTATTTGTACCTTCAAGAGAAGAATTAACATTAGTGTTTATTGTGTTTTAAACCGCAGCTAAAGGAAAATTAGAAGGACATAGTGGCATGAATTTTTGATTAATCCAAATAGCACCATATGTTCGAAGAAAGATTTCAACCTCTCTAGCATCCTTATATTGTCCTTATAAGGCATTTACTTCTCGTTAAAGATTACATGTCTAAACACAAACATTTTCCTCGAGGAAGGATCGTAACACGTATAGCTTTTATGTTTGTCGCTATACCGAAAAAACACACAAGGCACTGATTTTAAATCGAATTTGCTTTTCTTTGTGTCCCAAGTGTCAGGAAAAAACCTGCACCTACAGATTCTTAGAAGTGAGTAATTAAATATTTTGTTATGTAATTTATTGAATGGAATTTCAAAGTTGACAGACAAGGAAGGTAAGTGATTTATGAGGAAAACGACTGTTGCAAAGGCTTCAACCCATAGAAATTGAGGGAGACCACTATGGATTAACATTGTTAATCCTATTTCACGAACTACATGATGTCGCTACTCTACGATGGCCTTTTGTTTAGGAGTATACGGAAATGATAATTGATGTATAATGGCTTCTTGTTGTTAAAATATTGCCAAAGCAATGTGGTTGGGTCGGATTCTCACGGGCCGATCGGCCTGTCTCACCCCATGGACCGACTTGGGCTCAATCCATATTCTCCT
>JAOSBN010000008.1:18046240-18063935 GCA_027563595.1 Erythroxylum suave | reverse complement strand
GCAGAGCGAAACATGCCTAAAAAACTCAATTTTGAAACTTTTATTGCAGGACAACATAGCTTTTCCTACAGCACACACAGTGAGGGAAGGGACATAGGGTATCTAGAAAATACATTACTGGCAAAGGAAGCTCTGGTTTAACTCGCGGAGCCATAGATGTAGCATTAGTCTCAGGGCGTGCAACCTTTGCTGTAGCATTAGCAGCTTTGTCTTTTTTCAACTTTTTAGCTGAAGGACCTTGCTTTCCACCTTCTACATATTTTTTCTGAATATCAAACAGAACATTAACATGGCAAACTCACATCTAGACCAGTCAAAACAAGCTGCAACGGTGGGAAACACACCCTTCCCACCACTAATACCTTCCCCCCTCCATCACCCATTCAAAAGCACTTGTATTAAAATCATGCAACTACAAAGAAATCGATTAATCCTACCTTGCTGTCCTCCGTTTCTACCTCTTTAGCATCTCCTTCTGGCTTTTCAGAATCTGAAAGCAGACCCCCTGATTTCTCTAAGCGTTCTTCTAAAGGATCTTCAAGCAACTAAAAACAACAAACAATGTACTGTTAAAAGAATCTTACAACCAATCAATATAAAATATAAATAGAAGCAAAAAGTTTTGCTTCTTAAAAGTTTGGCTTGCTTGTCATTGAAACTTCGTCTATGTTGCAGATAATAACAAGTAGCTCGTACTTTCACAAACCTTACCTAACAAAAAACATGCAAAATCAGCAAAAAAGAAAAATGACAAGATCTGCCTTAGAATTGAAATGTACTGGCCACAGCTCTCACTCAACCACACTATAAACATCAATACTTTTTAAACACAGACATGAACAGCTTGAATATGGTCTCATTACATGGATATATAAAAGATATCTGCAGATGTGCTCCAAGTGAAAAGATCTCAACATGATACCTTCTAAAAATCTAAAGCAATAATCCATTCAGTTTTTCATATTCATCCAGACCAAAAGTTTCTCCTGTCATGTTTTATTGAGATTTTCTGCATTCATGGAGACATTTCAAAGATCCATACACAGTTGAACAATAAGACAAACAAAACTACAATTAAAGCTGACTAAAACTTGGAAATAAATAAACCAAATAAGCACTACTCTTAATTTTCATACATTTTGCTTTCAATTGCCAGTCACAACATCCACAATGGAACTGCATATTAGTTGTTTCTATTGCTATATAGCAACAAGATGCTTCTGGAATGTCCCTAAACTTGGTGATAATAGGGAAAAAAAGATTTTGCAGTACAAGCAGTATGTTTTGCCATCCCAAAATACACGAGTTCACGTTAATGACATTAAGATCCAACAGATATCTAAGACGTCCAAGTTCTTCTATTTAATAATCAGAAGTTTCACATACATTTAAAAGCAACAAATTGTTTTCGTTTTTAGAAAGGAAAAACTGAACATTTAGCAACTTAGAACTCCCATTTACTCACCCCCCAGTGGATTTCTCTTTTATTTATCAGATTAGCTGCATCCTGATTACTTCCAATAAGTGATACAGCCTCAGCATCATCGGAAATTGAGCTAGGTTGTCCAGGAGAAACTGCCAAATGGAAGGAAATTTTTGTGAGTCCAGTAAGTTCTATCGTGATTTAAAAAGATTCACATGTAACTGCATTGACATATGATTAATTACACCTTGGAAGTTTATATGCTCATTGACAATTCCCAGCATCAGAGTGGACTTTGTTTTCCGTAGATATTGCATCAGGAGCTCATTGGAGTACTGGCAATTCAATTAACAGTACATCATCAAGAGCTTACAAAGTTCAAATTTTTCACTTCAAACATATAGATTGATGTTCAACAATAATCAGACTCCAACATTGTGCATAGAAAAACAAAATGTTTCAAAACAAGCAATTTGATCAAACTTATCAAATCTAAACTTTCATGTCACCAGTATCTGGCATTGAGCTCATAGTCCTCTCATATATTTAATTAATATAGGACCTGAAAGAATATATCAGAACAACTCAAGTTGTAATAATGAACAGGAACACTTAGCAGTATAGGGTTTGGTTGTGACTATCAATCAACCGTAGTTAGATAGAGATATTGAAAAAGCTCCTCAAGCATTGAACGTTGCAAATGTTTTGAAGATACTTCTGGGCCACGATCAGAGATCAATTCAGAATTTGGATCACTAGAGCATGCAATGTTCTTGGAGATCAGTTCAGAATTTGGATCATCAGATCATATAATGTTATAGGAATCCAAGAACGTTATATGCTCTAATGATCCAATCACCCAAAATGAATGATGTTTTGATGTAAGTTGAAATCTAGATAAACACTGAAAGTGTGAATGATTAGATAACCTAAAATCATAAAAGAGAAAGGTATTACCTGGCATATTTTGATATTAACTTTGCATTGTCTAAGAGAATGAGCAAATTCCATTTCCTGAAAAAGTAAGAAAAATATGATTCGAAAAAACGGTTCAACGAGAGGAAGTGTGAAATATATTAAGAAAGAGTTTTTTAACCTCGAGGTGAGAGGGAGAAAGAACTCCTTCCAACTTCTGAAGGTCTCGTGAGTGCATCATTTCATGGTCCTCGCGGAAGGTATTGAAAAATGTTCTAGCTGCGGACAAAATCAGTAAACAAGGCCACATATTCCGTTGCGGTAACAGTAGAAAAGAGTAGGGACACAAGAGCAATTACCCTCTTGGACGTATCCTTTAGCTACCATATCAATGTAACTGTGGATAAAAACTGGATAGAGCACCCGAAGCAACTCGTGCTGCATAGTTTATTGAAAAGAAGGATAGACACACAAAGTAATTCAGCGAGATATGGAGAACAAAAAGAAAACAGTTTAGAGTTCAAAAAAGCTTTTAAAAACATAGGAGCAAACGTAACCTTGTACAAATCAAGTGAACTATACGCCCAAGACCGTAGTTTACTGTACTCATCGTGGTACTTTGCAGGAGTATCCTCTGACCTGGAAGGAAATAATAAGTGAAAATCAAAAGAAGAATGTGGATTGAAGAAGAGAATAGAGAGAGAGAGTTAACTGGTAGAGAGAGAGGAGGAGAGCGGAAAGGTCGGGATCGGAATGGATATCGAGAGAATGAGAATTGGAGGAGGAGTTGTTGTTGTGAAGCTCGTCTTGAAAAGCAAGCTCCGCTTGCTTGAAACCCTTTTTCCTCAGGTATGTCTCCACAAACTTGACAATTTGTTCTTCGTCCATGGTCCTTCTTCTTCGTCTTCAAAACATACGCACACCACTTTTCCCCTCTTTTGAAAGACCTATGTGTGTGTGTATCCGTTGAGGTTGAACCAACCTTAATCAGGGCAGGAAGCCCAATTTTTATGCCAACGACCAGGCTCAAATACTTTCACAAACAACCGTTGCATTTGCATGGGCAGCGGCCCAAGGATAGATTTCATTACTAATTTCTTTAAGAATTCGGGCCAAAGCCCAAAATCCAATGAGCGAGTTCGTGAATTGTTTAATTGATCAACGTCATTCCGTTTTCCTAGTTACTTTAACCAATGGTTAGTTCAGATGAGAATAAAGAGAAGGATGACAATGAACTGCCAAACTTTCTTTTCCTACGTGAAACATGTATTGTGAAGTGTAAGCATATATTCTTCACAACTTTTGATTCTATAAAATGGTCCTACACAATGACTTGCCAAAGCATAAAAAAGTGACGTTTAATTGCGTAGTTGATTCAGTACGATTTATGATATGTTCGTATCAAGGCGAGTTTCACGTGTACAACTAACTCATCAATTTGATGTGAGGTGTTGGCCATAAAGGTTGCTTCATTGCATCCATGATCCATTAATTCTTAGTTACGCTTTTCGTTAACACTTTACTCTCATGTACTTTGTTGTGCTCCATTAATCAAATCCACCTTTTTATTTCACAACCTTGTTGGAAGCATAGGAATTTATGTAAGCAAAAAAACAAAAAACACACTATTCCTATTGTGAGAAAACAAAATCCAACTCATTTAACATTACTAAGCTTAGGAATACACGCCTCTTAATAATGCAGCGAACATATTTTACTACTAATACTTTTACCTTTGTTTATTTTTTCCAAAGCTCGTACGTTATGAGATCTAAAAATCATTTGATTAATATTTAATTAAAGGCACATAAGTCTCCCTCGGTGAGTAGCTATCAATCGACTATTTTTAATTAAGTTATAAGTTCCATTACTACTACAACTCAAAATTGAAAATTTTTTAATTAGAGATAATAATGGGCTAAACTCAAGTTTAGACTAATTCGAAATTCAATTATTATAAGTAAAACGATATCGTTTTATTTAAAAGAGTTGAGCTTCAAGTATATTTAGGGCTTGAGTAGTTGAAGTTCGGACTCTATTAAAAGAAATACGTTATTTTAGGCTATAAATTTTTTAAAAAAATCTATTCTTACTTAAAAGCCCTTTGCAAGACTCAATCCATCAACTAGACGAATCCTAAAGGACTTTGGTGCTTCTTTTAAGTTCATTGAAAAGCCGAAGTTGACTGACTAGCAACCGTACTCAAGGGTAGAATTGAACCTCAAATAAGTCCTTTTTGCTCTCATTATAGGGCGCTAATGATGGATCATAGATTCTCATGTTAAATTTACTTTATTGAATTAGAATAAAATACGCAAATATAGCAGTGTCACCAACTGCAAACACTTTTACCAGTAAGATTATTTCTATACTTCATTGATAAAATAAGTTGCATCAATAGGCTTGGCACCTTAATCCATTAGTAGACCGTCGGATAACTAACTAAAATAATGCAGATTAACAAAACTTATATAAAATTAATTGGTATGTTTATACTTTTTGAAGTACCAAAAATATATGTTAAGCATCATATTAAATTTAAAGATGGGCAGACTAAATTGAAATGATCTGGAATTTGAAAGTGAAATTGATTTTTTTATTACTTATTTATAACACATAACATTGAGGTTTCAATTCTCATCAAATTCTAAAAAAAAGGGTATTATTATCTTTTATAGGATAAGAGAAAAAAGTGGTAGTACTAAAACTATCAACTTTTACAAAACTGCTCAATGTTTGATAAATTCTTTTACATTGAAATTTCCACACCTATAGTTTGAGGTTTCGGTATTAAAAAAAGGGTTATAATCAAATTCTTAATAATATAGTTTTGATTCAAAGGGAAGGAAACCTTATCATTAGTGGGTAATTTCAAAGAGAAGAAAGAATTGAGTAGTTAGGCTTCCTACTTCGCTAATGAAACGCTGACGAAACTGCACTTAGGCCCTCTATCCTTCCATGAAATTGTCGGGTTAGGTATCTACATATGGGCCCCAGCCTCCAGTGAAGCTAAGTTGAGTCAGAAAAAATCATCGTCTTCAACGGCTCATAGTGCCAGTGTGTGTAACTCATGCATGAGGTCACTCCAACTATGTCATCAAGAGGTGCGTCAGTTGATTTTTCAATTGGGGCCCGTTCACTTTTTCCGATTTTTTTCCTTTTGATTTTCTCTAATCTACGTTTCCAAATTCTTCTACGAATTTATTCAGTTTCAGGGTTGGATTGAGCAACGTCAAAGAGATAGAAGCAACCGTTAGTTACTCTTCAATGGATTCTTCTTTTACGGACTTATTTACCTTTTCTAGTGAATTTTTGAAATGGAGTAAGATGGATAAGATATTACAGAAATTATTAAGCTGGACAATTTAGCTACATCAGCGGTAACCAACTTAATTTATGGGAACTACTAGTGTAATTTGTCTTGCATATCATTAATTCCATAATTTAAAGTAAGGAGTACCAAAGTAACGGAGATATTTCACTTCTCAAAAAAGCACTACTTTTGGGTAGGGAAAGAAGAAAAGGCATGCTTTGGCTAAAAAGGAAGGTTAAACAAACTTTACATAATAAAATTGAAATCAACATTATTTTCTCCATGAAGCCAAAACATAAAAGTTATTAAATGTATTCACAGATTATATTAACACTGTCATTGTGATGTGGCCAATTTATGATAAAAAAACAGTGGTTTCAAGTAAAGAATAATATTTCCATGAGGATAGAAGACAAACAAAACATAAAACTCGTGTTAGTCTCACCCACTCTGTTGTGAAAACAAATTCACTTCAAGCACTATTGCTTAGGTCAATTAAGTGTGAACGATTATATTGAAAAATCACATCAAGTAAATTCTGAAGAAAGACTGGAGGGGATCACAAACAGTCCCACTTAAAACTCAATCTCCCAGACAGAGTTTTCCTAGACATGTAATTTAATAACACAATAATTCACTACAACTATATTCGACAATAAATATTAAATAGATAAACAAAGAATATCAGAATTTAACAAGGTTCAACTAATTATGCCTACTTTCTCATACACTACTAAATTAATATTTCTCTATTTTCTGGAAATAATACGAGTGAAATATTACAAAAGAGAGAAGGAAAGACAATTTTTTTTGGGGATGTTTTGATAAAGGTTGGAAAGCCCTCCTTTTATAGCTTAAGGAGGCTCTCTCAATATTGTGATTCTCTAATATAGGATTTGAACATATGCCACAAAGTCAACAATTCTCCACCTCGGCATATTCAACATCTTCAAATCTCTCACAAAACTCATCTTTAGTAGTATCTTTAAATGCACTTCAAGATGCCCATCTTCAAATTTTAGCAATATTGATCAAGCCTAAACAATGTTAAACTTGACCGCAGTCACCACCTGTGTCAACATATCAACAAGATTTTCAGTGTTCTTAATCTTCTAGCTTGTTCCGCCACCTTCTTCTAGAACCTCTCGTACAAAGTGATAACGGACATCGATATGTTTCGTCCTTGCATGATAAACTTAGTCCTTTGCTAAATGAATGTCACTTTGACTATCACAATGTACTTTGAACTGCTTCTGTCCAATTCCCAACTCATGAAGCAATCCTTGAAGCTAAATTGCCTCCTTCATAGCCTCTGTAGCTGCCATATACTCTACCTCTGTAGTTGACGAAGCAACTGTTGACTGTAAGGTAGAACTCCAACTGACTGGTGCCTTTGCAAAGGTAAACTAATAGCCAGTAGTTGATCGACGTTTATCTAAATCATCGACATTGTCAGAGTCAAAATATCCAACTACACATTGACCATTTTGCTACCCGTTGAAATACCAAACCAACATCTATAATGTTCAGAATGTACTGTGAAATCCATTTTATAGCATGTCAATGCTTCTTGCCTGGATCATGCATATCCTTGCTTGCAACTTGAACTGCCTGTGAAATGTCAGGCTTTGTATATACCATAGCATATATCAAGCTACCAATCGCATTTATATACGATACTTTAGTCATGTACTCCCATTTTATATCTTTCTTTAGAGATAGGGATGCACTGAGCTTTATATGAGGAGCAAACGGAGTATTAACAGGTTTTGACTTTTCATTCACACCAAAATGTTGTAGTACATTTTTCAAATATTGCTTTTGAGTCAAACACAGTCTCCCTAACTTTCTGTCTTTACTATCTCAAAAAGGAGAATTTTCTTGGCTTTACCCGAATCCTTCATTTCAAAATCTTGATTCAATTGAATCTTCAATCTCTAAATTTCTCTTTGATTCTTTGAAGCTATCAACATATCATCAACATATAGGAGAAGATAGATGTAGGATCCATCTTGTAACTTGCAAAAATACACACAATGATCGTATTTGCTTCTTGTGTTCTTTTTCCCCATTATAAACTTGTTAAATCACTTGTACCGCTACTTCAGAGATTACTTCAATATGTACAACAATTTTTCAAGCTTGCACACCATATTCTCTTTTCCAGTAATTTTAAAACCTTCGGGCTGAATCATATAGATTTCCTCTTCTAAGTCTCTATGTAAAAACATAGTTTTTTACATCCAATTGAACTAGTTTCATATCAAATTGTGTTACCAAAGCCAACAAAATTCGTATGGAGGAATGTTTTACAACTGAAGAGAAAACTTCATTATAATCAATTCCCTTTGTTTGAGTATAACCTTTGGCCACTAGCCTTGCTTTGTAGTGAACATTGTCCTTATCAGGAAATCTATCTTTCTTTGCATATGCCCATTTGCATCCAATTGCCTTCTTTCCCTTTAGGAGACTAGCTAGCTTTCACATCTGATTCTTATAAAGGGAATGTATTTCTGCATTCATGACTATCCTCCACTTATCTTCTTCTAAACTTCGGACTGCTTCCTTATAAGTGGTAGGAATGTCCTAAATTTCAATTAGAGATGCATAAGCCACCATATTAACATAACAAGCAGGTACTTGAATGTTCCTTTTTGGCTTTCTCTATACAATTGGTAATTGTTATTGTAGAGGTTTTTGGGTTGGAACCTCTTCTTTATTAGAAGCTACTACTATTGTTCCAATAACTGCATTACCTTGGTAATAATATGGGTTATTGTTTCTTCAAATTCCTTTCATTACCACAAGTTCACTATAGATGACTTTCACTACTCCATTTGTTGAATTTATAATGTAGCCCTTTGATTCTAACATTCCTACAGAAATGAGATTCTTCGTCAAACTTGGTACATATCTGACATCTATCAAAGTTCTGGTTGTTCCATCATGATTCCTTAAGTAAATCGAGCCAATCTCATTTGTTATGTAGGGATTGTCATTTGTTATGTAAATAACTCCACCTTCTAGCTCTCTAAAATCGGAGAACCAATCTTGATTAGGACACATGTGATGACTACAACCTGAATCGAGCAACCATGGACTAGAAGGGTTTATTAAAGATGTAACAACTAATGAAAGATCTAAGTTTGTATCTTCACACTCAACAATATTCGAATTTGTAGCATCCTTTCCCTTATTAGGTTTGTTTTTATTCTTCAGCTTTGGACAATCCTTTTTTCAGTGCCCTTTTTCCCAACAGAAGGCACATTCATCTTTGCTCAATTTGAACTTGACTTCAATCTCCCTTTTTTTCCTTTAACCTGGCTTAATGAACAGCCTCTGACTACTAAAGCTTTTGTTGTTCCATTTGTACTTTCTTCCTTTATCTTCTATCTCAATTCATAACCGTATAAAGCAGCTCTAACTTCACTAAGAGACACATCAACTTCCCATTAAGTAGAGTAGCTTCAAGAAACCCAAACTCCTCAGGAAGGGATCTCAACAACATCAAAGCCAGATCTTCATCTTCAAATGTCACATCCAAATTCATTAAATCAATAACTAACTAATTAAAACTAGTGATGTGATCTTTTATAGTACTACCCGGAACATGAGAGAAACAAAACAGTATCTTCTTTATATGAAGCTTATTCTGACTGCTTTTCTTTAGGAATTTCTCTTCCAACACATTCCACAATTTAGATGTAGAAGTTTCTTTCAAGAAAGCATACTTTTGATCTCTAGAAAGACACGATCGAATTGTACCACATGCCAAACGATTTATAGTCTTCCAATCTTTCTCCTCAACATCATCTAATTTCTTTTCTTCAATGGTGATGTCAAGACTTTATTGAAAAAGAGTGTCTTGAACCTGACTTTGCCACATGCCGAAATGATCCGTATTATCAAAAATCTCCACCGCAAATCTTGCATTTGTTACAACAGTTCTTGCTAGAATAGACGAGGTAGAAGTTGTCGACGTGGTTGGTGTAGTAGTATCTTTTATTTCTGTCATTTCTGCTACAATTTTTATTCAATAGTTGTCAATGCGAAATCCAAATAACTCAAGGAAATGTCTTTTCTGATGTGGAAGATTAGACTACGTTGCAACTATAGAGCATACTAGGAAAAAACCTTTGTTCTAATACCAATTGTTGTGAAACTCTAATTAATCTCCACCAATAATAACAAATTCACTTTGAGCACTATTGCCCAGGTGAATAGAGTGTGAACGATTATACCGAAAAATCATACTAGGTAAATTTCCAGGAAAGACTGGAGGAGTCCCAAACGGTTCTACTTAAAACCTAATATCCTAGATAGAACTTTCCTAGACATGTAATTTAATGACACAACAATTCACCGAAACTATACCTGACAATATCTATTAAATAGACAAATAAAGAACATTATAATTTAAAGAGGTTTAGTCAATTATGTCTATTTTATTGAATACCACTAAGTTAATATTTTATTATTTACAAGAAATAATATAAGTAAAATATTAAAAAAAAGAAGAAAAGAAAATTTTTTGGGATGTTTTTGATAAAAGTGGAAAAGCCCTAAAAGGCGGCTCTCTTAATATTATGTTTCTCCAATATAAGATTTCAACATATGCCTCAAAGTCGTCACACTCGACCATTCAACGTAGGCAAACGCCATTACACCGTTGTCTGAGCCGATTGTGTCCAAAAGACATGACCCGAAAGACACTTTCGAAAGAAAATTAGGGGAACCTTTAATTATGCAGACGAACAACAAAACACGAAACACGAACACGAATGCAATAGTAAAGCGACCAATTAGTCATCACGCTCGGCACTTGGTCTTCTTCTTCTTCTTTTGATAACAACCGATTGTGGGAATTCCGTAAGGTTTGCATCACGAGTGACACGCATGGGTGTTGATGTCATGGATATCCACCAAAATCTAATTTGTTCCAAGTGGTAGGTTTAACGACTTCCTCATCAAACTTTTTCCTGTTGACTCTGCAACTAGAGTCCTCCTCCTCCACATATTCAAGCACGCACTGGACCAGCAGTTTGAGCCCCATTTTTTTTGTCCTGCTAGTATGTTTACTTTTCACAATAACAAAAGTTGTGGAAGAAGCAGACGTTGGGTAGCTAGAGAGGGTAGACCTTGTGGATTTGCTGTTTCTCAGACTAATTAATCACATATGAAGTTATCTAAGATGAACTTCAAATTTAAGTCATAATTATTTGCTTTCGTTTTTTTTGTTAAACCATCTTGACATTATACAAGCAACCCATTAATCTAGATCCGACTTGGATAGGACCTTTTTGAGTTGCAAAACTCTCTTTCATAAGATTTAAAGCAATTTTATTTTTAAAAATCGAACTCGAAATTTTGATTAAGGATGGAAAATCCCGTGCTACCCTACTACAACCCGGTGAGTTGTTGTATCAAAAAAATAAAAAGAAAATTAGTATAGTAAGTACTACGACTGCTAGCTAGGACAATTACAACATCCTCTCCGGAATACCTGTCAATGGACTCTGGAAAGTCATACTTTTAATTGTTTGTAAGTGCTTAACAACTAATTATGTTGTATCCATAATTATTATAATAAAATATCTTTTTATACATCAGTAAATAATTTAATTAATTGAAGTACTATGAGCCTGCCAACGATAAAATATAAAGTGGAATTTAACGTATGCTCTTAATAAAATATCTCATCTGATTGAAGTCTAAAGATGACGGGGAGTGGCTTGTTCCAGATGACGCAACCATCACACCATCAGCAACATGTTGCAAGACTTCGTCAGCGTTAGGTGCGGTGGATATTGCTTCTCTTGCTTTAATCATATTGCGCACGGGGAACGAATGACGAGAGCGGTTGAGAAGTCCCCCTCAGCCCCTCTTCTCACGAGAAGAGAATAGTCAAGCAGGACAGGATCACCAAGGCTCTTAGGCCATCTCCAACCAAGACACTAAAATATCAAATTTGGTGCTTTGGTGCAATAAATTTATTTCAAAGAAGACACCAAATCTTCACATGTGTTACTGTTCATTGCACCAAATTTGATTTGGTGTGTTACTATTCATTGCACCAAATTTGGTGTATTACTATTTATTGCACCAAAAGTATAAAAAGACAACTTTATTCAATTACTTTTTAACATATTCCTTTTATACCCCTTTTTCGAATTGATTTATTTATATAATTTACTAAGTAATTAAATTTAAAATATATATTACTTTACACAAAATACATCATTACAAAGATCTCATTGAGACATTTAAAACGAGACTAATATTGAATATAATATTAAATTTATTTTTAATATTTATTTTTAATTCTTATTTATAAGTGTTATAAATTCATTAATTCAAGAATTCCTTGCTAGACATAGACAAATTAGAGATAAAGAAGCTCATTATGAACTTTGTAATGTATTGATTGAAAATTTGTGGGAACAATATGAAAATTCAAATGATTAGAGGTTAAATGAGAAATTTTAATCCGTTTATATTTGTGTATTTTATTAATTTATTGTTGCAATAGTATTAAATATATTTTGTAAATAATATTAATTTAATATAAAGCATATATTAATTAATTAAGAATAATGATTTTATTCTAATTTTTAATAAATAAATAAATATTTTTGTATAAATATAATTAATTTAGTTAATAACTAAATTATTGTGGTTATATAAATATAAATTAATTTAGTTAATAACTAAATTATTGTGGTATATTCTTTGTAAAATTTTGGTGTAGAATGGTTGGAGTAACACCAAATTTAGTGTAAAAAGATTCTAGAAATATTCCATTTTATACCAAATTTGGTGTAAAAATTTGGTGCAGTGGTTGGAGATGGCCTTACAAGGTTATCGAGAAAGTTGGCAGTGTGGCCTACCGTGATTAATAATGCATGGTTGTCAATAGTATATATACTTAATATTATTAATATTAGCTAATAATATAATAATTAATAACAACCGTGAATAAGTATATATTTAAGACATTAATATATAAATTTTAATAATAATAAATAGGTTATGACTAAGATTTAAATTTAATATTAGTATATAAAAATTAATAACAACTAGCAGATGGACACTACACAAATGCGCAGTGATATAATGCCTACTTAATTTAATTTTAGGAGTACTTATGGTTAATTTAGTTATTGGAGTATTTCTAAACATGTTATATTATTTAATGTATAAATAAATATTGTGTAATTTAAAATTTTGTAACAAAATTATAAATATTTAAATTTTGAAATGTATACTAAGAAAGGAATTAACAAGGTTAAATTTTGTTATATTAAAAATATATATAAGTTAGAATATTAGAAATGAATTAGTCAAACTAGTTAGTAAAAATTTGGAATGAATTTGGAAATTTATAGGGTAATGTATTTGTTACAAATGGATTAAATATACAAAGTAAATACAAATATTATAATATCAAAATAAAAGTAAAAAATATATATCACATGTGACTTATTAAGTCATGCTTGTGATTGAAACAAAATAAGTTTAAAAAATTTAGAAACAGTTAAATATTTTAGTTAATTAAAATAACAAAATTAAGAACTTACTGGATGCAACAAGTTATATTATTTAACGTATAAATGAATATTAAGTAATTTAAAATTATGAGATAAAATTATAAATATTTAAATTTTAAAATGTATACCAAGAAAGGAATTAACAAGGTTAAAATTTGTTATATTAAAAATATATAGGTTAGAATATTAGAAATGTATTAGTAAAATTAGTGAGTAAAAATTTGGAATGAAAAAATAAAAAAAAAGGAAATGTATAGTGTTTTGTATTTGTTAAAAATGGGTAAAATATACAAAGCAAATACAAATATTATAATATCTAAGTAAAAACTAAAAAACGAATATCATGAGTGGGACTTATTAATTGTTATGATTTTTGTTATAAATCATTGAATAAATTTTGTAAAGTATTATTTTGTAATTAATAGGAATTGTTATTATTATTACTAATTAAGTCACAATCGTGCATATGTATATAATATATCATAATTAACTTATAATTAAATTAATGAATTAAATAATTATTTTGTAATTATTATTATTACTATTATTATTATTATTAATCAGGTTGTGAAATGTTAAGTTATAATTTTTTTTATCAATCATTGAATAAATTTTGTGAAGTATGATTAGAAATTAAAGGCGTGCATATATACATAATATATTATAATTATATTATAATCAATGAATAAATAAATTTTGTTCATTGATCTTGTCACTGTTAAGTCATAGGCGTGACTACTAATATGAGAATATAATATGAGAGATGAGAGAAGAAATATCGGGGAATAAAAAAAAGAGACCATTTAGGAAAGAAGAAAAAGAATTTAAGAGGCTCTACGTTTAAGTCACACCTGTGACATCTTCTTCTTTTTTTTTCTGATCTTCTAATTAGTTATATATATATAATAATTAATAACAATCATTAATGCAATGACATATATACCAAATATTAATATTCACTACTTAATCAAGTAATTACATTGTAATAAATCAAATAATTAATTACATATGAATAATTATGCATAATAATTGAATTAATTTATTATATTCTAATAAATGTTAATTATATCAAAAATAATTAATTAACTATGATTTTATTATATTCAAATAGTACGTATTAATATTAATTGTTTATTATTATTCATTATTATATACTAAATATGTGTGTATATATATATATTTATTTATTTATATAATTGATTGATTATGTTATAATAACTATTAATTATATCAAAATTAATTTATTAACTATTATTTAAGTATATTAAAATAATAGGATAAAAATATTCAGTTATATAAACTATATAATAATCAATGATAATTAACAATAATTATTAATACAGTAACATATATAATAATCAGTCTCAACGATAAGTGCATCTTGAAGAAGATAGTTATATAATGATGGTAAATGTGTACATAAAGTTTTGAGTTTCCTCATTGCTTTGGTATCTACATCAGTCCATTCCCATTGTCTTTTAGTACTGCATTTCTTCTGTAAACATTGTCTTTCTTTTGCTAAATCACGAAGAAAACCTTGGTCAGAAATATAATTTAAAAGCCTTAAAAATTGTTGTATTTGAGTTCTGTTTGTTAATTGGTCAGGAAATCGTTGAATTTTTTCTAATATATTTGGTTGTAATTTCAAATATCCATTAGAGAATTCAATTCCTAAATATTCGATATGTTGTTGTGCAATTCGTGCTTTTCTTTTACTTAATATTAATCATTTTTCACTACAACGTTGAAGAACAAGTTTTATCTTTTTTAAATGATCGAGTTTATATGTTGCTTCCTCATAATGAGGTGTATTTGTTAATAATCTTCGTTGTCTAATAAAATTTTTTGTACAACTCCGCTTGTTTTATAAGTAATAAAATGTCATAAAGAATTTTTATTAATTACATCACCAAATGGTTTTTCAATTTGTAATAATAACTGTAATTTATTTGTCCAATGTAATATAGCTTCTTTGGGATTTATAACGCAATCTAAATTTAACGTATTATTTGATCCTGTTGTGATAAATTTAGGTGTATATTCAATTGGATATTTTCGTACTTTTGAACCTCTTTTATAATATCCTTGTCTATTTAGAAAATCATCTAAAGTCCATTGCCAAGTATATGAATCTTGATCCTGACTATCTATTTTACGTTTATCTCCACTGATATGTTCACGTTGTATTGTTTCCCGTTTTAAATTGGGAATATCTTTATCTTTATTGTTACTACTTTCTGGTGGATTATGTTGTTCGGTATAAATCTCATCGTCTGATTCATAACGATGAATAATTTCATCCTTTTCAGTAATTTGATTTATTTGATTATTAGATTAAAAGGTTAAAGTATGCACTAATAAATTTCTTCTAATTGATTATGAATGTTTTGTTCTACTACTTCTAAGGATTCTATATTCAAAAGAGATGTTTCTATTATATCGGTGTCTTCCATGGTCTAATAATTTCAATTTTCTTAATGTTTGGCTTTGATACCATTTTTAGGGCAAGGATTTCTTTCTCTAAATTTTTGATTTCTTGATTTTTATTTTTATTTTCAAGGAGTAGTTCTTTTATTAATGTTACTAATTGAGATTGTTTTTGAATTAATTCGGTTAATTGATATTATAATTGTTGATATTGTTCTTTAATATTATATATTTCTTGACTTATACTCATAGAGTATGTTTAAGATAAGATGTTAAATCAGAGATTTGAGTTTGTAATATATCCAATTTTTTAGATGTTTCTATAGTTGAATGTAGCACAGATGGATTAGTAATTGGTATATCTTCAGCTTTTATTTGAAAAGGTCTTTCTATTCGTGATGATTGAGATCGAATTAAAGGTGGTGTAAATAAAGAAGATGAATTTTCTGAAAAAGAATGTCTAGTGTTAATAGGATATTGAATAGTGGGTAATGTTCGTAGTTTTGTTCTAAAATTAGTACCTAGTTTAGCTACATCCTTAAAGAGTTGATCGATATAAATTTTATCTGTATTTTTAAATTCAACACTATGATGAGAATTTGTAAGTGCATAACTAATTTGATAAGTTATTGAAAAAGAATATTGTCCTAAAGTCATTAAATGTTCATTATAAAATTTATATGCAATAGTTATTTTGTCTTCTAAATCTTTAGATATCAATGGTATCCTAATTTTAAACGAGTGTTAAATTTTATTTTTCCATAAGCTAAATTTCCATTCATAATTCCAATTATTTGATCATTTAGATTTTTCATTCGTTAGTCCAAAATTGCCATGCGTATAGGTGAATCAATACCTTCTTGAAATGTATATTTTAATAAAATTTGAATAGTAGAAAGATGTATATAACCTATTTTATTTCGTTTTTCTGATGGTAATTTTTGTAAATTTCTTGAACTTTGTTCTTGATTTATTAAGTTAATTCGAATGTGTCCATTACACTGGTCTATTCTTATTGGTGTTTCATGAATAACTCGTCCAAAATAAAAAATATTTTGTCTGTTTATTAATTTATTAAAAATTGATGTTTTATATATATCTTGTCCATCTTTCAGATTTAATTGAGTTTTAGCGATTTTAGTTAATTTATCACTAGATAAAAGGGTATCTATATGGAAAGTTCCAGTTGATTCATGTAATTCTAAATTATCTACATCTAATATTGTACTGTCTTTGTTATTTTCAGGTGATTCAGTCATACTTATGCCACAAACTATGTAATTTATGATCAGAGAGGATTTGCTCAATTTGAGTTAATTCATTTGTATAAAATTGATGTAATTGTCTAGTAGAATCTATTTCATCTTGTATAGGTTGTAGAGTTTGGAGGTTAGTAATTATTGTTCTAAGATAATTATATCGATTTGTCCAATATAGTATGTTGTGAAAATGATAATATTTCATATATTCTAATTCTTCTATCTGTTTTTCTAATTGTTGACAGATGCAACAATTAGAAGTTTGACAAATAGAACAATGATAATAATGATAGTAGTGTAATGACATATCTAGTAACAAGGACAATAAATACTACTGGGATTGAATAATCTATCTAAAAGATGTTGAATGAGCATAGAAATAATAAAAGGACATTGTTTATATAAAAAGAATGCATAAAAATAATCACTTAATTCATAATAACAAGGAAAAGTTTATATAAAAAGATGATAAGTTTGATGATAACTAAATAAAACTCTTTCTTACTCTTCCTTACTCTTTCATCTCTCTTGCTATCTAAGCCTGGGTTTGGCGTTCAAGCGTTGAGAACGAAACTAGGTATGGAAGTTAAGATTTAGTTCTATTTATGTTATCATCAAACTTATCATCTTTAATCATATTATCTGTTTATTCATTCCATTTATTTCTTCTCAGAAATGAGTTATTTTGAAAAAAAAAGAAATTTAAAAAGAGTCATTCAAGACACTTATGATCATGAAGAACAAATAGACGAACTACTCATTCAATACCATGCAAGAAATAAAAAAGCTCATAAGAGTCAAGATGCACGAA
>JAOSBN010000008.1:18033374-18046140 GCA_027563595.1 Erythroxylum suave | reverse complement strand
ATTTAATATAAAGCATATATTAATTAATTAAGAATAATGATTTTATTCTAATTTTTAATAAATAAATAAATATTTTTTTATAAATATAATTAATTTAGTTAATAACTAAATTATTGTAGTATATTTGGTGTAAAATTTTGGTATAAAATGGTTGGAATAACACCAAATTTAGTATAAAAAGATTATAAAAATATTCAATTTAGTGTAAAAATTTGGTGCAATAGTTGGAGATGGCCTTAACAGTTTTGCCACTATATTGCATGGAATATGAGGTTGAAATTTGTATTTTCTCTTCGATTTTTACTGTGTACTTGCTTAGACATAAAATGCAAGTTGGGTAGAAGTCTCAAGTGAACATAATCATCATATTTTTATCGACTCAGCCACGATCCCGGAGATTCTCCAAACTTGCAATCTTTCTCGAAGGAATAAAAAAGATAAAAGTGGTATGCATGATTGAACCCACAAAGTTCAATTGCATACAAGTTCTTCAAATAAGTTGATTAACACCTTCTTTTTGACTAGTATGCATTCCAAATTAGAGGTTGAAGTAAAATGAGTGTGCCCCATATACAGATGGGTTTAGATAAGAAGTTTTAATTAATGCAAAAGTTTTAAATTTTATTAACTCTTTTTTCATATTATAGAAAATAGGGTTAATTCCATGAAAGTTCTTGTATAATTTAACTGTACTTTATGGAAAAAAATTTATGGTTTGAATTTATTTCCATCAAAGTTCATGTAGTTGCATTAATATTTTTTATTTTTTTCAACATGATTTTTAGTACAAACTTAATTTTAATAATTCATAATTCAGTTTAATAGAAAGTAAAATTTGATTTTTCATAATTTAATTATTATGATCAAACCTCTTATGGAAAAACTTATAACTGGTGATTATAGGAGACATATTTTCGTTTTAATGAAAACGCAAAAGCCAGAAAAAACATTAGTCCATTAGTTCCGTCTCCAGTCTACACTCTCGGAAATGCTTGCAAACAAGAAATCTAAAATAAACCCCATGATATAATCATTATTTAGTGATTATTATTATTAAATAAGAAAATGTTTATTTTATTAAAATATTTTTATTATTTATGATAGTGACGAGTACTAATAACTATCAAATAATAGTCACAAAATTTTTTTGCCTGTAAAATTTTGCTTTGTGTTCACCATGGATATTAATCATCAACACAAAAGTACAAGTTTAAATAATTTGAAAGACATATTACCAAATTCACTTCTTTTGTAATGTAAATACTCAAAAGAATGATAGTATAGTTTGTTTAGAGAGTTGAGCTCCCATGTAGAACAGACAGCTTCTACTATTTACACAGCCACCAAAATCAAATGTCGAACCCTTTTCCTCCGAAAGTTAATGGTGACTCGAAATCGAACTACTTACATGAGAACGGGGAATGTTGCCAGCAAAACCAGAACAATCATACCTAATTAGAGATGAGTTTTTTGACCATATCCCCACAAAACTTTATCGCATCACAATGCATTAAAAAAATTCTTCAAAGATCTCAATTATCGGTAGTTAGGAAGTCAATTAATATACTTAGCTAGGTTTGGAAGTTATAATATTCAAGTCGGCTTATAATGTAACGTGAATTTAGAGTTCAGGTAGGTACGATAGGAACTGGGAAGTGAGACACACGTGGGTGATAATGTTGATCATATTCATTTGCCATTTCTTGCTTGTTACTAGGCAGGATAATGAAGAGCCTAGCCTTTTGGAAGGTGTAACCCTATCGATGTGCTTTAGGACTTTAATTGGTAGGGGTTCAAATTTTCTGTTTTTATTAGCTTGTTCTAACTCTGCTTCCGCTCCAATATGATGTCGTTTTTACATCATTTGACTCATACGACGTATTGAGGCACGGATAAGGTTGGAACAAGTTAATGAGAACAGGGGATCTAAACCCATAAAGGACAATGAAAAGAAAATAGCATTGATGAGAAAAATGACATTAGTGTCGTACTATGCAAAACTTGGAATTCTTCTTTTGTGAGGTCTACCAGAGGTTACAAGATCTTTTGTTCCGTTAGCCTATTTCAACCTTGTTTTTGCCTTAATATGATGTTGTATGTCTACACTTTAGTGCGAAGCAGTTTACATCCTTTGTTTCTATTAACCTGTTTTAACCTTATTTCGGTACCAATATGATATCATTTTACATTTAAATTTACATAAAACGTCGTATTAAGACAAAAAAAGGTTTAAACAACTTCTAAAAAAATAAGGAGGAAACAACTTTCAAAGAAAAAATAAGGTTGAAACAGGCTAATGAGAACAGATGATAAGAACCTTCCTTCGTTAACCTACAATGATATCAATTCACAATGTTGTCAACTATATCACACGGATTAGCCTTCGTCATTTTCCCTCTCATTCCATCCAAGTAAGATTTTGAACTCAAACAAGTAGGCTATTTTTATCAACTTCTTATTGTTATCATTATTGTACTCTTTTAGAAGAAAGCTTTGAATTCAAAATGTCATGTATGATTCAAACTTGTCGTGGCACCTTAAAGTCCATTAAACTTAAGATCCATGTTAAGTGATGTTAGTTCATTGAACAGAAAATGTTGAGAAACTGCATCCTGTTTTTTGACATATATACACATTAGTACATTATATTTATGCTGAAATTGAACTTGAAATTGTAACATTGAATTATAGCTGCATATTATTTGAATTTGTGGCTTTTTAATCAAAGGATTTAATATCATTGAACGTGGCACTGTTTGGTGAAACATAATTACTTATAACTGTACATTATAACACGAGAGCTGCGTTTTGTGACCTTTTGACACCGCATTCTATTGATAACCCAAGTAGATGAATTTATACTTCACCCAATGTTGGGGCTTGAGTTATATTATTTCATCCAAGTACATGAATATGTTTACAGTGGCACGTTCTGCGATCTGCATATTGAATGAATGGTTAGCGCGGCAAATTCTGTGTCGACGGAGACGCTACTTCTCTTGTTAAAACTAGTAGAAAATGCCGAAAAAGGCGGTACATAGAAAATGTCGAAAAAAGCGGTACATTCATTGAATTCCTTAACTAGTCACCCCAATGTGTCCAAGAAAGCAAAATGTGAAACTGAAACTTTATTGAAGGGCGCTATGAATGATTCCGCGTCTGACATTAATCTTACTGGAAGAGTAACCATCAAATGTCTCATGTGTTCCTTGCCTCCGTTTCAGTGCTAAACCCCACAATCGTCGCTACTAAGCAATTGCCTTTTATTTTTATTTTTATTTCATGAACATTAAAATATCCATTTATTGCATTATTACGTCGGACCATTTTCTAGTTACTATCAATAACTTATTAGAACTATAAATTAATTTCACTGAAATTTAAAAGAAAAAAAGTAACAAAGACAGAACCAGGAAAAGAAGAAAAGAAGGAAGAAGAAGGCAACGGTAGCTTGTACTAAAAGGGCATACTTTCTTGAAACTCGTTAACTAATTTTTAAAACTGACTTGCAACTGCCACGCAGATTCCACGCGGTTTAATATATCTTTTGATATACATGTTTATGAGAAAAGGATACGACCCAGTGGCCGACTAAACAAATACAATTTCCTAGCTACTTGTGAGTTGAACTTATAGTCTTTGAATATTACATAGCAGGACTTATTTGGTAGGTTATCCTTTCATCCTAGTTTGATATGGATGATTAATTTCAAGCTTGCGTCAATAATACATTATATCATGTTTCAGTTATACTTACCAGGAAAGCAGAAATTATGGGATTGATGACCGGCAGCCTAGCTAGGACGTCTACAACTTTGTCAAGGTCTGGTTGCGACTGGAGTCAATATATCTACTCTTAAATTTGTCCAATTCCTAGCTGTTAGCATCAACATTCTGGAATCACCTGATCATGGCCACGTCAAATTCCGAGGCCTAATTCCATACACGTATTTAGATATTGATTCAATTCCAACTTTTACGTACGGGTTCACATCTAGTTTTCAAGCTATGACGACATGAACGTTGCTTGGGCTAGTCGCTTACGTTTCCTAAAAGAAGTTACAATAAATGACAAGCCAGATCCAATTTTGTTCGAATTCCCACAGGATGTTGCTTTCCGAAACCCTAATAACGTGCATTAGCTGTCTAGCAATGGGCTAAAGATAAACTCTTTCATCAATTTGATAAGGAACTAATTGTCTTTGGAAATAAAAATTGGGGTCTTCCCAATATTCAAATTCGATCACTTTCAAGATAATTCTAATCCAACCATTTCAATATCTCTAATCTTTAAACACCTACTTAGTTGCCACTTTGATCATATGCCAGTTTATTTATGAAGATTTGGTATATAAATAGCACTTAACACATTTTCACTTATTTTTTGAATATTCTGCGAATAATTAAGATTTCATAAAGATTAAGTTGATATCTTGCTTTGGATTGATAAGGTTGCTTTACTTTAATGTAAGAGATTGGTTGTTTTTTATTGATTCATTCACTAGCATTTGCCAAGAAGATTCATGATAAAAATCGTCACATTTTCCTATGAATTTGACATGTTCATGATAAAAATCGTC
This sequence comes from Erythroxylum suave, assembly GCA_027563595.1. Classification (NCBI taxonomy): domain Eukaryota; kingdom Viridiplantae; phylum Streptophyta; class Magnoliopsida; order Malpighiales; family Erythroxylaceae; genus Erythroxylum; species Erythroxylum suave. The sequence continues at coordinate 18,041,560 of JAOSBN010000008.1, read as the reverse complement.
ACATTTTCCTATGAATCTGAAATGTTGCTGCGAATTTTTTTTTTCACATCTCTTGAGAGCCCGTTGGCTTCAAGTTTAACACACGGTTCAGGTCAATAGGTCAAGGTCTTCGGGCTAAGTAATGGTCAAGGACTCTCAATGGACATCCTGTTGGATTAGGTTAAACTCTGATGACTATTCCTTCAGTAGTTGGTCAGTGGAAATTACATTTCATGACGACGAAAGCTACTAATCATTCTTTCTAGTGTGAACAATCGAGATTCTTTCTTCACGCGTCTCTAAAGAAAATATCTAAAGTATTTGTTTGAATCTTATTGCAGTTGTCTTAATTAGTATCCACAAGCTTGATCCACATTTCTAAACATTTTACAACCGATTTTGTTGAACTCAACGGAATTTTATGATACTTGCCATGATAGTGAAACATGCAATTATTGTCTTGTTGACTTCTTTGATTGTTATGGCAAGTTAAAGTCTCTTCCTCTTTATGATTATAATTAAATTCGAATTTTGATATAATAAATAAATCCTCCTTTAATACAAAGGATTGACATGGTCGTAAAAAGTTTCAGGCGTCGTAATTAACACCAAAACCTTATCAATGACAATAAAAATTAAAAATTTCAAACAAAAAAGAAGATGGTGGTAAAAGAATGTCGACAAGCAAAAAGGGACCATAAGTTCCTCGTCAAGCCAATTAAAAAAACTTACTTCAGTTGAATATTGGGGTCTCACCGTTTCAATTCAATACCGCGTTTGACATTCCTAAGAAGATTGAGAAGACGAACACATCCTTTGGACATTGTAACGAAATAACTTCTCAAAACAAAAGACAAAACACCGACAGTTCGGGCTACCCAAAACGCCGGTTAACCCAAAGAAAAAACGAAAGACAAGACACGGATCCTCCACGCCGGTTAACCTTAAATTTACCCAACATTGAATATTCAGCGAAACGCATCTGGAAGTTTTTCTTTTACTGTAAATGACGAGACCAATTCATTGACAAAATAAGCACATATGTACTTTATTTTACTTGCCTGATTCGAAGGATGTAGGAACAGATCTTCATTCGTAATAGTTCTAGTTCTTACAAATCATGGACGTGAAAAGTGATGAGTAGTTGACTACATGCAAATAAAAATTATAGCGACAACTTGTTGGTTTTTCACAAATTCCTGCAAGACTTTAGATGAATTGCTAAGTCTTATTTAAATTAGAGCAACATGGGGGTGATACTGAGTCATATCATTAGTAAGATGTTGCAAGCATTCAAGTTGCTATGTACGTTAGAATCTCTACAAAATGTAATAAACATGCATTTTGTTTATTTGGTTTGTACACGTTCTGCTATTTGTTGGACATTTTTTACTTTTCTCATAAAGTTGGACAACGTTCGATTGCATCTTTTAGTTTTTCAATAACTTATCAGTTAAGTTATGTAATTTGATCTGGATAAGAATAACAAAGTGGCCCAATAAATGATATAAATCAATAAGTCGAAGTCCGGGTAGAAAATGAATCTCAATTAGTGTAGACCGAACCTATATCGGGCCTATCAATATAGATATTATATATAAAGATTAATGTTTCTTACAGTTGCTCATATCATTCGTAAGCATAAGAACTTTTTGACATGTTAAAAGAGCTTACGTTTTAAGAAAACTGTATATAGATATTGACCCCGTTCTGGTGATCAATTCCTGTGAAGACGATAGTAGATTCGTGCTCGTTTTGGCTTTGGAAAGTTCGTTTGAGAATATTCTTTTGGCAAAGTGTCCAAATAATAAAGTAAAGACAGAGGTTATGAAGAGTATTCCTAAAACTGGTATAACTGATAGCCTAAAGTATGCTCAAGTAAGTACTAAGCGGGACATTACATTTACTATTTGACTGTTTGATCAATATCTGGTTAACCTAGGTTTAGACCATAGGAATAAGGTCAAGAAAGTTTTGAGATACTTGAAGGGAACTATGGATTATATGTTGACATATAGAAAAGTTAACATACTAAACCTCACAGGGAATTCAAATTCAAATTTAAGCTATGTGTCCTGATGATAGAAAGTACACTTAAAGTTACAGTTTTAAGTTTGTAGATGGTACAATATTTTGGAAGAACGTCAAAAAGACACGGGTGACTTCCTAGACCGTGTATGCAAAGTGCATACTAAAGGGCTGCTTCACAGACAATTGGCTCAAACACTTAGTTTTTGAGTTGTTTGTGATTGATTTAGTGGCTAGATCTATTCGGTTGCAATATGATAATCTAGTTGATGCACTGTTTAATAACAACAAAAAATATCACAGGATCTTAGCATTTGGAGGTCGAAGAGTTGACCGTAAAGGAGTTGATACTAAAAGGTGACATTAAGGTTTGGAGCATTTAAGGAGAGAAGAAATGTAAGCTGATCCTTTAACTACTGGACTTCACCCACTTATGTTTGAAATACAAGTATACAGTATAGATGTTTTAAAGTTGTTAGATATTGTTAGTTAAGGGGATCGTTATGTTTTCTCCATGAACATTTGTACATTTATACATTTGATGTATTATGATGGTATGATGATTTATCAATAAAGATTATCATCGTTTATCCTCAGTAATATGTGTTATTGTACATTCTCATAATACGTATGAAAGTCTTATGATTTGTGTCAATCTTAACCATTTAAAAGTCATTAGGTATATATACAATTGGACCTTGAGCCTATATCATTTAGAAGTATATAGTTTTATATGGATATCCATAAATGTTCATATGATATAGGAGATATAAGTTTTCAATCCTATAAAGGTTTTCTAATATAGTTTAGCATTCAGTTGGAGAACATAAAGGTTTTTTTTAATGTTGTTTAGCATTCGATGAGAGAAAACAAGTTTTCTCTAATGTTGTTTAGCATTCGGTGAGAGAAAAACAAGATTTTTCTAATGTAGTTTAGCATATGCGGTTTGGTATAAAGTTGGAGAAATCGAGACCTACAAATAAAGATGATATAATTTTAGATCATATAAGTATAATCTTAGTTTGCCACACTCTATTTTCTCATTTATTTTAGTGAGGTATTAAATATGTGTGATTGTTTTGAATTTGTGTCTTGTATTGAATCTGTGTCACACATAATGCATATAATTGATACTTTTTGGTATTGAAAGTCTTACAGGATAGAATGATGGATTTTCATTATCTTTGGTTCAAATTTTTTGTTTTTAAACCTAGTCGACTAGTATAGGAGCATAACTTAACTGAGATTTTTAAGATGTTTTTAAATTTGTGTAAACACTGCAATTAAGTATTGTCCAAGGGAGAGAATGCTGGACTTTTTTGACTTTTTCCTTAAAGTTGGACAACATTTAATTACATTTTTTGATTTTTTAATAACTTATCAGTTAAGATACGTAATTTGATGTAGATTACAGAAGAGAAAAAGGTGAAGCCATCTTTGCCGGGGCTTTCCTCTCCCATTGGTAGGAATAGGAACTGAATTGAATCAGGTAAGCGCAGAAGATCAGTCAGTGACCTTGCCCTCCTCTCAACTCCCGGGTCCCATATCGGACCTGTGATGGGGAAGCCCAATATGAATGTTATATATAAAGGTTAAGGTCTCCTGTAGTTGCTCATATCATTCGTAAGCATAAGAATTCTCTGACTTGTTAAGAGAGCTTATGTTTTGAGAAAACTGTAAAAAGACCTTAATTATGTTCCGGTGATCAATTCCCGTAAAGACAGAGGTGGATTCGTGATCGTTTGAAGTTATGGAACTGAAATAAGGTATTTTCGCATTTCTTCATTTATTGCCCTTTCACGTTCAATTTGGTATACGTAACTAAAGTTTCGTTACGTGTTACACTGTTAACTTGTTAAAGTGGACACTTTTTCAAATGTTGGGACTTTCCTTATAATTATAGCAACAAATCAAGCAACTGCAATTATACTTTACTGATGCAATTACACCACTATGATGGAACAAATTTTATAGGAATAAGTTAAAATGACCTAGATTATGGGTGTAACAGTGTCAAAAAAATTTACTAGCAACCTAGATGGGCGAATAGCGTGAATTAAAGTTAACTAAAAATGCTTGAATTTATATAATGTGGTGTTATCTTTCAATTTGAAAATTTCGTACTGTTAAAGAATATATAAAACCAATTGAGTTGGCCTCACACAATAGCTTAAACTATTGTGATGAAATGGTCGTTTAACATGGTATCAGAGCCTCTGTGACCAAATGATCTTAAGTTCGAATCCTACTACCCATCATTTTAATTAAATTAAGCATAAGATAAAATAGGCTTGTGCAAGTTTCAAGCCCAAAGGACTTTCGCTTGATGAGGTGCATTAGAGAATATATAAAATCAATTAAGTTGGTCTCACACAACAGCTTAAACTATTGTGGTGAAATGAAATGGTCGCTTAACACGTACGACCAAAAAATATTCGTCTTCCAAAGGTTTGCCATTAGAGTCGGTGCATTTTGTGAAGTCTTTTAATTTGTGGAGATGAACTAATACAAGACATTCCAAGTCTTATCGTTATCGGCCATTAAACCTGATGGAAAGACAAGAAGTAGCTGTTGTTAGATGGACAAGTAAATGAGCAAGGCCGACATCATTCAGTGTTATCCAATTCAAACCCCAACAGAGTGCTATGTTATTAAATACGGATGTTTTTCTAGTGAGGCTGATTAGAAACATATTCATGGATAGTTGGAGCAGCAACTTAGCGTAGCGAGTACTCAAATAAAGTTACAGGTTGAACTCGATCTTTTCTGTGTATGTGAATGTGTATGTATACATATATGAAACATGAAAATAAAAAAGAACATTGCATGTTGCTCACAATGTGGTCCGTGGGCATTTGAGATTTGATTTTGCAAGTTAACTTGGCCCACAAGTCTTGACCTCGGTCGAATTTCAAAGTTATCAACTATTGTGTGCTGACAAGTAATAAACCTTTCTAATAAAAAAAATGAAATAGCGCTTCCACGATGACGCCCCACAGCTGACGGCTATTTCATTCTATTTCATATCATATTTCGCGTTACTTCCTCGCACTTTCCTAATTACCAGTCAATTCATTGGCATGTACCTCTCTCCTCAGTTCTATATAATCAATCCTATTATTGGAGACTTTCTTTCATCCACTTGACCAATTTCAGACCTCTTTTACCACACTCCCATTTCCCTGTACCAAGTTGCGTACGGTTTGTTTCAGAGCTCCAAATATCTACTAATGGACTCTAAAAGGGGGAACACTTCGCTTGACCTCAACCTCAGTCCTTTCAAGGATATCAATCCAACTCCAGTAAGTGTTCTAGCCTCATAACTGTTCGTTTTTTTCCGTTTTAAAAATCTTTCCAGGTCTTGCTTCCTTTATATTTTCAGTTATTTACAAATTGTATGTACTCAGAAGAGAGAGTTTAAAGAAGTTAGCCGGTTGGGACAGGATCTGCCAGTTAAAGATGAAGTGAGTTCTAATTCTTTTGCTGCAACTTGCAAGTCCTCTTTCTGGCTGCTCAATTTGCTTCAACATGCTTGTTCCTTCTTTCTTTCCTAACTCTTCCTGCGAAATTAACAACTTCGAGAGTGAGATTTTACCAATGAAGAGGTGCATAAGATTTCAAGTTTCAGTTTGCTTTCCAGATTGAAAGTAATTGCATGGTTTACAATTCCTTTAAATTATATTGGCCTGTAGATTTGAGGACCATCATAGCTGTTCAGTCCACATTTCATATACTGGAGAGCAAACGAATAAAAACATTAGGATATAACTTATATATTACCTGGTGACATCTTCATTAAAGACATGCAGGCTATAATTCACTTCAGTTTCCTGATATCTTTGAACATTAGAATCAGCCTCGAGATGTCTGTGATAATTTTAAATTCGGTTCTAGCAGATCACGGGCGTTTTGGTGGAGGAGTTAAATCGGATGGCGACTGAGAACAAGAAGCTAACTGAGATGGTTACCTTGGCTTACCAAAGATACGATGCTTTGCAGAGACAAATCAATGATTTGAGGAGCAAGAGTTCGGAGAAAGAACATGTAATGTCAAGGAAGAGAAAAGCTGAGAGTGAGGACTACTATAACAGCCTGACTGGAATTAATACGAATACAGAAGGCAGCTTTAGTGACGAGGAGGCTTGCAAAACTCCAAGGGAAAATATCAGAATAAATAACTCAACGATTTATTTTCGGAATACTGATCCATCCGATACAAGCCTTGTAAGTACCTTGACTGAACTTGCCACTTATTTTGATCGTGAGAAACATACTGATATTCTTCTTCTACATGTTTATGAGTTTGTTTGTCATTTAGGAGTTATAGATAGGGAACTTTGTATCACTACTAAATTACTGTTGATAAAACAATTGGATTTGTTTTAGGTTGTGAAAGATGGATATCAATGGAGGAAATATGGCCAAAAAGTGACTAGAGACAACCCTTTTCCTAGGGCTTACTTTAGATGCTCCTATGCTCCAAGTTGCCCGGTTAAAAAGAAGGTAAACCCAGTTTATCTTTTGTCCTAATTAATGGTGCCCTTATATATATATACATATAGAAAGGCTGATGTTAATTTCAATTTTCATCTACAGGTCCAAAGAAGTGCTGATGATCCTTCCATCTTAGTAGCTAGCTATGAAGGAGAGCATAATCACCAACACCATACTCAAGCTGCACTAAAATTTAGCTCCACAACCTGCGACCCTGCTCTAGTTCCTGCTCCAACATCTATGGCAGTTTCAGGTGGAAGTAGTATAAATCTAGATTTGAGTCAAGCTGGAATTTCAAATAATGCTAAAATGACTGCCCAACAACTAAAAAATCCATCAGTAGAGCAAATATTGTTGCAACATATGGCTTCTTCTTTGAAGAGAGATCCAAATTTCGCTGAAGCACTTGCAACAGCTCTTTCGGGAAGATTATACCATGCCTGGACATAGAAATATGGTTAATGCATAGAAGTTGAACTGTATGAGTTCTTGCAAATTTGATATATAGATCTTAGTGCACGTCACACTTGCGTGTACATAAGCGGTTGAAACTGAGGCCAAAAAAAAAGGGGGGGTTCCTTCTTCTCCATTCTGTGTAACAGATGCATGATTTTGATCGAGCTCAAAGTAAAATGGATAATTGCAGTTACTGAAAAAAAAAAAAAAGGCAGGCAATTGACGAGAAACTTGAGTCACAGAGTGAGCAAATCATCAAAGGATTCGAAGACAGCAACTACCGTTTCAAAGATTTTCGATCTCCAACCGTAAGTACGTATCTAAATAAGAAAGATAAAGAAATATTCAAGAAATAAATTTGCCAAAAGAGGATGGCTGAGTGCGAATGCCTTGCTAGAGAAGCTATTATTCGTAGTTACGGCCTTTTCAATACTTAAAGTCAATGAAAGGCCTTAAAGGTTTATGTACGATATGTAGAAACAAAACACAATTGTTAAGTAACATCCTCAAATATAATTTAGCAAAAGCAAAACACTACAAGATGAGCATAATTTTGCTGTCTAAAGTGAAAATGATATATAATAAATTGATTTACTTTTTCATGTAAAAGTATTGAGGAGACAAATAATAATAAATAATCAATCAACAGTCACAGTAAGAAAACAGTCATTTAGCGATAAAAAATACCGACGAAAAAGATAAATATTCTGTCGGTATTAAATATTACTAACGGAATATACCGACAGACAAAAACGTTGCAGATTCGTCCGTAGCTAATTTTACCGACGGTAACGAAATTTTCGTCGGTAAATTTAGCGTTGGAGAATAAATTACTGTTGGTAATTTTAATGAAAATGTGCCGATCATCATAATTTTTCTGTTCGTAAATTACCAACGAGCTAAAATTTTTCAACACTAAATTTACCGATGGTTAGTTCCTTAACTGTATGTAAATTTAGCATTGAAATGTTTTAGTACTGTCGGTAAAAAGGTTTCTGTTCGTAAATAAGATTAACCATTACCGACATAATTTGTTGTTCATCGGTATATATTATAAGTAGTTACCGATGGAATTGTGGATATTTCGTCGGTAAAGTTATTGATTAAATTTTTTTTAAAAATATTTTCATTATATTTAAATTATAACTGTCGGAAAATTTTAATAATTAAATATTTATAATATATATTTAATTTGGTTAAATAGAAATTTTGATTAATGATTAAAAATT
>JAOSBN010000008.1:18017103-18033274 GCA_027563595.1 Erythroxylum suave | reverse complement strand
TTAATATTAAACTAATAATATTAATCAATTTAATAAGATTAATCAAACTAATTATATTAATACTTATTATTAATAATTAATACTTACAAATAATATTACTAATTATATTAATACTTATTATTAATAATAATTACTAATAATTAATGACAATATTGATAAATATAATAAATTCACACTTAAATGTTAAATTAGATAAATTCAAACTTCAAATTAAGCATTTTATCGAAATTAAGCATTCAAATTCTCAAATTCACACAACAATTAAAAAGAAACATTTCAAACATCATAAAAAGCATTTTATCGAACACCTCATAGGCAATATGTATAACCTCAATCTAATCACAAATGAATTACATTTTTCCATTATTTACCAACAATAACACATATAAACAGCAAATAAACCAATAATTACATGAAAAAATCGCAAACAACAACAATAATCAAGCAAGATTTCATCACCAAACACTCACGGTTAACACTAAAAACATGCTTTATTTTGGAGAAATAACACACCCTTTAGAGAGCTTACTTTAAATGATGCACGATAAGCATGAAAACAGTCAAAAAATAGCCGAAAAATGCAAGAGAGGGGATCGGAAAGTAGACGGCGATCGCAAGGAGAGAAGAAGAAATGGTGGAGGGGGGAGGGGAGGCGGTGTTGCATGAGTTAAACACGCTGAATCACCGATGGAATATACATTTCGTCGGTAATTCAGGGTTTACCTCGTCGTCTTTATCCAAATGACGACACAAATTGTCGACATTTACCGACGGAATCTGTGTTCCGTCGATATTTGAATTTTCAAATTAATTGACCACCTGTGGTTACCACTCTTTTTACGACAGAACGACTCAATTCGTTAGTAAATTTGATGAAATGTATGCCATCTGTACGCGTTAAAATCGATGAATCACTGACGGAATACAGATTTCGTCGGTGATTCAGGTTTTACCGCCTCGTCTTCAACCAAACGACGACATTTGGTTTACCAAATAGCCGACATTTATCGATGAAATTTATAATCCGTCGGTATTTAAGTTTCCTAATTAATTCACCGCTTGTGTGGTTACCGCTTCTTTTTGTGACGGAAGACCACCATCCGTTGGTAAAATTAATGAAATGCTAAACATTTGGTCTGGTAAACATGATGATTCACCGATGGAACACCAATTCCATTGGTAAAGTTAAATGAACAGCTATCGACGGAACACATTACGTCGGTATATAGCAAGGGCTGAAACAATTTTACCGACGGAATCTTTACCGTCAGTAATTATGCGAAGCTAATTAATTACGGGAGTAATTCCCGCAATTATTACCTACAGAGGTGTCTAATCCATTAGTAAAGTTACCGACAGAATGTTGTTCGTCGGTATATATCCGAAGCAATTAAATTGCGGGAACCGTTCCTGCAATTTTTTCTAATGTCGTAGGTTGTGTCGTCGCTATAAGTCGTCAGAGATTTTGCGAGCAATTCTTTCCCTTCAGTATTGCCGATGGATATATAGTTCCGTCGCTATATATCAACAATACAATGTATTTACCGATGGATGGTAATTTTTCATCAGTAAATAGCGTCGGTTTTCTGTCCGTCGAAAAATTTCCACTGCTATTTCATGATTTTCTTGTAGTGAATAAGATGATGCTAGATGTTAGTCATATCGGTGAGTGATGTTAGTAAAATTCATCATTTTTTATTGGATTTAGGTCGTGATCTATAGATTTAATTATCGTATTTTAAGACCTAAGAAATAAGATGTATTTATACATCTTAACAAGTGCAATATCACAAGTATGTGACAAGTCTATGATTGTAAATCGTATAGGATATGAGACCATATGTATATGTGTTTGTATCTTATCGAATTTGATATTGCAACTTTGTATGTCTCATTTTATCAAGCTTATGAATCAAAGTCTTATTTTATATCATGTTGAGCATGAGGCCATATGTCTGCAATTGTGCTTCTTATTAAGTGTGAGACTACAAGTTTGCAGATGTGTAACTTATTGGTTACAAGACTACAAGTTTGCCTCTTACTAGGTATGGGAACCTAAGTCAACAAATTGGTGTACTGTGGAGCATAATATTGCAAGTTAGTGGCCTTAAACGTAACTATGTTGAGTATCCAACCCTATTTTAAGACTTTTGGTGACCGTTGACACTTTTATAGTTCATAAGAATGACGACTGATTGGAGACAAGACACATGACAATTGGATGAAGCTCTTTTGTGGAGATATAACTATGTAGGTTGCTACAAGCTTGTGTTCTTTATTTGTACGACCAAGTGTATCAATCACATAAGTCTCTAGAATAATGTGAAGAAGGACGTGAAGGGTAAGGACATACACGACTGTGTACATGCTCGTGTTCATAACACACACGACCATGTATAACGATCATGTAACTCTTTATTACCATGTATATATGAGAGTTAGGCAATGTTAAAAGAGACACGATTACTTATGCAGTGGTTTATGTGATCGTGTATAGTGAAAAAAATCCTTATTTTGGAATATAAAAGAGAAACGTAGGTTTAAATAGGGCATGCATCCAAAACATAAAAAGTTAGGAAAGAGAGAGAGAGAAAGTAAAAACGTATTCTCATTTTTTTAAGTTAATTTTGAGATTGCCAACTTTAGTTTCAATCTTGAAACTTTGTGAGACAACTTGTGTTTGTGGGGTGAGATATTGTTTCAAGCAAAGTTCAGTTGCTTGAAATTAAACATTGTAAATTCTTGTTTGAATTTAGTGGATTTACTTGTCAGGTTAGCCTGTAATTTTTCTCTCTATACTAGAGGGTTTTCCAAGTAAATCTTGGTGTTTGTTTCATTATTAAGTTTCTTATTCTCATATTGATTTGCTAGTTAAAGTTTAAGAGTGTCTTTGTTGTGAATCATTGGTTGTTTTTTTAAAGATGTGTGTTATTGACACCCAGCAAGTGATATCAAAGCCATTGTGATGGAAGGTAGAAAGCTCTATGATCAAGTTGACCTCAACAAACTACTCTATTTGGAGGCTTGTGATGGAGGACCTTCTATACTGTAAGGATCTCTTCAATCTTATTGATTTGGACAAAGGTGTTAATGATGACATTCTTTTAAAACATGAGAAGATGTTAGATAGAGAATAGGAAAAGAGGAAGCAAAAAACTCTGGGAATGAATCAACAATGGATTGATATTAGTATAACTAACTATGTGTCTCAAGAAACTGCTCCTTTTGAGTTGAGGAAAAAGCTAAAAGATCTCTATGAAAGGAAGAATACCCATAATAAGGCCTCTCTGATTAAAAGGATAGTAAATTTGAAGTTGAAAGCTAAGAAATCTGTGCTAGACCATCTAAGTGATTTTTAGGATATAATCAATAAACTTACAACAATGAAGATCAATTTCAATGTTAAGTTCACTATCAGATAATTGGGAGACATTAGTGGTGACAATTAGCAACTTAGCTCCTGAATGTGTGTTTGGCAGTCAAAGAGAGTATGCTCAATAAAGAAATTAAAAGAAAGAGATGTGAGAAGACAATGTGCAGGCTTTCATGATAGAAAGTAGAGGTCCTAAATGGCATGGAAAGTCTAATAACCAATCAAAATATAAAGGTGACAAAGAGATGAAGACATGCCACTGTTGTGACAAGCTAGGGCACATCAAGAGGTTCTGCTACAAATAGAAGAGTAATAAGAAAAAAAAAGATTATCAAAATGATATAGATGATAATAATACAATCACAACTGCTTCAAGCATAGATGATGAGGTGTTTGTAGTTTATGCGACAAGTGAATGTCTCCATGTCAATGATTTAGGTTTTGAGTGGTTGACTGACATTAGAGCCTTGTATTACTGTGTTCTAGAAATAAAGTACTTCTCAAAATATAAGGATCGATACTTTGGGAGCGTATAGATGGGTAATCAAAGTTCTACTAAGATTGTCAGTATAGGTGATATTTGAGTTCAAACAAACATTGGATGTTTATTGGCTTTGAGATATGTATGGCACATCCTCGATTTAAGAATGAATTTGTTATTAACAAATGTGTTAGATCAAGAAGGATTCCAACTCACTTTAGAGGATAGGAAGTGGAAATATCTAAAAGAGCAATGACTATTGCTTGAAGAGAGTTATGTTGCATATTGTACAAAACATCCTGAAAGGTTTGTGGTGGTGGAGAAGTATATATAGTTGAAAAGGAAACTTCTCAAAATCTGTGACATCAAAGATAGGAGCATATAAGTGAGAAGAGATTAAAGTTGCTAACTGGTAAATTCTTTATACCATTCAAAAATATCCTACCACTTAATCATTGCGATCACTGTTTGACAGGAAAGCAATATATAATCTCTTTCAAGAAAAAAATATAAGGAAGATAAACATATTAGAATTGGTGCATTAAGATTCTCACATGTTAATGCATTTAAGTAATGATTTTTATCAATGATCATATATTTTGTAACATACCACTCTCATAGGGTATGTGTTCGACATTTTGAGGAACATCTGAACATACAGATCCCATAGGAATGGTATACTAAGGTAGTCACATCACTTATTGGGGTATAATGTATAACATAAACATACATTGTCATTTCATTGAAAGCATTTGGTTCATAAACATAAACATGCATTATTTTATTACACTCATAATTCATAAATACTTAACACATAACATGTGAAGGTTCACACCCCTATACAATATGTACAACATGAACCTAGATGCTGGATCAAAACAATCTAACTAGACTCTTCAGAATTAGCTGACCAGACTTTTGAGCCATTCTTAATACCCAAAATTGACAATTACGACCACTACTAATTTGCCTTAGGCCTTAGGTCTCCTTAATACCTAAAAAAATATGTTACAAATCGGGATGAGTTTTTCTAACTCAGTGAATGAACCATCATTGATGTGCTCACCCATGCCAGAACACAAAGATCATAAACAATAACTAAATTCACACGTATATCTGGTTGTTTAGAATAAGATCTTATGTAATGCATCTTCCAGTTGTGTATACAAACTCACAATATGTATATACACATTTTGATAAACACATCATGAATATAAACATTTCAAACAACCTAATCATTCATTGCATTAACATGCATACAAAGTTGCACAACATTGGGCCAATGATTTTTCATAATTATTCATATGATACATGTAAAGGTAAATTTATACAATGCACATGAGACTCCATTTTCATTTTCTTATTTTTTGTTGTGACTGGGTGCCTATTAATTGACCCATATCCCTCGTGGATATCGGACTATTTTAGGTACTGACCCATATCCCTCGTGGATACTGGGTTTATTTTAGGTTCGGACCCATATCTCTTGTGGATACCGGGTTTATTTTAGGTATTGACCCATATACCTTGTTGATACTGGGTTTATTTTAGGTTGGTCACTCTGGTCACAATTCCTTTATTTGATCATACACATGAATGCATGAAATGCATCATTCCATATCATGTGCTATCAATCACTTTATCTCGGTATACACAGTCATTTATCACAAACATCAGATCAGAAACCGACATTCAACATTCAATTGAGGATCACCTATTCCATACACAATTTACATTCACATTTATCATCAGACCTTGGTCCGGCACTCAATAATAATTTCAAATAACATTTATTCAGTCTAATTCACATACAATGAACACTTCCAATACAATCCTAAATAATGGTCTCCTCAGATAATTGTTGTCTGAAATTATCGCAATCAAACCAATAACAGTTTAATATTTCTAAAATAAACAAGAGCAATTCAAGCATAGTGAGATACATCTAAGTCAATTCATTATACATATAAGTAAAATAGATAAGTACATATAATTGAGTTGACACATCTAGGTTAAGATAAGTACATATAATTAAGCTGACACATCTAGGTTAACTCATATTATATTCTAGGTGAGCTATTGCTTTGATGGTCTGGTTGTGTCTAGATGTTGTCGATCAACTTAGGCTTTTGTATCATAAGTACACACATAATCCGCATATTACTATGTTGATCAATCATATAATTGTTCAACCATGGACGTGTATATGTATTATGTTCAATGCATGCTCAATTGACTATCCCGAGCATTTTCCTTTATTCACATCTCATAATCAATTAATAACATCTTTCAATCATTTTTCATCAGTTAGGTTCACTTAGGATCTCATTTAAGCCTAATTACCTCATATGGAAGTACCCTAGCATTGGTTGGTTTAAACTTCACTCAAAGGACAACTCTTTTTCTCCATAGGTTTGGCTACGATCGTGGAGTCCCTACCACGAATGTGATAGAAACATTTTGAGGTTGGCCACGATCATGCTATAAGGGCCACGATCATGCTATAAGAGCCACGATCATGACAGAAACTAGTTTTGTCAGGTCATAATTGTGAGGTGAGGGCCACGATTGTGCCCTACAAATTTCCTCGTCACTCATCCGAATTCAATACATATGATAACACCAATTTCATACCAAGTTTCCTATAATTCACTACATTTAATCATTACACAGTAATTCAAATGCCAAATTGATTGCATTCCCTTATCAAACTCTATTAAGTTGATTAGACATCTTCAATTACACATTCTCATTCATAAAGTCCATAACATCACATTCATAGCATCAAGTATGTTATTCACTAGGTATGTCCTCATTTTAAGCCCCAAATTAAGTCCAAAAATATCATAATTATACCCTTCATCCTTAATTTGTTTAACATTGCATAATCAACACATTTCCATGACAAATCATTGCCCATGATCGTGTCATCCTTTTCCATGATCGTGACTATAACAAATCTCCCAATTACCCTATAGTTTCCTAGTTTTTCTCAAGAAAGATTTTTAGGTCAGTTTTGTATGCCTATTTTGACCTAGAAATTGGAGTTTTTAGGGAATACCTTCTTATAATTAAATGTTACTCTATATCTTAAGTTTTTAAAACATCAAATTCAAGCATTTTGGTTTAGTATTATGCAATTTATAACCAAAATGATACAGACTATTCTAAAATATCGACAGCACACAGTTCTCAACTTCTAGCCAAATTTCAAGACCCTTATGGACAGAAATAAAATTTGATTCCTTTATAAAAATTGTATCCATATGTCTTTAGTTTAATTTAAATAAAAAATAATCCCATTTGGATATCTACAGATCATGATATGGTCGAAATACATATGCATGTTCAGTGAGAACACTCCAGCTGTCCCATTTCAGCATACTTCATCATCAACCTTACATACAATTCATCCCCAATCACTCATCATGTATGTTATGCTAGCATATAACATAGTAAGGCAATCAATCACTTGATGAGTAAGGCAATCAATCACTTGATCAAACAAGGTTTCCTCAATTTTCAGGCTAATCAAACCTCTCAAACTTTCAAATATACTCCAAGAATAAGATGGAATACAAAGTATTTCCATTTACAAGATGTAGGCTATTAAAGTTGACAAAACTCAAGGTTTTGGGAGGTTGTGTGAAGTCGTTGGTGAGGGGTTCAAAGAGAAAACATAAGACCAAAAAAACAAAGAAAGATGATCATTTTAGTGCAAAATTCGTGGGTACAAATGTTTGGTAGGTAGGTGGGACACTTGTCAAATAAAGAGCTGTGCCATGTCTCTTCTTCTCATGCTTCCAATTGTCACCGAATGCTTGGTCCATTTGTCATTTGGCTTCCTACGCCACTTTTCACTCATGTACTCATGCCATTTTTCATACAATTAGCTAAGCCATGTGTCACTCATTCTCCATGCCACATGTCACCATTTCATAGGTTTAACCTATCCAAATGTCCATGTATCATTTTTGTCTTACACTTTAACATTTTTCCCACATTTAAGTACTCACACCACTTTATCAATTACTCAATCATCTCAATAAATTCCCAATTGACTAATTCTAATCTTCAAACAAGATCCACAACATAACCAACATATAATTGCATCATAATCACTTAAAATGTTTCATACCCCAGGATATGTCAATTGAATGCATATACTATCTTTGCAATGTGTCTAAATGATGATTCATGTATGTATGCAAATATAATGCATGCCTATGGAATGCTCTTCATATATTCTCACATGATATGACTCAATCTAATAATTAATCGTTAAGTGTAGGGATGGGCTATTACATTTTTAGATGTTTTAATACTATAAAATTTAATTTTCATCTTTTCATTCTCACTTATGTATGCATTTAAGTACTTTTGAGCCTCTTTGAATTTGGAGGACAACTTTTTCTTTTTCATCCTCATGATTTTAAGGCTCTTAACCAATTCATTATATTTTAAATTAACATCAATATCATCATCACAAAAATTAGGGTTAGATGTTACCTCATATTTGTCTCCAGCGGTAATGCATATATAGCTACCTCTTCTTTTGAATGCTCTCTTTTAGATTCACTTTTGTCTTCCCAAGCTGATCCCTTAAGCGCTTTTGTTTTGTCTTTTTCTCCTTCTCATATTTTCTCTCATACTTATTATCTTTAAGTAAAGGATATGGTCACTTTATATGATTGGCTTTTCCATATTCAATGCAAATAATGTCAAAGGATTTATGTTTTTAATTATATTTGCCTTCCTGAAATTCTTTCTTTTAGAGATTTTCTTCTTTAAGAACTTCTTGAATTTTCTAGTGAGTAAGTCAGTGTCTCCTTCTTTACTTCCACTAGTTGATGTTTTTTCCTCATTGTTTGATTCTTCATTTAAGGCTTTAAATGCTAAATTATTTTTCTTAGGAAGCGTTGTTTCTTCTTGTGTTTCTTGGAGCCTAATTTCAATTTTAAAAAGAGATCTAAAAAGCTCCTCTAATAATAGTGATGTTAGATCTTTCACTTCTTATATAGTTGTCACTTTAGTTTCCCACATCTCCAAAAGTGACCTAAACAACTTCCTTACAATTTCAACACTAGTGTAGGTATTTCAAAGAGCTTTGAGATCATTAATAATATCTATAACTGTAGTACACATGCTAAATATACTTTCATTATACTTCATTTGAAACAATTCATATTGATGTGTTAGTACGCTTACTTTGCTCTCCTTAACTTGATTTGTGCTCTCATATGTAATTTCTAATGCATGCCAAATGTCATAATCCATTTTACACATAGAGACCTTATTGAATTCATTTCTTCATAAAGTATAGAGTAGAATATGTTTGCCCCTACTATTTAAGAAAACTAATCTCTTAACTTGAGGTTCCCATTCTTCCTTTAATTTAAGCACATTTTTGTTATCTACAATTTTTGTAGGAATAAAGGGACCATTTGACAAGATTTCCTAAAGTTATATACATTCATCAATTTTAGAAATACTAGTTTAATAGACCCACTTTAATACTACTTGTTGGTCTTTAATGACACTCAAAAGGGGGGGGGGGGTGAATTGGGTGTTTAAAAAATTTAACTTCTTCTCTAACCAATTTAATCAATTAGTAATAATAATGTAAATAAGGATGAAGAAGTTTTTTTTTAAATATAAATCAATTATAGTGGTTTAACAAACAACCCTTGCTTACATCCACTCTTAAACATCTTTCTAGATTTTACTATAATTCTTCTTTTAAGGCAAATAATAACCTTTGTACAATCTTTCTAGGTAAAGAGAAACCCTTATTACAATCTTCTTTTAAGGTGAAGAAAATCCTTAATCTCACTTGTATCATGTCCAAGTACAAAGATATATTCCCCGAGCCAAATATTATAAGTCAAGTTCCTCACTTTATCACTTGATAACTCCAAGATGGCTCACCCACATAAATATGAAACAATGATGCTCAAATGTAAAAAAAAAGCAGTTTGAAATTTGTGTATACGACGTTCAAAACTTTCACAATGCCAAAACCAATGAGAAAACATCTATTTAAATGTTTTGGGTCCTTTTAAATCCATTTGAGCTAGAAATTACCCATTACAACAATTAAATACAGAACACTGGTCAACCAGTATAGCAGACTTATCGAATTATATGTAATAACAACACTAGATTTAATAGGCGTTGGAGCACTGGTCGACCAGTAAGCATATTGTTTGACTAATATAACACATTGAATTACTAATACATCAACCAATAAACCTTAAAAACATGATCTTAAAAACTTCAAATGCTCAAATGTTCCCTAAAGAGTATTTGGAATATCAAGAGGTTTTCCTATTAAAATCAAAAGTTTCAGTGCCTCTTGATGAATATAAAGACCCATGCAATAAAGTGAAATAAAATTTTTATGTATGGTTCCTTTTAAAGCATCAAATTAACAAAGTGAGATTACCATAAAAATTACAAACTGAAGAATGACCTTGAACTTGTTTTGCCTTTAGTTTGATTTTCAGTTCGACGGTTGTAAACTTCAAGTTCTCTTTATTAACTTTATAAGATATCTTCTTGAGTTTATGACTTCATTTTGTTCTCATATTGCTTTTTGTTAA
The DNA here is from genome assembly GCA_027563595.1 of Erythroxylum suave. Taxonomy (NCBI): domain Eukaryota; kingdom Viridiplantae; phylum Streptophyta; class Magnoliopsida; order Malpighiales; family Erythroxylaceae; genus Erythroxylum; species Erythroxylum suave. The sequence goes on along the minus strand of JAOSBN010000008.1, from coordinate 18,022,818 downwards.
AACAATAAACTCATCAATATTCATTATGTTTTGTTATCATTAAAACACCTATTGGAACCTCCCTTGGTTTAATAACCTTCATGTCTTTTATTAGCTCAAACTTATCACTGGCTAAGATTATAGTGTCAACATAAATGAGTAGGGTAACAAAATTAGAGCCATTAAATTGAAGGGACAAAGAGGAATTAACATTGGCCTATTGAAACCTTTTGTAAAAAATTGCGATTGATAAATTTGAATACCACTTTTAAATGGCTTGCTTAAGGCTATAAAGAGATTTTTTAATCTTACAAACTTGAGAGATTGAGCTAAAAACCAAAGGAATCTTCATGTATACTTCCTTAATCAAATTGTCATGCAAAAAGGTCTTATTTGTGTCAATTTATTCAAGATTTCAATCATAAATAGCTACAAGTGTATAGAGTGTACACAATTTTGTCATTTTAACCACTAGACTAAACGTATCAAGATAGTCCTCACCATGTTGTTGTATATATCTCCTAGTTATAAGACGTACTTTAAGTCTCTTAATGGAGCTATTAGCTTTATGTTTGATCTTATAAGCCCATTTGCAATATGTTAGTTATTTATTAGGTGGTAAAGTAATTAACTCCTAAGTGTTATTAGTTTTAAGATCTTGAATTTTAGCTTCCATGGTAGCTACACACTTTAGTGATTTAACTGCCCATTTATAAATTTTGGGTTCGGTAGAGAAAAATGTTGTGATTATGAGAAAGTTTGGAATATGATTGAACAGAAGAAAGAGGATGGGTAGTACATGATAACTGTAGGTAAGAATAGGGTGAATGAATTGACCATACATTGTATGGATTTATTAACTAATGATGGTAGTCTTGTAAGAAGAGGGTAGCTAGCGTATTATTTGAAAGCGATTTAAAGGTCAAGAAGAATTAGACATGGGTAAATATAAAGGTAAAGGTGATGGTATTTGGATTAGAGAAGATGGTATGTAATTTTGTGGAGGAATTGTACATAATAGTTATGAGTACTTTGGTGCATCATTTAAAGGAATTCTAAGCGCAAGTTGTTGTTATTGTTGATTTAAGATGCATACTAAAAAAAGTGTTAGTGAAATACAACATTTGAGAAATAAAAATTCATTTCCTATTTAAAGCCATAACTTTAAAACCTTTTGTTCTTATTTTAAAACCAAGGAAGATATAATTAGCAGCTTTAAGATCAAAATTTGATCTTGCTTGATATAAAGTAGAGGTAGAAATAAAGAATCAAATATATGGAGTTGGCTATAATCAGGCCTGTAATGGAAGAGTAGCTTAAATAGGGTGTGGTTGGAAATGACTAGAGAAGGTACTCTATTACGTACAGTATGAGCAACATACTCAGATCAATAGGACAAAGGGAGATAGCTTTGAAATTTAAGGGACTGAGTAACATTGAGGATGCATTGTTGTTAATGCTCCACAACACTATTTGTGTTATAGAGTTTTAACATAAGAAGATTGTTGAATTATACCATTAGAGAGATAAAAGGAAGGGATAACAAATTCTACACCATTGTCAATATGAATGATTTGACATTTTTTTATTAAACTGATTAGAAAATCTAAAGTGGACCTACTATAATCATCAATAATGATGAAGAAATATTATGACCATATATAAAGCTAATAATAGGTCCTTAGATGTCTACATTGATTTTCTAAAAACAAAATCCAGTAATAGTTTTACTTAAAGGGAAAGGTAACTTACGTTGCTCAGCTAAAGGACAAATTTCACATACTAAGTTATTAGATATAAAAGCAACTTGATTTGATTTGTTAAGTTGATTAATTTTGGATGGAGAAGGATGTCTAAGTCGATAATGCCACATGTCAAAGGTTTAAGAATAGTTGGAGAGGCAGTCATTTATTCGAAATAACTGATACAATCTATATATGAAGTGGCTAATACAATCTAAGTATGGAGATCTTGAACAAAGAAGTGACAAGATAACATAAGTAAGTAAAAATTGAGAATGGAAGCAAGTTTTGTAGCAAATATTAAATTGAAGGTAAATTGTGGATCAAACATGACGTTGATGAGTAAGAAAGTAGAACTAAAAGTAACATTGCCAATATGTGTAATTGGAAGAGTTAAATTGTTTAGTAACTTAATAAAATAATTATGGACTAGATGATAATAAAAGAATGAAACTAATGACCAATAAAAATGATCTATGGCTCCTAAATCTATAATCCAAGTAGAACTAATAGGGTTAACTATGATAGACCAACATCTGCTAGTAAAATCTTTACCAAGTTTATGAGAGTTAAAATTCAAAGTTAAAACACCAAATATAGCAGTTACTGTTCTGATTAGGGCTGAATGAGAGTTAAAAGCCTTTAATATTGCTCTTCAGTAAAAGCAACATTAGGAGTGATTGAACTTGATCATTGATTGATATCTTGTTCAATAGAACTATTAAAGGAGTTCAGTTCTTCAATCTGACTAGATGAATTCTCTTTTATCTTACAGGAGCTTTTAAACTTGATTTGCCTTTGTATGGTTGAGCAATTGCCTTGGCTTGAATCCAAAAGTAAAACATGGAGGATATTCATGCTTTTTATGGAACTTGTTTTGTGTATAACCTAAAATCTACAAAAGGTAAGTATAGGTCGTTTTGTTTCATTTGATAACTAAGAGCTGCATTATAACCAACATTGTTATTGATGAAAAATCCTCTATTATTATAATTTATAAGGATTGAAGGCTCTATTAGTGAAAATCCATTGGTTCAATAGTTGGTTGATTCAATCTTGGATTACTAAGTTGACATTCATGTTGTAAAACTAAGAAAAAGAACTTATTGATAGGTGGTAAAGGATCTATTAACACAATTTGGTAAGGGATAGCTGTAATGTTTTCATTGAGACCTTTAAGAAATTGTCTAGTATAATCTAACTATATATAGTTTCGAATAATTCTTAAGGCTTCACAATCATTAGCAAGTACATATATGTAATTAGGAATAGGCCTCAGATTCACAAGCTCATCCATAAAATTTTTAATCATGTAAAAGTAATTTGCGACAGAGCTTTCACCTTGATTCAAGTTGTGAATCTTTTATTGTAGATTTAAGATCCTGAAAGAATCTCCTTGTGTAAATCGATGTTTAAGACCCATCTGTACATTTATTGCATTATCCATCACGATAACACCTTGTGCAATAAAACGAGACAATGAATGCATCAACTATGAGAGCACCATTTTATTGCATCTTTACCATACTTCAAACATTGATTCATTTTTAACTAGGTCCTAGAATACTACCTTCGATAAACTGAAATTTTTTCTTCAATAATAAGGCCATCTTTATAGGTCGAAAATAAGAGTGATAGTTTGATCCATTCATTGCTAGTAAATTAAGAGCCGGTGATGGATTTTCATTTACATGGAGATACTAAGGATTGGACGGAGCTTTTTCTAATATAGGTTATTAATTCGCCATTAATGAATAAAGGAAAAGTTAAAAAAATTAAAAATTAGAATTACACAAGAAGAAACATAAAAAACAAAGACAAAGAAAATTCTTTTCAACCCCAATGCCATATTGAAGTTGGAGAGTAAAATTTAAGCTTTTTGTTAAAGAATAATCAACAAATAGATTTATAAAGCAACAAGTTCAATAACCATTCTGTTGACACAGGTAGAAACTGAACAAATTTCTAACAAACTCATTAATAGCCTAAATAACCAAAAAACTATAATAGAAAAGAAAGATAACTAAATAAACTTCTAGGTTGTTAATTTTCATTAGAGACTGCATGTACGTGACTCTACCACTTGTCAATCGCGAGATTGCATATTTATGGGTTTTAACCTTTAGGTTGGCATTTGGGCTTATCCTATGGCTTGACACCTATAAGAAAAATGACGTTTTTTTTTTCTATTTTTTGTTTAGAAAAATAAAAAATCAGGTCAAGCTAAACCATTTCAGGCTCTAGCTAGGCCGGAATGTTGCATCGGAAAAATAAAGCATAAACGTTTAGGATAAAATGGTAGATTTCAAAACTTTTTAGAAATCAAAATTACAGTGAAAGCAACATAACTAAATCAACATGCATAGCCATACATGATACGGTATAAGGATAATAAACATAAGAAGAAGGTGGTAGAAATTATATTACCGACTCCTTCACTACAGCTTTAACTCCTCACTGTGCTACCCTATCCTTGGCAATGTATCCTCTCCTAGGAGATATATCCTCTTCTTGTTATTATATCCTCTTCTTGATATTGTATCCTCGAACAATTCGATCTACCGCTGGTTCTTCTTGGACAACTTGGTTAACAAGATCCTTTAGTGGGAAATGAGAAGAAAACTTGAAGAGATTTTTTCCTTAGAAGAAAGAAGCCAATTTTTGAGACACTTCTCATGCAATTTTTGTCTATACCATGCAAGATAGGGGAGGGAGAGTCAAAAATGCAAGAATAACTTCTTACACCTTCTTAATTTCAGTTTTCATCAAAAGAAAGAAGAGATTTGCATCAGATGCATCACTTCATTCTTTAATCATTCATAAAGAAGCCAATAAATGAGACTCTTCTCATTTGTCTTTGAGATGGCTATATGAAAAGACAATTAACCTAAATGAGACATATCAATTCAGTTTTGTGATGAAAGAAGGAAGATGGTCTATTATAATGCACCTATTTCTTATTTAATCCAATGAATGCTAAGAGGTTACATGTTATCATTAAAAGACCACCATTAAACCATTTAATAATAAGATCATTACTCCATTTAATGATAATAAAACATGTTAAAACCATCTTTAATATAGAAAATAGCTGCACATTTAGTATTGATTTTCTATATTAAAGATGGTTTTAACATTTTTTATTATCATTAAATGGAGTAATGACCTTATTATTAAATGGTTTAATGGTGATTTTTTAATGATAGCATGTAACCTCTTAGCATTCATTGGATTAAATAAGAAAGAGGTGCTGCACATTTAGTCCATTAAAAACAAAATTCTACCTCCATTTATCTTAAATAAATTTTTTTAAAATTTAATTAATCTAATTAAACCAAAGCCTAGCCTATTTCTAAATATTCAATTGGGCTTCTAATTAACAATTAATTAGTACAAGCCCAACATTCAATCATAGGCTTTAAAATCTCTATTTGTATTTCTTACTTTACTTGATAACCCTCCTAGAAGCTAAGTGAGGAATCTTATTGGACTTAGATAATTCAAGCTCCAATAAGCCCAAAATTAATTTGATCTCATTAGAATTAATTTTAGCTTATTAACTAAATTTCATTCCATTAAAGACAATTAGTTAAACTCTTGAATTATTAAATATTATTAGAACACTTATTCCAAATAAGATGTCTAATTGCAAACCCTATTATGAACCTTATTATAGCCATTCGCACAATAAAAGGTAAAATTATCGTTTTGCCCTTATATTGGTTTTTCCTTCTAGATATCCTTTTTTACTCTATATGGTGATTAACACACAAGATCTCATCTAAGTGTTAAGACTTGATGGGTAGCTAGTCCATCAAACTACTAGTGCCAGTTTAATCACCAATTTCCATAAAACATCTAGAAGTGATGATATCACTATAAATTCTTTATTTGAGTGAAACACATATGAGTTCACCACTCATCAAGATTGTGGTCTATAATAAACGAATGCTCAAGTTGTATGTTTTAAGATTAAAGTAACGACCCACTTTAT
>JAOSBN010000008.1:17995193-18017003 GCA_027563595.1 Erythroxylum suave | reverse complement strand
TCTTCTCTATTGTCTTACGTTTCTAAGGACACCAAAATCCATCAATTCGGTTCAGAAATCTGAAAGTTAGGGCCTAACTATTTCAGATTGTTGTTAGACTGAAATAGTACACTATACCCAAATTCCATCCAGAAATTGAAAGCCCTAGAGACTAAAATAGATTTCAACTTCTACATACCCTTTGTAGCTCCATGTCTCTAGTTTATCTTGAAACAAGAACCATCTCATTTGGAATCATATAGATCCAAATATATTCAAAATACTGAAGCATGTTCAGTAAAATATCCAATTCCCACTCTTCCTACTAATACCCTTACTTTGATGCAATCCATGTCTTTTTTTTAAATCAGCACTAGAAGCTATAATATTTCATGGAGAAGTAAAAATAAAATTGTTAGGAAATCTAAGGGTTTAAGAATCACTTCATTTGGAGGTCGGATAACAAAATTATGGTCGAAAGAATCAAACAAGATTTGGTCCTCAATCATGTTGAATTTGTCTTGGGACAAATGGCATAACTTTCAATAGAGATATTTTATTAAGATCATATTTATATGGTTAGAAAGAGTACTTCAAGATCTACAACTTTCATGAAGATCTAAAAGACATATTCCATCTTCTGAAGGGTTAGAAATGGAACAGAAGTTAGGTACAGACGAAGCCAAATGAAAAAGCAGACTAATAGAAAAAGATAGATGAAATGAGAAAATTGCTATAAATTTAGCTAAAGATATTGGATTAAGGTGTTATTTATATGGTTAGAAAGAGGAATTCAATATATAAAACTTTCATGAAGACCTCAAAGACATATTTTATCTTTTGAAAGGTGAAAAATGGAACAGAAGATAGGAATAGACGAAGCCAAATGAAAAAGCAGACTAATAGAAAAAGACAGATGAAATGGGAAAGTTGCTATAACTTTCCCTATAGATATCAGATTAAGGTGTTCTTTATATTATTCGAAAGAGGACTTCAAGATCTATAACTTTCCTATAGACATCAAAGACATATCCTATCGTTTAAAGGGTTGAAAATGGAACAAAAGATAGGTACAGACAAAACCAAATGAAAAGGTAGACTAATGCAAAAGTAGACGAAATTCGTCAAAAAGTAGACAAAGTAAAAAGTAAACAAAGTTCATCAGAAAGTAGATGAAGTAAAAAGTAGAGGAAGCAAAACACAGAAGAAGTGAAAAGACAGAAGATACATCTTCCTTTATAAGGACCATAACTTTCAGGTTAGATGTCTAAAAATTTCAAAGCTAAAAGAATGATCTACAACTTTCTAGAAGGAACATTTGCCTAAATCAGCCTAGATTAATTCAGATTTTCCCTCAAATACAGAATATGAATTTTTTTACATTCATTCAATGTACTGCACCCAGTTCTCAACTTCATGACAAACTTTGTAGTTCTTAAAGATAGAATTTTAGTTCGATGTCTTCATAAGAAATGTAGCCATATATTTATAGTTTAATCCAAACAAAGAATCGTCTCATTTGGATAACTAGAGAAAAAGTTATGGCTAACAGACCGAAGCATACCCAGTGTACATTTTTCAGATCAGCCACCGCTTTGTTTCCAAATCTTTCCTTATCACAACTCATACCAAGATCACTCTTTCTACTCCATCTACTTCTCATTTTAAATAAATAAAAAAATCACATTTGAAAACAATCATATCCGGAAGTCATCAATGAATGCATGTACACTTATTTTTGTATGTGCAAAGATTCAAATTCACACGCATGTATGCTGACATGCTGCTGGGCATGAAATTCAAAATTTTCTAACTCTCACATTGCTATTCTCTCCATTATTTAAATCTGGGTTCTAACCCTTAATATAGGGACGGGATGTTACAACAGGTGTTGTGGATAACCGAAGATATAAAACTGTGGATACCCAAAGGTATCGAATTGTGGATATCTGAAGGTATCAAATTGTGAATACCTAAAGGTATCAAACTGTAGACACCGGTGGTGTCAAACTATAGCAGCTGTACTATAATCCTATAGGCATGCCTATCTATCTACAACCAAAACAATAAAGCAGACACTATAACATTTCCTTTAACCATTTGCAAATTTCACAATTCATATATTAACGAATCATATGATATACAGTTCAAGTCATAAAATCTATATATGTGTTCATACATGCAATTCATAACTTAGCACCATTAGAAGTGTGTTAAAATCACTCTTTTATAACCATACTATATATATATAAGCAATAAATATGCACACCAAACATTTATGTACAAGTAAGTTTTTTTCGGAATGCATTATGCTCAATATTAAATTCCATTGTTCAATAACCCAATTCACACATGGTAAATCCTATTTCATTTATTTAGAGGTGTTTGAAGGTTTCATACATATTCAAAAAGATTCGGTAAAATCGGAAACAAAAACAACGTCACGGTAATGACAAACACTCTCTCCATTCATACAACTACATTTTATTTAATATGAACATAGAAAAAATTAGAAATGGGTTTTGAAGTCTTCTATACATTTTTTCCTCTATGTCTATAGTTTCTATAGCACTAACAATTGGACCATTTGGACTTCTAAATCATGAGATATAAGCAAAATATCACAATCTGCTCCAAATTAGGGGCAACATCAGGTGATCTTTTTCGAACTCAATTTCCAAGGTCATAGAGCCAAAATTAAGTTAGAGTCCTTTGTAGAGATATTTAGCTCTATGTATTAGGTTTCATATGAAACTAAAATCACAGAATTTTGAGTTCATGAGGTTGAGTTATGACTTAATCAAACCCTAGATAGAATTTCACCATACAATACTCTCTTGTCATATTCAACCAATTATATCCAAGATAACACCAAAATAAAACCAAAGCAACAACCTAGCAACAATGGCATATCCAAATCAATATTTATATCCATTCCATCATGCACAAATATAGAAATCAACTAAGTGAAGTCCCAAACCTAAAAATTGACAAAGTAGATCTTCTATTGCCTTCCCTTCCCTTCCTCTTTGGCTTTGCTTGACTCACCAACTAAAAACACCAAAAATATGCTTCTCAATCCCACTTCCATCCTTGTAATTTCATTCCTTTGTAAGAAAAGTATCCTAACTTTCATCTTAATTTCCACCTAAGATTGGCTTGATTTCTTACACGAAAAATGATGAGATGAAGAAGGTGAAATGGAGAGGAGAAAAATCTAAACTTAGAATAACATCTCCCCTCTCCATATCTCCATTCCGGAACTTTCAATACTCACACATATGCCTAATTCCTATTTGACACATATGCCTTATTATTATTGGTTTCAAATGCCTTAATCCAATTGGTCCATATGTTAACTTTATAAAAATTACATATTGGTCCTTCTTCTTCCCTTACTTCCCACATTGGCCTACAATATTATCAATTAGTTTCATTCTCTTATGTATTGCTTTTCTACTGTAATAAATTTCATGCAATTTGGTTAATTATCCCAGGAGTTATACCCAAAACACTACAGGCTGTTCGAAAATAAGGGCAACAGCTATAACTCAACTTCAAGCCAGAATTCAAAGACCGTAGAAACACAATAAAACTTTGATTCCTTGATGAAAGTTTTAGATATATGTCTCTAGATTACCTTCCAATTAGAATTATCCAATTTAAGGGTATATAAACCAAAATATGGCTAAATTATAGAGGTATGTTCATGCCGAAATGAACAAAGTACCCATTTACCCAAATCTTTTACATTAAGTATCATTATTTCTCTTACTATATTTAGATGCAGTTAATTCATTTGCTATGTTCACTTCTTAATACACCTTAGACATGATATAATACTTCTAGAGTATGTGTTGGGGCCCTACATTTCTCTCCCCTTTAAAAATAATTTCTTCCTCAAAATTCATACTTACATTGAATAGCTGCGGGTGTTGAATTCTCATCATCAATTTAGGTTCCCAAGTTGCCTCATAAATGCCATGATGTTGCCAAAGCACCTTTATAAAAGGAATTTGCTTATTCCTTAACTGTCTCACTTCTCTAGTTAGAATTTCCTTTAGCTCTTCATCATATGAGAAGTATGGTTGGATCTTTATTTCTTATAAGGGTAACACATGTGAATCATCCAATCTGTACCTCTGTAGCATTGAGACATGGAATACATCATACAACTTGGATAGATCCATAGGAAGAGCCAACATATATGCCACTGATCCAATCCTTTTAAGGATTTCATATGGACCAATAAATCTAGGACTAAATTTCCCTTTTTTTCCTACATAGCACCCTTTTCCAGGGTGAACTTTTAAGAAAACTATGTCACCGACCGCATATTCAATATGTTTCCTTTTCAAATCAACGTATGATTTCTATCTATCACTTGCAGCCTTTAATCTTTACTGAATAACCCTAATTTTCTTGTATGTGTCTTTGAATATGTCAGGCCTATCATCTTATTCTCAATTCGTTCTGTATAACAAACTGGGGCTCTACATTTTCTTTCATATAATGCTTCATATGTTGCCATGCCTATACTGGGCTGATAACCATTATTGTAGGAAAATTCCATCAAAGGAGCATATCCATCTTAACTGCCTGAAAATTCCATAACATATGCCCTAAGCATGTCTTGCAATACCTATATATCTCTCTCAAATTACCCGTCCATTTGTGGGTGAAAGGTTGTGTTAAAACTCAGTTGAGTACCCAAAGCTGCTCGCAAACTTTTCCAAAACCTTAATGTAAACCATGGGTCTTAGTCAGAAACAATTGACAATGGCACTCCATATAGCCAAATAATCTCATTCACATACAACCCAACTAATCTATCTATAGAATAATTAGATCGAATCGGTATAAAGTGAGTTGATTTGGTGAGCCTGTTCACTGTGGCCCATACCACATGTTTTCTTTGTGTAAAGGGTAGACCAATAACAAAGTCTATAGTGATATTATCCCATTTCCACTGTGGAATTGGAATGGGATTCAATAGGCCAGATGGGACTTGATGTTCAGCTTTCACCTATTGATAAGTCAAGTACTTGGACACATAGTCCACTACATCATGCTTTATTCCTAGCCACCAATAATGTCATTTCAAGTCTTGATACATCTTGTTAACCCCAAGATTCATAGTGAACACAGTATTATGGGCTTCATGCAATAACTTCTTCTTTTATGTCCTTTACTGCCGGTACATATAATCTACTCTTAAAGTAGGGACTTTCGTCATCTTTCACTTCAAAATCAGTCAGTTTCCCTTCTTGCACTGTTTGTACAATTTGTTAGAACTTGGCATCATCTTTTTGTCTATGTACTATTATTTTTCTTAAGTTAGGACTCATTTTTAATTGAGCTATTAAAGCTTCACCTGGTACAAATGTCCATCTATTGTGCCATAATGAAAGTACTGAAATAAACTACCTACTCAAAGCATCTTCATCCACATTAGCTTTTCCTAGGTGGTATTCAACTATGCAATCATAGTCCTTAAACAATTCCTCCCAACACCTTTGCCTCAAATTTAGTTCCTTCTGTGTGATCAGGTACTTTAAACTCTTATGGTCCTTGTATACCTTACATCTTTCCCTATATAAGTAGTGCCAGCAATTTTTCAAGGCAAACACTGCTGCTGTTAATTCTAAATCTTATGTAGGGTAGTTCTGTTCATGTGGCTTTAACTTCCTTGAGGCATAAGCCACCACTTTCCCATTTTGCATCAATACACAACCCAGACCATTCCTAGAAGCATCACTGTAGAAGGCGTATTCTTTGGGAGGAGTCGGCCGTGTCAAAACTGGAGCTTCGGTGAGCATCTTCTTTAACTGCTCAAAACTGGCTTGGCATCTGTCATTCCATTCAAACTTTGTTCCTTTCCAAAGTAACTTTGTGATTGGAGAAGCAATTACTAAGAACCATTTGACAAAGCACCAATAATAATAAGCTAAACTAAGAAAACTTCTCACTTTCTTCACATTCTGAGGTAGCTTCTAATTGAGAATCGCCCCAATTTTACTGGGATCTACCTTGATACCTTTCAAAGAGATGATATGCCCGAGGAAAGAAAATGACCTTAGCAAAATAATCACATTTGCTCAATTTGGCAAATAATTGCTTCTCTTTCAAAGTCTAAGGCACAATTCTCAAATGTTGACTCTTCATTCCTCGAATAGACCAATATATCATCTATAAAAATCACAACAAATTAGTCTAAGTAGGGTCAAAACACTCTATTCATCAAATTCATAAGAGTAGCTGCTGTATTAGTTATTTCGAAAGGCATAACTAAAAACTCATAGTGGCCATATTGGGTCGTGAATGTAATCTTTGGAACATCTACATCTTTTACCCAAAGCTAGTAATAACCTGATCGTAAATCAATCTTGGAGAACACTCCTGCACCTTTCAACTGATCAAATAAATCTTTTATTATGAGTAATGGGTACTTATTCTTTACAATCACCTTGTTCAACTGTCTATAGTCTATACACATTTGTAAGGTGCCATCCTTCTTTTGGATAAAAAGGACTGGCGATTCCCATGGTGACACACTGGGCCAAATAAAACTTTTGTCCAAAAGCTCTTCCAATTGAGTTTCAACTCTTTTAACTCTGTAGGAGCCATTCTATAAGGTGGCCTTGAAATAGGAGCAGTACCAGCAACAATTTCAATAGATAATTCTACCTCCCTCTCAGGTGGCAAACCTGGTAACTCGTCCAGGAATATGTCAGGAAACTAATTTACTACTAGTAAGTCTTCTAAATTCACCTTCTCCCTTTTTGAATCAATTATTAAAGCCAAATACGCCTCATAACCCTTTTTAAGAAGTCGTCTTGCTTGCATAGCTGATATTACATTAGTCAAAGGACTAGGCTAAATGCCATGCACCACTATTTCTAAACTTCAGAATCTTTAAGCAAAACTATTTTAAACCCACAATCAACTGTAGCTTGGTGTGTAGACTACCAATCCATGCCTGACATCAAACCAAATTCATGGAAAGGTAGTTCTATTAAATCAATAGCAACTTTTTTCCCATGGATTATAATAGGGCAGTCTCTATACACTCTATCCACATATACACTATGGCCCAATGGACTAGTCACGTGTATATCATAGGCTAATTGATCTATAGATAACATTCTATAACACACTCCCCCAGTGCAAATGTTGAATGAGTGGAACCAGGATCTATCAATGCTTTCAAATCAAGATTAAAAAGAGAGAAAGTACCAGTTATAACTTCTGGAGAGTCCTGTTCCTCACCAGCCTTCATAGCATATGCCCATGCTTGGCTGAATGATGTTGCAAGATGATCAACAGACTCAAATGTTGTACTCAGAATGGCTCTAGACTGGCCTAGTCCACCTCTGCCTTTACCTCGTCCTTGAGATGTTACAGTTACATTAGATGCCCCCTGCTCCCCCGAGACGCTCTAATATATCCCAAACTTTATGGACAATTAACCATCAAATGATCTATATCCTCATATTTAAAATAAGCTCCAGTCAACCACCTGCATGTGCCTTAATGTCTCCTGGTATAGTATGGTCACTTTAGTGGTCGATTTCCTTATCTTGTCAAAAAGCCTCTACCATTATTGGTTGTTGTGAACTGCCATTAATATTTTCCTCTAATGGCTTGACTATAGATTGATTATGCTAGGGGCACACCCTACGAGTCTCGAGTTCTCTTACCCGAAGATGAGCCACCTTTAATGAAACTCCCGCTTTATGTCCTTTCTTTCTTAGCTATCTTTTGTTTCTTTACTCTGATAGTTTCTTCAACTTGTTGACAATAACTCACCTGTTATAGAGAAGTTACCATCCTTAGATACTCTTTGATGGAATCATTTAATCCATCCTTAAATTATCGACATCAAAAGGCCTTTGTTAGAACTACTTTTGGAGCATACTTGTTGAGCCTGCTAAACTCCTTCTCATACTCAACCACATATAGGTTTCTTTGTCTCAAATTCAAGAATTGCTTCCATTGAGCGGCTTTATAAGCTTCTGTGACATATTTCTTTTTAAAATCTTAGGTAAAGAACTCCAAAGTCAGAGGGTTTAGCAGTTAAGGAAGAAGTGGGACTAATTTCCACCAATCATAGGCTGCCCCTTGTAAGAGAGATAGCACAGGTAACCATTTCTTCGAATGGACACCGAATCTCATCTAGAACCCTTTATGTCCACTCTATCTATTATTTTGTTTTATTTGATTCGTCTAGAGTCACACTTAAAAATTGTTCTGCCCCATGCTTTCTTAAAGCTTCTATGTGAGCTTTATGTGCAGTCATTTTGTCTATTAATCTCACCATATCATGTGAAAGCTTTAGAAACATCTCCTAGGTATTGATGATACTGGTACTTCACCCTTTAGAGGCTCAGGAGGACCCAAAATTGACCGATCTCCCCCTACTAGACTATTAGTTGACTCCTTCTTAGCTTCACATGATCTGTTAATCTCTACTATCTAAAAGAAAATAGGGACATCTGGATTAGGCCAACATAACAACATACCCTAGCACACATTACTAGACTCTTATTGTCAGAACCACCTAAACCAGACACTGATACCAAAAAATATAACATCCCTATACGGAACTTACAATCATCCATACATAAGACAACCAATTTTGTATACATACATTCAGGACATGCATTTCGGTTCAATGCTATATATATACATATAACAAAACTCCCTGATGCTTAACATTGTCATTTAACAGTAGTAAAACATGTTTACATTTACTTGGTAATCCAAAAGAAAACATACAATTTCCTTTAACCATTACATGTACAGTCATATTTAATTAAAAACGCATTCCAAAAGTACTTTTTCTTCTATCTGTTAGACTTGGTCCCTGCAGATATTCCTTGTACCTCACTCTTATGACTTGGACTTACATAGATTAATCCCTATGCTAAGCTTGAAAACTTAGTGGGCAAACACTTAGTTTGGATGATCACTCACAATAGTCATTCGCCTAGCACATACATTCATAAACATCGCACAAATATAAATAAGGATGGCATAATTAATTAAATAAATTGTGGCACACCACCTCCATATAGCATATGCCTGAGCATCTAGAGGACATTCAAGAACATACCCTATGAAAATGACATGTTAGAGCAATCATATTAACTTATTATGGTATCAAATAGAACATAAGTAGTCAAAAGGTAAACTCATTCCATTTCATTCATAAACATAACTTACACTGTAGTATTACACTACATAGTACACGTATTTACATTACCAAAACATTTGAGAGTTTACCACTCTTTTACAAGATGTACTATATGAAGTGAGAAACCATACAAAAGTATTCTATCTAAACTTCTCAGTATCAGCTGACCAAACCTTTGAACCATTCTTGATTTCCAAAATTGATAAAACTAGACATCTACTAGTTTGCTTTAGGAGCTAGGTCTCCCTTGTAATTGAAAATCAACATTTGCAATTTTGATGAGTTTGCAAACTCAGTAAGTAAACCATCATTAAAGTGTTTGTTCATATCAAAACACAAGGACAATTATAACCCAATTCACAAGCAAATCATATCATCCAATATTAAACATTTTCGACAAGTACAACTTGTATACAATACTTCGCATCATTATTCAAAACATTCTAATGAACCAATTCAATCATGCATATGATACATATCAAGTTATACATACAAATGCATATGTGATTCCATTCATTTTTACTTTGTTGTGACCGAACATCTATATACTGTCCCATATCTATTGTGGATACTAGACTAATTAATAACTAAACATGTGGCTCCTCATGCACATTTTTTAGCTTTAAGCTCTTTTTCACATTGTTCACTCTGGTCATAACTCCTTTATTTGATTATGCATAACAATATGATGGAATGCATCAATTCAAATAATATGCTATCAAAAAGTTTCATTCTATGTGCACATTCATTTATCATATTCATCGAATCTGAGTCTAACATTCAACATTTAGTTAAGAACATATATTTTCTAGATTTACATACAATTAAGAAATACTCCCAATATAATCCAAAATATCGAACTCCTCAGACCATTAATGTCTGAAATTATCACCATCATATCAATAACAGTTCAATAACTAAAATTTAAACAGAAACAAATCAATCATGGTGAGAAAACATCTAGGTTAACTCACAGTATGCTCTTGATTAGCTATCGCCCTGACAAACTACCAATGTCTAGATGCTGATGTTGATTTGTGCTTCTTTAGTCATATAATACACATATATTATATACGCATTACTAATTTGATTAATCATATATATTTTTAATTATGCACATATATATGTGTCATGTTTAATACAAGTTCAATTGGCTTTTCCTGGGTATATATCCTTACATCAAGAATCTTAAGTATTCATACATCATAACTTGGATATAACTAGTTTGCAATTTAGGTTTATACCTTAAGTAGACTTGATTGTTCTAAATTCATCAATCATTCATTCACCAATCCTTTTCTAGCATTATTAATCACACAATATCCAAATTCTTATTCATTCATGCCTGATTCGTCTTACTCATATCCTTTGGATCATGTTTGCATTCCTAAGAACACCTTCATTTCTATAACAACCCATACATTCCAAATTTAGCTACTTTAATTTCAAGAATCCATTCCTTAAGTTATAACCTCAATTAATAACCTAAACTTATCAAACAGTTAACTAACTAATCCAACATCAAACTAGGTTCATTTTAAGCCTCAATTAAGTCCAAATGCACCAAAGTAAAGTAACTTATCCTTAGTTCAACAATCACATAAAAGAGAAATTTTCACTTTCAATACATTGCCCAATTTCTACTTCAATTCCTCATAAAATTCACCTTAATTCTAACTAAAAAATCATCCATACTATAAATAATAAACTATTGTTTATCATAAACACAAAAATAGAACACAAATTTATTTATTTATTCATTAATATTCCAGCACTCATTAAACACCATTATCATAATCAATCCATGCCTAAAACAATCATCATAAATGTTTCTATTAAATCAAGACATGAAGAACAATATTATACTTACTTGTTTAACTCAAAAGGTTCCTTAAATCATTAAGTTAACCTAGCCCCCAAAGTTTACACGATCATTACCAATTTAAGGTGTGATAGGCTTGGTTTTCATCAAAAAGAAGAAAACAACAAAATCTTGTAGTGGCAAGGTGTTGAATGATAGCAACTCAAAGTTGTGAGTGTGGGATGTGAGTGTCATAGACGAAGAAGAAGAAGAAAAAGAGAGCACGTAGCAAAGTAAAAGAGAAAATGGTTGTCTTGTGTGTATATAACGTTTGGGGTAGGTGTATGGTAAGTGTTATAACACTTGTCATATACCAAATTTCACTTAATTTCTTAGTCCATTTGTCACTCAATCTCCAAGCCATTTGTCACCCAATTATCTAAGTCATTTTTCACTCAATCCTAATGCCATGTGTCACTTATTTATAATACCATGTGTCACTTATTTATACTACCAAATGTCAACTTATCTCACCACCTGACATTTTTCCTAATCCAAATGTACATTTTAATTCATAAATATCCCAATTGTAACAATTAATTCCAAATTACTAATTGTAATCCATCAACCCGAATTTGAAGACATAACAATACTAAATCATATCATAACCATTTTAAATCTTTTACAACCCGAAATATGTCAACGAGTGCTAATGGTCATTGCAATGTGTACAAAATCATAATTCATGTATATATGCTAATGGTATGCATGTGAATGGAATGCACCTCATAAATTCTCAATGTTATTAGTCAAGTTCAATGGTTTAGGGTTCTGACCCTTAGTAATGTTTTGTAAATCGACTATTACATAAATAATGCAAACATGCTTCAATATAGTTTTGTCATTTACCATACATTTACCTTCAAAACTCAGACATTGATGTTCAACACTCAATGATACAAATTATCAATATAGATGCAAATGCTCATTTATATACTGGTTATTTATGTTGTCATACTGTATTTCATATTGATATCTCTTTCCTTTATTTTATGTGTTAGGTCTACACATTTTTTGTGGATGGATAACAGGAGTTATGGATATCCAAAGATATCAAACTGTCGATACCTGAGGGTATTGAACTGTGGATACTTGAAGGTATCAAATTATAGATACTAGAAGGTATCAAACTGTGGACATCGGTAGTGTCAAACTGTAGCAGCTGCACTATAAACCTATAGGCATGCCTATCAATTGACAATTAAGACAATAGAACAGGTACTATAACATTTCTTTTAACCATTTGCAAATTTCATAATTCAAATATTAACGAATCATATAATTTACATTTCAAGTCATAAAATCTATATATATGTTCATAAATGCAAGTCATAACTTAGCACCATTAGGAGGGTGTCAAAATCACATTTTTATAATCATACTATATATATATATGAGCAATAAATATGCATACCAATCATTTATGTATAAGTAAGTTTTCTTTGGAATGCATTATTCTCAATCTTAAATTTCATTATTCGATCACCCAATTCACACATGGTAAGTCCTATTTCATTTATTTAGAGTTGTTTAAAGGGTTTCATACACATTTAAAAAGATTTGGATAAGATTTGGTAAAAGCGGAAAAAAAAAAACAATGCCATGGTTGTTACAAACACTCTCTCCATTCATACCACTTCTTTAATATGAATATAGAAAAGGTCAGAATTGGATTTCAAGGTCTTCTAGACATTTTTTTTCTCTATGTCTATTGTTTCTATATCACTAAACATCAGACCATTTAGGCTTTTAAATCATGATATATAAGCAAAATATCACAAGCTGCTCCAAAACAGGGGCAACATTAAATCATCTTTTTCTACCTTAATTGCCAACGTCATAGAGCCAAAATTAAGTCAGAGTCCCTATGTCTTAATTTTCTAATGAAATAAATTTCATGCATTTTGATTAATTATTCCAAGAGTTATACCAAAAACACTACAGGTTGTTCAAAAATAGGGATAGCAGCCATAACTCAACTTCAAGCCAGAATTCAAAAACCTTAAAGGTATAATAAACTTTGATTATTTTATGAAAGTTTTAGATCTATGTCTCTAAATTAATTTCCAATTGTAATTATATAATTTGGAGGTATACAGACCAAGATATAACCAAATTACAGAGGTATGCTCATTTTGAAATGAATAAATTACCTATTTACCCTAATCTTTTACATTAAGTACCATTATGTCTCTTACTATACTTAGATGCATTTAATTCATTTGTTAGGTTCACTTCTTAATGCTCCCTAGACATGCTATAATACTTACAGGGTATATGTTGGGGCCTTACATAGCCTGGCTGACCATGGGTCGAGATTGCTTGGCTAGATCGGGGCCATATCACATGCCAATCAGCCCCTAGGCTGGGCTAAGCTAGGTCAAGAGTAACCCAGGCCCAGCCTAGCCCATTGTCATCCCTATTAATGGAGACCTTATTTGTGTAAACGTTTTTAAGTATTTGGAAGACTCCAAAAACTTTCAATTGTTGTAAAATCTTGTTCTAAGAATTATATACATTAATATATAAAGTGAGCACAGTCGATGAGTAAATAAGATCTTCTATAGTTTCACGATTCTACTATAATTCTAGAAAATTGAGCATAACTTGTATTAGTAAATCCTATTTCTAGTGATTAAAAGCTAAAAGATTTGTTTCTAGAAAATATTTGTCTTTTAATTTTAACATATAATCTATTGATTAGTGTTTCGAAAACAATCTCTCTACTAGTTAGGGGTAAGACTGTATACCATTAGAATTACCTAGATCCCACATCTTAGTAGGATTTTTACATAGTGTTATTATTGTATTCTATTGATGAGTGTTCTTTTTGGAAATTGTTTATTTATAAATATTGTTGAAATCTTAAGCATAATGATATTTATAGGTACATCTATCTTTGTTAATTAGCAAGTTCTGTCAGACACAAAGTTTATGGATCTTCCATTATCATCAATTACGGAGGTTAATTGATGATTGTAGATCCTTATATTGCAAATGGGCACATGAATATTACTTAAAAGGTCACAAAATATGGAAAATTGATCGTTCAACAAGAAATATGTCAGCTCCTCTAAAAGAAATTATCAAGTTGAGAAGCATAATTAGACCTCACATCAACAAGAAAGTTAGGAATAAAACTAAGACCTTGTTCTGGTATGATAATTAAAATATACGACGACACCTAAATGATGTAAGAGAGTTATAAGTTTTAAGAGATATAACTCCAAGAAATTAGAATATTACAGATGCTCTACTTCATAATAATTAGATTCTTTTAACAATATCTGACAAGAATATTTAGAATGAACTCAATAGGTTGGTGTTAAATAAGAACATGTAAGGCAGGAATTGATGGAACCTTTTTGTCAATGGAAGTTTCAGCAATGCATCATATAGGATGTTTTTTCAATAGAACCTCAATTGTGTTCTATAGCATAAGCTTATTAGATGCAGGTTTAATCTTCTTAGAGCTGTTACTACTTTGTAGAGAGCCATAAGAGATATATTACCCATTATAGAAAGTTTGAATAAGTTTAACTATTTGACAAACTGATGTAGTCCCTATAAATGCCAAATGGAATGTACATCTCATTTATTTTTCAAATGCAACTTCATTAAAGGAGCATGGAATTTAGTGCTTCACAAGTTTGTCATCATTAATCATCCCCCAGACAAGTGGCAAAGAATTGTTAATTAGAGTTTGAATTTGTAGCATATCAAGAAAGACATCAAATAGTGTTTTTACATTGCAACATCTTACTTGGTGCCATACATATGGGATGAAAGAAATAGGTAAATTTTCAGCAACAAAGAAAGGAACTTTAAGCAATTCATAAAGGACTTGCTAAATGCTCTTAGGCTTCATATTATCACATTTTGTGACAAGCTTTCTTTAGATCTAAAATGTATTGATGTATAAGGCTACTATGCAGATTTGTTTTGTAACAATTATTGATTGTTAAACAATATATTTTTCTATATTTTATTATGGAACACTCATTACAAAGAGAGAGCTATAATTCTACTTGATTTGCCTTTATTTGAGAAATTCAATTTCATTTTTTCAAAAGGGATAACCAATCTTAAAGTGCCTAACCTTTTGGGATTTTTTCAATCTAGTGCCAAAGCTTCTAAAATTTTCAATTGAGTAACAAACCTTTTCAAACCTTAACAGTTTAGTTCAAAATGATAGTTCCATCAGTAATTTTTGGTTTAGCTAACATATTCTTTATTATTTATGACATGTAGATGTTCACCTATAAAAATAGTGGCCATGGTTAGACTGGAGTGGAGATAATTTTTTAGGTAAACACCTATATATCATGAATAATAACGATTTCATTAGCCAAATTAGCAAATTACTAACAAAACTAATGTTTTGATCTAAATTGTTAAGGTTTTAAAAGATTGATCATTCAATTGAAAATTTAAAACCTTGGGTATCAAAATGAAAAAAATCATGTTAAGCACTTTAAGATTAGTATACCAAAATTTAATATATAAAACAAATATAAGTAAAATTAAAAGAAAAGAGAAGAAATAATAAAAAATAGAACTTCATTAAATGGAATATTCACTTAAATCACTAATTTTTATTTGTATGAAATTCTTACGTTAAGAGGAGTCTTATCATCACTATCATTCAAATTTGTTATACCAAACGACATGTCAATAATTTCCCATCCAAGATTTTCTTCCACATCACTCTAATCTATGTTCTTGTTCCTTAAAGGATGATCATTTTAGTTCTTAATAATTTGATACTTCATTATTAATGCAAGATGATCCATATTATGCAAATACCAAATGTATCTATGTCAATGAACTTTTAGTTCAAGACTATATTAATCTCAATTGTTCTTATTATTATGTAATATAATCCAAATGGTAGAACATGGATATATTCTAACTCATTGTTGATGTTTGAATTACTATATATACTGCACAAAATCTCTTTGTTATTTTTGTTTATAATTTCAATAAGAAAACCATTTAAGCTAATATCACTAACCTTGATAAATTTATTCTATATTTTACCAAGTATAAAGTATAAAGTATATTAATTTTTTACTAGTTAACAAAATTGTAACGCTTCTAAAGCCTTCAAATATAATAGATATGCCAAATATCATCGTTACATAAACTTTTTTCAAAGTAAATTTAGGAAATTTTAACTACGTTACGTAACCTAGCTAACATTTCTTTTACCTTATAAAATAAAATACGATTTTCATCCAGCCTATTTCTAAATAACCCATGAAGATTTATAGCAAGTAATTCTCATAAATTCCTTTAACTGATAGGCTAAAGAGAATAATAATATTGGATAGGATAGTATTAAACAAAAAGAAGAAGAAGAAAATCTTTATTTAACATAAATTTTGTTATTTCATATAATGATTGCCAAAAGTAACACTAGAAAATTTTATTATTTTAGAATAACAACCAAAACTAAACTTCAAAAATTATTGCAACTAATCTTTAAAAGCATTTTCAACTCAAGTTAGATGATAAATTCTTCCTTCTAGGTGACTAAAGAAATTTAACATATTAAGCTTGGGCACATTTCTTAAACATGATTATCTATCATATTACTAAAAATGTGTTTTTAGATAAGATTATCTATCATAGGCATGACTTGGGATACGATCATGTCCTACACCACGTATCTCACTATTTTTTAACTAAATGTGGACACTGGTTTTAATACGCCTATGTTATAATTGTAACATTGGACTCTTTGAGCCCTTTTTGTGTTAGTCTCTACTTGAAGATACTACTGTATATTGACATATACATATTTATATATGAGTTCAAATTTGTATTTGAATCCTTTCGGTATTTATGGCAGTGATATATAATGTTATATGCCCTTACATGAACTTAGAGTTTATTGGTATGCGAAATCTTGGAGATTTCTGACATATAAGCTTCTAAGTGTGTAAAATTGATTCCATTAGATGGATATGGCCATATAGGATGATTTAAATGTGTTCTAATGCCTTATAGGTGGTTAAACATGATTTATAAACTTATTGGACACTTAGAAAGCTTAATTTAAAAAGTTGATGTACATAAGGGACTTAAACGTAATTTTTCAATTATTGTAGGATCAAAATGTAATTTTGTAAGGCTAAGGGGATTAATTATACTTTGAAAAATCCTGAGGATTAAAATGAAAATAAAATTTTTCATCATTCTCAAATTTTGGGCTTAATTGCAAATTTAGGAAAGTTTGGAGGGTATAATGGTAATTTCACATAAGCTAAGGGCAAAAGGGTAAATTCACTATGTTTGGTCAAAGAAGAGTTAAATTCTAGACCCTTCTCCTTGTTATCACCGTGCATCCCACCATATGACATTAAAAATTCTTTGTTTTAATTAAAAGAAAGGAGAAGAAACAAGAAGAATTTTTGGTCATCGTCAAATGTCCACCATCCTTTTGATTCTCTAACCCAAACCAAGGTGTTCTAAGGTAATTTGGGGTTAAGGAACTCAAATATATCATAATATTTGAGAAATTATCAAAGGATTTGAAGATATCACAAAAGTAAAGTTTAGGTAAATTTTGTCTCATCTCTCTCTCCATTATGACTTTGAGTTTGGAGTTAAGATATGTTGTTCTCCATGCTTGAATATACATGAAACATGGGTTAGATGAATGAAATGAGTCATGGAGAAACTTTTTTAGGCCAAAACTGAAATGCCCTCTCTTTGGTGAAAGTTTGTGAAATTTTGAATATCTTTTGAAATTGATGGTTTAAATGAATTCTATGATGTTAATTGTGTATGTATAATGTGAATCGATGATGAAAAATTGGGAAGAAGTACATTAGAAGGAGGCTTTCAAGTTTATGCCTTTAGGTGTTTGATAAAATGCCTAAGTGAACTTGGCTTAGGATTTAAGGATTTTGATGGTTTGCATTGGAAAGAGGTTTTCATGTTTATTTATAATGAACTTGAATTGTTGCTTAAATTGATGAGTAGTGGCCTAATGTGCTTGGATTAAAATGTGCTCAATTGTGCCTTGAAAAAATGCAAAAGAAAGCTTATATGATGGGGTATAAATATGAGTTAAATGTTTGAGTAGTAGTAACTACATTACATTTGTATGTATAAAGGCTCGGGAGCTGTGAATCAAGAAGCTCATACCGAGGATTGTTGAAGTCAAAGGAGTGTACACCTTCTTTTTAGGTGAATTGGGGGAAACATATCTCTCAAATGGGATTAGGACATCCCAAGACATGTATGATGACTTGTATGTGAATTTTGAACCTAGGTAATGCATAGTAGAATTGATTCTCAAATAGATGCTAGTATACTTATGTATTTAATGAATGACATTGTTTTGAATAACTCTTTGCACTTAGAGTGAAACTGATGTTTTTATTTCATATTTTGAGGAATGATATTGTTTTCAACAAACCTACAATCGAAGTGCAAAGGAAAATGTTTAATTTTTTGAAACTACAATTTTGAATAACTTTGCACTTGGAGTGCAAAAGATGACTTTTATTACATGAAATAATGTTTTGAAACTTACATATGCATAATCGAGTCATGTATGTTGCACGTATATGTTCTCTTTTAGCTTAGAGCTATGGCAAGGTTCCATTTTATAGGTTGGACCGATAAATAAAGGTATGGTACCTTACTTAATTTTTGTACTTAATATTTGTATATGATATTTTGTGATTGGTAAGGAAACAATTGACCATTCATGTGCTGGGCATAAAAAATTACAAATTAAGCGACCCCCGTACCGTTGATGCTGGTACATAAAAGTTGAGTGCTAGTAACAACACCATTCTACAGGGCTTGTGGGTGATTGCACACCTAGAGGTCTAGTCACCGACGAGGTCATCACTTAGGGTCATGACACTCTTGTCGACCGTAATTTGGACTCACCACAGATAAAAGTCAAGCCAACACTGGGAATCGGTGGGTGTGCACACTAGTTTGACCAACTATTGGCGCGACAAACATAACTATTTTGGCCTATTCTGAGAATTGATTTCTTGATGAGATTTGATTTTTACATGTGATGCTTTTCTGCTTTTTTGTACTGGAACTGGAAGCTATGTTCACTGAAAGAGTGATTGATAGGCTAGGCCTATGTAGTTCCTACTAGTATGTATTGAGTCATAGGCTAGGCCTATGTGTTTCTATGTCATGTATTTTCATTTCATGTGTGATTGTGTATAAGCTAGATGTGTGAAAAACCTGTCCTCAGGTTATCTTGATTATCTTGGTGTGTACTAGGTTTTGTTTGTGATATATGTTTTTCCTGCTCATTGACTACATAACGTACTCACCCCCTTCGCTTTCCAACATGTAGGTTAATTTGGTGAGTTTGAAGTTCTGATTGGATCATGTGGTCTTTTGATATTCTTGGGGCATTAATGCACGGGGTAGTCTCTGTTTTGTACTTTTATTGTATAGTGGCTCATGATTATGTCAATATGCTTTATAATTTTGTAAATTAACTCTTGTTTGTCTTGTGGTTTGTAAATGACTTTATACATGAACATTTTGTATTGTCGTTGAGGTTGATATTCAGTTAATCTTACATAGTTGGGTTAAGGGTGTCGTGAGTATCCTTAACCTAGGTATATGGCGGTTGTCATTTGTTTGATGTGGTTCCGAGTCGTGACAATAGTTCGTTGATCTTACTGAATCTACATTTATATGGATGTATGATCCAAACAATAGTGTTTAAGATCACGTCCCTCTTTGGATAATCATCTACCATTCCAACATACTAATGTTCTAGTTCGTGTCTTTACCTTTGTATTCTAAAAACAACACGCCTTGGCATAGGACCATATTTACCCAAAGACTTTTGAAAATGCTTGCATTATTATTAAATAGTCTAAGATTACACTTGTGTATATGAGTCATATACAACAATCTTTACCTTAATGAGTATACCATGTTCAACTGACACACTCCAAGAAATACCTTTAAGATAAATAAAAGTAAATTAGCATCAAAGTTAAACATGTAACTAGTGTTTTGATTCATTCTTATTATGTTCACTGAAAGTTTTAGAACAAAACCAACACTAGTATGTTTTTAGGACCTATATCAGACAAATATTTTAATTATTTAAGATTTTTAATTTTAAAATGGTATTTCCTTATGGGACTTTAGTTTTATATTTACAATAGGCTTCCTTATTATTATACTTCATAGCTTATCATTATCACTGATTAAAAAAACCTTGGAAAATTTTTCTTCAATCTTATAGGGCAAATTTTATTTTAGGTTATCTAAAAACTTGCGACCTAATCTAGTTTGTTAGTGTGGATCAAAATTGTTAGTCCTAATGACACCAAGGAAGTGGGGGTGAATTGAGTTTTTATAAGATTTAAGGATATTTCTAACCAATGGACTCAATTTAACAACAATGAATAATTTAATTTCTTAACATAAACCAATCAAACAGTTGAATAATAATTTAAAGATGATAGGGAAGAGAAGATGCAAACCAATTTATAGTGGTTCAGTAAGCAACTCTTACCTATGTCCATTCCCAAGAAATTCCACTATAATTATTCTTTTAAAGGGAAGGATATCCTTTGTATAATCTTTTCAATAAAGAGGAACCCATCTTATAATCTTCTTCCAAAGTAAAAAGGAAACTTAATAACACTTTGACCACCCTCAAGTATAATATCCAATACCCCAGTAAAGGATTACAACTCAAAATTATCTCCATTGTTCACTTGATTACTCTAAAAAGGCCCATCCATATAAATTTGAACACAATGATACTCGAATGATTGAAAATCATTTAGAAATGTGTGTAAAATACACCCAAAGGCTTCTTGATGCTAAAATTAATGAGGAAATACCTATTTATAGAGTTTTAAGACCCTTTTAGTCATTAAAGTCAAGAACTAGCCATTACAATAGCTATATGTAGAGCACTGGTCAACTAGATAACATTAAAGGCACCAGATTTACTAGTTGTTAGAACAATGGTTGACTAGTAGGCATATTGGTTGACCAATATATCAAAGAATATGACAAAAAAAAAAAACTCACAAGTTATCAAATTTAACAACTTTAACCTATATTGGTCAATCACTAACCCATATAGGTCGATCAATCACAAAAAATGATGTTAACAACTTCAAATGCTCAAAAGTAGTTTATTTAATCTAATTATGATTTAATCAATGCCCAAAATTTTCCCTAAAGAGTGTATGAAAGATCAAGAGGTTTTTCTATTAAAATCAAAAACTTCAATGCCTCTTGATGAATGTAAAGGCTCATGCAATAAAGTGAAATAAAATGTTTGTACATGGTGAGCCATCTAGAGAATTAAATTAACAAAGCGAGAGTATAATTAATATTACAAACTAAAGAATGACCTTGATAAGCATTAATCATCTTTTATTTCCTTGGTTTGACCTCCATTTCAATTGTCATAAGCTATCTTCCTAATTTTATGACTTCATTTTGTTCTTATATTGATTTTAACCAAAATAATAAATTAGTAGTATGATGTTTTATTATCATTAAAACACTGATTGGAACATCCCTTGGATCAACAATCTCTCTTTTTTTTTATGATGACAAAACACTTATGATATTAAAGAACAAGAATAAAATTAAGCATATAAAAACTATCAATATAGTGATGAACATAATTCAATATCAAGAACAAAATAAATATTCAATATCAAACGAATATCCATATATATAGATAACATAAATTTGCTAAAGCATAATACATAACGTGCATGAAATATAAAAACAACCC
>JAOSBN010000008.1:17974890-17995093 GCA_027563595.1 Erythroxylum suave | reverse complement strand
ATCCAAATTGTCATCACTCTCCCTAAATCTAATATCAACAATCTTTCTCCCCCCTTTTCAAAAAGAAATGATTATCTTGAAATTCAAAATACAAAGTGTTATGCTTCAAACTAACTTGGTAAAAATAATCAAAATATATTTGATTAATAATGATAAACTTTCTCACTAAAAGTGTTATTGAATATTTAAGGAGTCAAAAAGAAACTTAAATTTGATAGAAACATCTCTAATTGAGTCTAATTTAAAATTTTCTGAAATTCGATATTATACCTAAGCTAAATTTTGAATTAAAGCATTAAGGAAAGTTTTTTACAAAATTAGGGGTTGAAAGAAATTTGCAATACCCAACAATCAATTTGACAAAAGAATATAATTTTGAAGGCCCTAAAACTTCAAGAATAATAATGTGAAAATTTTCCAAAACATCAAAGTTAAACAAAATCAAAGATGTATCAATATAATTTTAAGGGAGATATCCTTGACTCCTTTTATAATTCAACAATAAAAGGATCAATTTAAAAAGATAACTCTAAATTAAAGGATTTTAAAAATGTTAAAAATTGAAACTCAATAATGAAAAATTTTCAATTTTGATACAATATAACAAGATTTTTATGAGCTGGAGAATGATATTTCTCAAAGAAAAGGGTGACTTGTTAAGGCCAAGAAAAATATAAGAAAAAAGGTAAAGACAAATTAAACTAGGAGGACTAGTCAACCATAAGACTAAATTGGTCGACTAGTGTTGGTGTGTCGACCAAACTAGCAACCAAATAAGTTACAAACTTAATAGAATGAAAAGTTTCTTAGATAATAGGACAATGGTTAGTATACATAGGTGGTTGACCAAAGGAGTGACTAGTGTGCCTGTCGGCAAACACCTTACAAACTTACCGGGATCATAAATTGTCTTTTAAAAAGGGGACATTGGTTGACCAGTCAAAGACATTGGTCGAACAATCAACCAATGTTCTCTAGAATGCTAAAAAATAGCATCAAAACGTGAACATAAACTATTCAACACATAACAACTAACTAAATATCAATAAAAATAAGTTAAATCATATAAAAGTCCTTAATTAAATATAATTCCTACCAAATATAAATAATTTTCTTCTAATTGTGCAAGATTTATCCTTATTCAATGGTTTTGAGAAATTATTGCCCAATTGATATAAATTCTAACTTAATAACTTCATTTTCACATGGTCTCTAAATATAAATACTAAGGTACACATATATAAAGAATTTTTAGAAACCTTCTTCATTATACAAACAATTAATAATAAGGATGTATACTCAAATTGATAAATAAGTTTAATATGAAAAAAAATTCTATAGTAAGAGCTAATAGTTACCTCTTGTTGAACATTACCCATGAATTGGTTTGAATGATGAATCTTCTTGAATCCTAAATCATTTAGTAGCATCCCATCCTTCTCATCTTTCTTACTCAATTCAATAATTAAATCTTTTAAAGAAAAGTCTTGGTATTTAACTTTAGGAGCTAAATTCTCCATTCCTACAACACTTTAAGACTTATTTTGAAGCAAGAATGTTAAATTAATTAAGTTAAAATGCATAAATTATTCAAAAACAATACTCAATTCAATAAACAACATTTCTACTTCTTACTGTTTACTCCTAAAAAGCAAGTCAATCAATGTGTTTTAGGAACCTAAATAAGCTTGATTCCTTTATTGTTAGGATCATTTTTTTCAACTATACTTTTATAGGTTTGTTTACTATTCTTTGTTTGATAAAAAAAATCTATAAATATGTCCAAACTTACCATAAAAAAGACATATCATTTTATATAAGTGATGTGATGAATAAATGCATTATTAAATGTGCATACATAATAAGGAAACTTGCTTTGGACATTAAAGGTGTTGAATGGTTTCCTAGGGTAGTGAAATAAGCTACCATGAATATATACGTGATGTATACTATAAATGAAAGCTTGATGTATGCTTCTTTAAGGCCTAAAATGATGTGAGTGGGTATGCATGTTATCATAGAAGTTGTGCCTATAAGTATTGAACTATATGCCTAGGTTGTAAGCCATATACCAAAGTATGAAACTTGTTTTTAGGATTTGTCCTAGTGGATATGGAATGTGCATGCATTTGTTTTGATGTGGAAGCTCCATACTTATTTGTCACATTATGTAATTATTATTCACTATGAAAATATTTTCCCTTTAAAATGTGGTTTTTGAATTGCCTTTACTTTCATGGTTAGATCCTATTCCATGCCTATAATTGGTATTCTTTTAATCTCTAGGCATATTTTCTAATTTTTCACTTCCCATTGTAAACTTTGAAAATGATTACTCGAGGGAATCTATCTCCTTTTCTAATGTTTCATTCTCATGCCATCATGCTTCAAAGTCATGATTATCAACATTGATTACATTTTTTTACGATTTAATATTATGCAATTCACTTTTATCTTTCCATTCTCATTCATGCATGCATCTAACTATTTTTGAACTTCCTTAGGTTTGGAAGATAGTTTCTTCCTTTTCTTACTTATGATTTATAAACTTTTAACTAATTCATAATAATATGTCAAATCTATATCACTATCATATAAGTTAGGGTTAGAGTTACCTTATAATAATCTATAGTGACAAAGAACATATTAGCTATCTCTTCTTTCATCCCAAATTTTCAGTTTCACTTATGTCATCCCAAATTGATGATTTAAGAGCTTTCTTCTTATCCTTCTTATAGTTTTTCTTTTCGTAGTTCTCATTATCTTTAAGTAAAGGACATTATCACTATACGTGGTCGAGTTTTCCAAATTCAAAGAAAATAATTTTATAGGATTTATATTTTAAATCAAATTTACCTTGCTTGAAGTCCTTTCTTTTAGTGACTGTCCTTTTTAAGAACTTATTGAATTTCTCTAGTGGTTGAGGCAATATCTTCATTACTTTCACTAGTTACTTCATTCTTCTTTTGAGGCTTGAATTCTTTTTCTTTGTAAGCATCGTTTCTTTTTGCATCTCTTAGAGCCTTATTTCAAATGTAAGAAGAGATCTAGCAAGCTCCTTTAAGTGTTGGTAGATCCTTAGCTTCTTATATAGCCATCACTTTAGCTTCTCACATATTTGGAAGTAACCTATTTATCTTCCCATATCTTTGGAAGTAACCTAAGGAAATCTTTTTTTAAACCATTTTAACATTAGAATAGGTCTTTCCAAGACCTTTAAGAGTATTAATAATATCAATAAACTGAGTATCAATGTTAGATATATTTTTATCATGATTCTTTTGAAACAATTCACATTGATGTGTTAGCAAGCTTACTTTACTTTTCTTTGATTAATTCGTCCCCCTATATGTAAAATTTAAAGTATGCAAAATTTTATACGTCATTTCATGCATAAAGACCTTATTGGATTCATTTCTTCCTAATGCCCAAAAAAGGATATATATGAGCCTACTATGCAAGGAAACTAATCTCTTATGTTAAGATTCCCATTCTTCCTTTAATTTTGATACCTTTTTATCATCTACAATTTTTTAGGAATAAAGGGAGCATTTGAAAACTATTTCCAATAAGTTTACACTTTTGATTATTAAGAAGAATCTCATCAAAGTTTTTTAATAAATGTAATCGTTGCCATCAAAGAATAATGGTCTACTAGTGCTCTATCCCTCTTAGTTGAATGATGATGATGATGCTCCTAAATATACCATTATGACCTTTATTATAGGATTTTATTAAAATGTTAGCCTAATAAACTTAATCTAATAACATTTGTTAGCCCCTAATGACACCCAGGGGGTGAATTGAGTATTTATAAAATTCAAGGATATTTCTGACCAATGGACTCAATTTAACAATAATGAATAAATTGATTGCTTAGTACAAAATAATCAAACAATTGAATAATACTTTAAAGAGGATAGGGAAGAGAATACAAAAAAAAAAATTTATAATGGTTCAATAAATAACTCTTACCTACGTCCACTCCCATGACTTTTATTAAAATTTCACTATAATTCATCTTTCAAGGTAACCTTTGTACAATGTTTCTCGATAAAGACAAATCCTTCATACAATCCTCTTACAAGCTAGAAAAGAACTCTAATCTCTTTCTAAACACTCCCAAGTACAATATCTAACACCCTAAAAAAGGACTACAACTCAAAATTGTCTCACTACATTAGCATTGTAACTCGATAGAGCAATTCTAAGTTTAATATGCTCTTTCTTGAAGATATGTTCTCAAATCTTGAAAAGAAACTCTCTTGACAATGCTATCTAAGCTTAAGAGTAGACTCCACTAATTGGATTATGTACCCCTTAGGCTCCTAACCGGCTCAACTTTGATGGTTTATTCTCTTAAATGGTTTTATTTATTTTTTAAATCTTAAACAATCATTTGTTTTCAATCTTATTTTGACTTCAATTTCAAATTGAATATAGGTTTTTCAAAAACTTTCAATTTAAACGTTTTAGACATAATTAAATCTAATTTGATTTTAGAAGTTTAGGTTTAATGATTTCAATTCCAAAATTTGGGTCAATAATAATCAAACAACTTGATTTTATAGAACAAAAAAATAGCTTTAATACTATTTTTGATATATTAGAGTGAGATCCAATCTCATAAGCAATAAAATAAATATGAAACTTTTTTATTTGACCTTTTAAAAGCCAAGATCATTTAAATTTTATAACATGATTAAGGCATAAAATATAATAATGCATGAATCATAACTTGTACTTTGTTGTGAAGCTTAATCTTTTTCTTATTGTTTGCCTTAAGCCATTTCTAAAATTAGTTCATCACAATCACTGTAACTAAATGCGTGTTTGAAATTTAATAGTATCCTCATGAATGTATTGAAAAAAATTCTATAACTGGTGTAGAGAGGGATAGGCAAGAAGTGTTACATCCTTTAAATTCTAGGTCTATTTATAATAAACTTTAGACATTTTAATAATTTAATTGAAATAAATTTTAATTTTCCTTTCATAACATAATTTTCTGATTAAATGTAGAATATGAAATTAATGTTTACTTTATTTGAGTCCATCATATTAGTTCTTTACTATTGACTAAGGATGTTTCGAATCAATACTAATTTAAAATAACAAAGCATTCTTCTTAATCATTCTAGGGTAATGAATCATGTATTGATCATTCAACTATCTTCATATAGTTCATTATGTCCAATAGCTATATATCAAATAATTGGAGATCTTAACTCAAATGATCATTTATATAATCATTACAATGAAAATTTTATAGATATATAAGTAATGTTCTAAATAGAATTCTCATATGAGGTTAATTCAATGAACTTATTCTTTAATGAGCATCTATACATTTATATAAGTAGCTTTATACTTTAATTCATAAGATCGAGTACTTTTTTATAAGAAAGAAAGATAATAAGCACTCACTTTTTTTACGTGCTATTAATCTCCAATTTCAATAGAAAATTAACTATGAATAATTTAGGAATAATACATAAATACAATATGAATCTTATAATTACTCATCATAATTTTATTTTCAATACACATTTTTTTCTCGTAGATTATTTTTAAATAAATATGATATTAAACTAAAGGTAATAAATTGAATGTAGGACATAAATCGCTATTATCTTTTTGGCTTAATGGTATATTTTCAAGTCTTGTTGGTTCAAGACTTTGATTGAATTTTGTTGTAGAGTATTTAGTTGGCATTATTTGCTCATACGGAGACCTTGGATTCCATTTCATTAGTAATTGAGAGCTCGAATTAATTTGCTTTAGTCCATTGATTTACCTTAGTAAAGGGTTATACTTGGACTTTTCTGAATATCTCATCCACCACAAATTAAAAAGAAAAAGAAATCCTTTCTTGAACGGAATATAGATGTCAAATTAATATCTATTCAATTCAACCAATACTTTTTATGCAAGTAAACGGCTTTTTTCCTATCTTCAAGCCTTGTCACTTTCCAACTGTCAATTTTTGTAATAAATTGTCTTTCATTTTATCATCAAACAATTGATAAATGCCATCTAATATTGCATACGAGTTATTTTTACCATGGAAGAAAAGCAATTTAAGTTTAACAAATGTCTTTAATTATTTTTTTCTTTATTTTAAAGCACAAGTGATACAAAGAATGTTAAACTTGTTCTACCTTATCGTATGTAGGTTAATAGCAGAGTGATATATATAAGTATTTTTCTATATCATTGTTCCGTTTCCAATAATCCAAAAAATAGTTATAATAGAATCCCGTGTGGTTTAAATAACTATAATAAAATGAAATTCCATTGGCAATCCTATACAGGTGATCTTCAAATTTGCACAATTAACAGAACTACAGCTTATGATATAATAATAATACATCTAAAAATTGTATGAAAACAGAGAAACTGTACTACGTTTCTGCTACAAAATCTTGGTCAAGATGTCTTGTTTTGGTTCCTCTGACAGTAAGTCATATGTTAATTTTTCTTCTGACTTCTTATTCTTAATGCATCCTCTTCATTTGTTTCGGCACCTTCAACACTCAACTACTAAAACATCTATCTATATCAGGCCAGCTCCTTCACCGATCAGAGGACTTGAAGCCTTCATTTGGTCTTACCTCCAATGACTTTATGAGACTCCTTTTTGGAAGCAATCTTTTCTTGTTTTTCATTTTGTCCTGCATCCTTCTCCGCTTTTTTCTTTTCAAACTCTTGCTGCTTGCAGTTTTCCTTGTGTGCTAGGGTAAACATCCTCACAAAGTTGAGTAGAGTAGAGACAACTGATAATGAAGAAAGAGTTTGAGACAATAATTGCCACATGCACAGGTTTGCATCAGAGTAATGTTGACCTTAAGTCTTAAATATTGAATCTCACCTTGTTCAAACGGACAACGTGCTGGATCTTCTCCAAAATAAATAGCTAATGCATCTGCATTTCTACCCTGAAACCATCCAGTCCATTTTTAAGCACATTTGAAACTTTAAAGCTATCGAAAACAAAAACCAGTACTTACCACAGTAGAATAAAGTGAGGCCAAAGATGCTGCTTCAGTTTCAGCACAACTCAGAAACAACTTTAGCGTCTGAACAGTTTCATCAAATGAGTATAATACCAGTGTCAATAAGAACCTCTTGTGCATGTGAACATTATCTAATTTAACAAAATCAGTTTTGGCCCAAATAAAACAATAAAGAAATATACCATT
This sequence comes from Erythroxylum suave, assembly GCA_027563595.1. Lineage (NCBI taxonomy): Eukaryota > Viridiplantae > Streptophyta > Magnoliopsida > Malpighiales > Erythroxylaceae > Erythroxylum > Erythroxylum suave. The sequence goes on along the minus strand of JAOSBN010000008.1, from coordinate 17,987,891 downwards.
TTCCTTCATAGTATCTTAAGCATTAAAAGACGCAAACAAAATTTTGAGATGCGCCATTAAATGTAAAACAATTGTAAAGATTTAACACAAGAAACTTAAGACCCCTGACGACCATTTTCAAAAGTATGCCTTCAAACAACAGTTTAGTGCTTCAGTGGTTTAGAATCAACTGAAACACATATCCAACTAGAATAATTAAATGATTAAAGTCAGAAATAGTATAAATCAGAGCATGCTCGAAAGGCAGTGCACTTCCTAGGAAACATGTTTGAGAGACTTCATTTAGAAATATGAATAGTAGCAGTGGATAAGTAATTCTTACTTTGTAAAATGTTGCAGACACTGGACCATCAGTCTCTGAGGCTGTCAATTCCTGCATAATTTTATCGATTCCTTTATTTACAGCTTGCATTTCTTCTGCCAAATATTTCAGTTGTATCTGCAGAAGAGACCGCATAGTTCAGGATACTTCTATATTAATTGAAGCTTCAGATAATACGCCGAGAGGAAAAGAAAAGTACTTTTGTTGCAGCCTCCAAATTCACAAGGTCCTTTGGAAAATCCAACAATTTTGGGAACTTTTCAGCAAGTACCTGTAACCACAAGTATTTTGCTACAGATATTTAGAATAAACTGAAGTCATAATTTGGCCCGTATATAAGGCCTTGTTTTTATATATTTTCATCGCCATAGTTCCAAAGTTTCTGTTCTGGTCCCTTAATTTAAAAACTGGTTCTTATTTAGTAATCTTAATATTACTAATTTAGGAACCAAATCTGAGTTACTTTTCAGTTTAAGGGACAGAAAGAGAAACTTTCAATAATTGGTCAAAATCAGAATACTGAGTTAAGTTATAGATTTTGGCCTCTAAAACTCTATTAATACCTAAGCACATATGCTTGTGGATCTCTTTTTCTTTTTGTTTTCTCTTGTGGATAAAATAAGATGTGTCCAAGAAGAAACTATCACGAACAGAAGGACAAGCTATCCTTACTACAGACTAAATAAACTATCTTGCACCAATGACTTGGTCCAGCTTGGGCATCCTAAAATGTTACGGACCAGTACTTTCTTCTCTCTCCCTATCACTAATTTGTTATGCTCTGGTAAGCTTTGTAAGAAATATAGTTGGAAGAAACATTGGTGCAGAAATTCACTACATATAGTTTTGAGTTAGGGTGGTATTTATAGTCTTGGAGCGTAGTTGAGCACAAATAATAAAGATGAATCTGAGAGGAGTTAGCTTAGCTAACGAGGATAACAATCTAACTAAATCATGAACTCACGAAGTGAATAGTTGAAAAGAGAAATTAGAGACCAATGAATTCTAGCGACAGGGAATGATTTCAGTCAACTGGGTACTAAAGTAACTTAAACAATGAGAGAACATCAGGAATACATATAGTTTTACCTTACAGAGATAATGCATAAGGGTCATCTTGCTGTCACAGGCTCGTGTATCAGTAAGTTTGAGAAGGCTATCTAATCGAAAACCAATAGCAGAACCTGAAGGGAAAGTAATACAAATGAAACACCGTTGGAATCAGCCAAGATGGAACTATGACACTTGCAAATGAGGTAATAATGGAGACACATGACTATTACCACTTACCCCTTGCAGTTCCATGGTTCAAAGCATTACCCAAGGAGAGAATGCTTTGCATGATCCTTTTCAACCTCACCGAGCTTCTGATCTGATCAAATAATCTTTATCACGTCCCAAGGGAGGAAAGAACAAAAATACACCTTTTCTGGATTAATCAATAGAAATTTAAAGAAGAATTGACTCGCCTCTTCGGAAGCTGAGTTTATGACGTTTAACTTGTTTCTGAGGTCAGAAACCTAAATGAGTCCAAGGAAAATCCCAGATCAATAATAAATTCTGAAAGCATCATAAAAACTTGTTAAACTCAGTTGTCTGTCCACTGACCTGAGGATGGAACTGTAGCTTAAAGGAAAGAATTCTCAGTTTTGATTCCACACGTGGCACTTTCATGCACTCTAAGAAGAACTGTGATTTTGTATTGGCTTCTTGATCAGGATGTATAAGAGAAATGAAAAAATATATGAATATGCAATTGATCATCCTAATATGAACTCATGTATGGATGGACTTGATGCTTCCACTTGTTGTATGACAAATAATCATGAGTACCATCTGACAAATAATCATGAGTACCATCTTTTACATTTCTCAATTGATTTATCAAGGACACATAGCTCAATTAAGGTCAAGACAAATGAATAATCCGATTCCTTACAATTCTGCTTGGTAAAATTATAGCTAGAGAAGCAAGTTGTAAACACAAAGGAAAGGACATTGACAAAAATTATTCACTTACCTGTTCACATTTTCCCAAGTTTTCTTTATCGCCACTATAACCCTGAAATTGTAGTATTTGTAAGCACACAGAAAGGAGAGAGACACTTTCATCATACAATTATTTACACACAAGATAGCCTTCCTATACACATTTTTATAGAAACTTTACTTTTACTTGAGACTGAAAATGTTGTTGCTGGCGACAGAGTAAAGCTAACGTCATATAGGGAATGCAACAAGTGCAGAATATATATTTGAATACCTTGAGCAATTCCATCTCTTCCTTTGTTGGACAGAACCTAATAAGGTTATCAACCTGATCACCATCCAATGCTGAATTGTCCAAGGCAAGGACAAAACTCTGTCAATGTTTGAAAGCAAGCAAAATGTAAGAGTATCGCCCAAAAACTTCTGAATGGGTTAAAACAAGAATAAGTGGTTACCACATTAAACTAAATACACAACTGAAGTGGAGGAGGGGAAACTTGCTTCTCAAATGATTTTTACTTCTTACTTGGACATAGCTTATGAATACGAAGGGAAAACAGTAAAGAAAATTCAATAAATACTAAATCAACACTGCCTAAATAGCATAATCACTATGGTGACCCCTCCGTACGTTACAATTGGTGTAATGAATTGAAGTTACGGGAAAGGTTGTAAAATTGAAGAAAACTAGATATGTTCATCGAGTGGATCATATATAACATGACATCTAAAGCATAACAAAATTTTCCAGGAAGTAAATAGGTTTGAAAAAATTAGGTGGACTAATGACAAACTTTAAAAGATATGTATAAACTATTAACATCAATTGCCAAAGACAGTTCATTAACTATCATGCTTTGCATCCCCTCATGTTTGGTTTCTTATATTGCAGTCCTTAAACATTAGGTACTTCGTAATTTAACCACAAAACCAAATAAATAAAAAAATTTGAACTTACGAGCATTACTATAATATTTATACTCATGTTGACAGTCTCTTAGAATATGGTGAAAACGTGAACTTTATCCAAAATCCATAACAGACCAGTAGTTATGTAAGGTAACTGCAAGGGATTCAGCTTACCATCAGGTCAGACAGAGGAATTTTAACCTTTGAAAGCATGATCTCACAGTTATATGCTCGTCTAAGATCAATCTGCAGTACCAGTAACTTGTGAGATAGCCATACGCTGATAATCAATCATTGTTTTGTCTACAGGATGACAAAAGTAGGAATGTGAGAAAAAGACAAGATATAATTGTACAAAGTAAAAGAATTCCATCAACCTATCAACTTCTTTATCGATGAAAAGTTAAGCATAATTGCATGTTTAATTTGCACGTAGTCCTCTATCTCTTCAGTTTCAGAAGACATTGAAAAGCAATTGATTGATGCTCAAGTCTGATTTGTTTCGTTGCATTCAAAGGAGACAATAAAACCCAAAACAGGAATCAAAAGTGAAAAATGAGAAGGAAACTAATGCAAACAAGCATGTCCTGAGAAAGGTGCTACTCTTATGATTATTGGAAAACTTATGATGCTTATTCATAGGATCAGTGGATGGTAATACATAAATTGATCATTGGATAGAAATAAACAAACTGTTGGCCAGCATCACTAAGAAAAAGGCAGAAAATGATCAAATCACATAATGATAAACCATGTATTGGTAAGAAATATAATGAGCAAAATCCAGCATGGCTAAATCTTAGGCTGATAAAAGATATAACTGTAGCCGGATGAATAGGGACGAGGCAAGCCTAAGGAAATCCTAACCTAACCAACTAAAAAAAATTGTAATATAGAATATATCAGAGTTTTTGCAATAATAGAATCAGCAATCAATGGCACTTAATTAAAGACACACTATTACCAGCTGGACTTTGTCAGATTTAGGTCCTGGCATGCACCGCTTCGGCTTGCCATTAGTGTTCCTATTATCAGAATTTGTATTAGACGCTGAGAAAAGACTCTCAAGTTCTGAAATGTCGAATTCAGGAGTCCTGTCAAATCGAATGGATTAATAATAAATTCAGAACAAATATATGCTGATAAATTCAGCAACAGAGACAACAGGCACGGATACTTAGAAGCTTCATCAGATTTCTGTGCCTCAGCCCATAGACTTCCTTGCAGGGCCCTAGTTATTTTTAGCCAATGATACGGCTTCAAGTTGGCCTTTCTTTGTTGCACCTGATTCCTTAAACTTGAACGCACGCCCCTTCCCTTAGCACCAAATGACGCAGTAGAAGGTAGAGCAGGAACTGCAGGCACGTTGCGACTACCAACTCCACAATGAGATAACGGCCTTGCATCAACAGGTTTTGGTAACCCCTTGGGAAAAGGAAAAGGAGGTGGTGGCACCGGAGGAATTTTGGAACACAGAGCAGAGGCACTAGATGAAGAATCCTTTTGAGAAGAACAAGAAGATTGAGGTAGTCGTGGCAATGAAGTTGCAGTAGTCAGGACACACCCAGTCATTTGGGGAGGAGGAGGTGATGCTATGTGAGGTGCAGATTCTACTACATAGTTTGAAGCAGGCAGCTGTGGAGGATCAGATATGGTAGCTGATAAGTCAACTGGAGGAGGAGGGGTAGTTGTACATAGTTTACTGACAGTCAAAGATGGAGATGTTCTTGGAAGAAACTGAGGTGGAAGGGGTGGAGGGGACGGAAGAGGAGATGAGGATGATGTGTTGACTGATAATGATGCCCTAGAGAAAGAAACGGGTAAAGGAGGGGGCGGAGGAGGGGGGATTGAAGATGGACACTTGTAAGTAGAAGCAGATGGTTCAAAACGAGAGGGAATTGAAGGAGGGGGAGTGGGAACTTGCACGGATTGGACTCTATCTGCCAATAGCACAGAATAGTGTTTGGATGAGGGATCTGCAGCTTCTGAAGATGCCTGATGAAGAGGAAGAGGATATGAATGCATTGTTCCTGCAGTTGTGAGAGCCACAACAGATGATTTCACTGGGGCAGGAGGTGGAGGAGGTAATGTTGGTCGCATCACACTAGATACGTGACTGAGTTTCACTGCTTTTGGTGCATTAGTGACAGGAGACGGGATTGTTGATGAAGGTAGAGATAATGTCACTGGACTCAAAACTTCATCGGCACTATATGAAACATGATCATGCAAAAGAGCAGTAATACCAATCGCTCCTGCTGCTTTATGGTACCTTGATGTAGGCAGCAGTGATCCTTGCAAGGAACTGGAATGTGAAACTGGAGATGATACTGAAGTCTGAGGGGCTCTCTGAGATATGATCTTAGATACAATAGGCCATTGGAGACCAATCTGAGAATCCTGCAGGCGGGCCTTCGATTGAATAGAACCTGCACCAAGTGATGGTAAATTGATGGTTTGGCGAACAACCATTGCTTCACGAGGTTCAACCTTTTGTCTCGTCAGTTTTTCATCAGAAGACATACTTGTCGGCATAGATTGGGGAGAATTTGGTGTCACAACTTTCTCCCTATTTAAGTTCTTATCTGAAAATGGTTTAAAGGTCATTGAAGGAGGAAGAACCCTTTGTTCTAGGCATTCGACCTTCTCTCCACTTGAATTGTTATCTAACAATGCCTTAGAATAGGACATGCATTGTTCATCCAGGATAATGGATGTGGAACTGAACTCAACGCTCACGTCCTTTGGATTTGGTTCAGTTTGAACTTTCTCAAGAGTTGAGTGTACCAGCTCACTGCTAACATCTACTTTATGATGTGAATCATCATCCAAGTGTTCTTGAGGTGCAGTGATATAATGAAGCATGGTAGGTGCTGCATCATTTTTTGCAGTTGTATCTAACGACTCCATACCGCTTTGAACTTTAGTCAATTCTCCCACAGTAAGGCAATATTGCTTCTCTAAAGAAAGCATGTTGAATGACGCAATGGAAGTAGCAGAATCCACCTCTGAAAAGAGAATCTTCATCCATATACAAGAATGAATTACCATGAAATTGTCATTCAAATACAAAGATTCTAGTATTGCAAAGATAAATTGGTACCTCTGCTCTGAATTCTTTGGGAAATTGATCCTGACACTTCCATAAAGTGTCAATTTCATTGCAAGTAAGTATCAAGATATTTGATCTTATAAAAGCTGTATTAAACATGAGCCGAAACATCATCAGTTCTGTTTCCTGATCACCATATAAACTGATACACTCCAAAACCACATCACCTTGAACATGAAGACCAATGTCTATTTTAACTAATTCCTCATTTTCCTGCAGAAGATATGAAGACACTAAGTTGCCTTGAGTACCAAATAAGATACACGAGCATGATTTCAAGAGGCAAAATTTCAAATTAAGTTTTATTATTATCTAAAAATAGTTTATTCTTGCAGGTAAGACGCCTACAGTTGCAATTGGAACATATTATGATACTCTTGTACCTTACAAAAGGATTCACCATTGTCTCCTGAGCTTATGTCTCGATAATATTGCGTAATATCCAAACCGTAATCACAGGTAAAAGGTATAGTCAACATATAGAATCGATTTTTTTTTTCGCCTCAATTTAGAAGCCTCTAACATTTGGGCAAAGTGATTCAACATCATTGTGATCTATACATGCCAAGCTTGCCTATGGTTGCAGCAAATTAATAGAGATCAAATTTATATAATGCAACAGGTTTCAACTCTCATGATATGTAAACAACTCGGATCTTATGCCTATTGAATTCCCTCAAATGTGACAACATTGGAGGACCCTTTCCACGTAATCCTTAAACTGACAGATCAAAAATAGCATCAACAACAGTCAAACAATCTGTTGGCAGCATTCTAATTGGAAACTTTACAACCTTCATTACTTATGGGGCCTAGTCAGATCTGAGGAAGAATATCTCAGTCATGTACTATCAACAAAAATGCTTTCATTAGAAAGTTCATTAAATTGACTAAGCAATGGCACAATTCAAATAACTTGATACCTGCATGTAATTACGAAGAAGTTTTCTCCTTTTGGGTGTTTCATAAAGGACCTTGGGAGTCCGATCAGCAGGTATAGAAGGGTCTGGTCCATATATCTTGAATATTGGACAGCAAGGCCCCTTTCCATCCACAGTAGGAATAACTCTAAGAATAACACAGTCCAACCTAAGTGCCCTATTAAGGGGTGGCCATCTCAAGTCCAAATTCTTTCTTGATATATACTGTAGATATCTCAACTGTAAAGGCAATGGATTAAGGGGTGATGCCATCTGCAAAAGCTCTCGAGGTGCTTGCTTGTAGATCATGTCCAGAGTTTTCTGTTCACTAGCAGATTGTTTACTATATATCAACAGTGCACTAAGCATGAAAGCCATAAGTGGCCACCCACCTTGTTCACAATGCATCAAGAGAGCATTTTGTTGCCCCAGCAGCAACCAGCTCTCACTCGACCTTAGAAAGTGATGGATTATCTCCAATGTGAGTAATGGACAACGTTGATATTGACGAGGATAGTCCATTACAATTATATCATAGTTGGACAATATGCTAGCTACCTGGCTTGGATTCTCTTCATCACGGAAATTAAACACCATGAATGAAGCTTCAGGGAAGTTGCTTCGAAGCTGAACTATTGCATCTGCTATTTGACCTTTGTATTTATCATCTCCTAAAATGTCCATAGTAATGCAGCAAGAAAAGACTGCAGCAAAGCATCAACATTATTCCTAAAAGTGAGTCACACAAAATTCTGACTAGACAAAATATGGAAGAAATAGATATTATTGTTCAATGGAAGGTAGAATAAAATCAAGTTATCTAAACAAAACAACATGTTTTATCACACTAGATAAGTATGATCTTGACTACTTAGCAAAGATATCCAGTTTCTGTATACATGAGCCTCAAACCAATAACATGCAGAAACTACCTAGTTAATGTTATGATATGCAGAAACTACCTAGTTAATGTAATGCAAGGACACGTTCTGTTGCCTGAGTTTGCAACTGTGATGGTCTAGGCAGTACAGTCCCCGGGTTAAACATCATTAGTAAGGTTGACAATTTTTGGCACCACCAGTCACAGCAGACTCCTGTTTTGCACCTAAAAGTATCTCGACGAAAAGAGGAAACATGAAAATGAAAAAGAAAAGAAGTCCATCTTTACCAATGTTCTGTTCCTGTAAGGCACTCTAAATGTCCTCACATTTCGGCTGGCGTTATTATTCTGAGTCTTCTGAACTAATCATGAGTTTTTTTTACCGAGATTTATGTATTTATTTATTTCATATTTGCAATGGCTTTCTTTGACAAACATTTTGTGCGCGAATTAAAGTACATCCTGGTACTCCACGCACCCACTACGAGCATTGAAATAAGCTAGTGAAGTTAAAGAGGCAAAAACAGCAAAGAAATGAAGGCATATTCTGACGGATGCCTTCAAAGCGCAAACGCACACCCTAAACGAATAGATAAGCAGGAAGCATACTAAGTTAAGCCAGAATGTTTCCTCAAAGCATACCATAAACTCTTTCAGAGATCTCTAGGAGCCCATCGGGAGGCTTCTGACAGAAGAACTTTCTAAACAAAGCCATTAGCTCCTACACTCGAGCAGTCACCTAAGGCAACCTTGTCAGTGCACCAATTGAAGCCACATTGCGACTGAAAATGCAACTGTCTCAGTCTCACATGAGCACATATAGAGGTTTTTGAGAGAAATCTCAATGATGGTCATGGGAGAGTGTATAGTCAGAAAGCAGAGGAAAGCATGGATGTTGCTGGGACTTTACGATACCCTTTTGTGGCGTTGTTATTGTCTTCAGAGTCACACTTTGTTGCCTTAGTCTCATCAGAAAAGACTTTGCTTTCAATCCACAGACTCTGACGGTTGAGAGGTTAGGAATATTCCTCAAGTTTTTTGATAGAGAGAGAGACAGAGACAATGGCAGAGATTTGGTAGAGGTAGTTAGTAAGAGAATGTAAGAAAGATCCAAGGATACTGTACTAGGTTTGTCTGTCTCTCTTGACTCTTTGAGGTGTTTGTTTTTAGTTTGTTGTCCGCCCCTCGTGTTTTATTCAGGTGTTATTAACCTTCTCTTTCCGTTGTCCCAGAAGAAGGATTAGAGTCTGCATCTTTTTGCTTTTGCTTGGCCGCTAGTACTGCAACTAGTGCATGTGTTTGCAATAGCAAAGACAGGACTCAATTTAACTGATGAAAAGATTTCTTTAGCTAATAATGGAATATGTTCTTTTTTTTTAATAAAAGGTGATAAATCTTAAGGATATGGATATGGGTTTGGAAGGAAGATTCAACGACGGTAACGGCATGTGATGTGAGAATAGATTGAGTTATGGGTGGGACTTGGATTGGGAGGGAGCACAAAATATAGGTGCGCATCCACAAAGGCCAGAAATCCCCCTCGTTTGGCCCACCCCATGACCATGTCCCCTCTCTTTACACGATAAAATTATTTTGATCGAACCGTTCCCGATCCATGCATTGCACTGCAGGATGCCTGACCTTCCTTTGTTTCTTTAACTCTATACCAAAAAAGAAATCAAGAGTATTTATAAACCCCCTTCACCCTTCACCTAGAGGAGTTTTGATTAATATTAGGAACACTGAATCAAAATTTGTATTAATTTTGCGAGTGATATAAAATACAATACTAATTGATAAATGTTAAATATTATTTAAAATAAAATTTTAAAAATATGAAATAAAATTTAATCTTTTAGTTTATAAATTTTATTATATTAACTCTATTTTGTCAGTAATTAATATCAAATAGTCAAATAATTATTATATATTTAATAATAAATTTATATTATAAAATTTAAATAAAAACTACAATAATTTTATATGTTATGAAAATAAATTAAACTTACATTCTTATATTAGAAAATAAAAAAATCATTATGAAAAATTTAAAATATTAAAAACAAAATCTAAAGGATGAAAATGTTAATTACATGAAAATTTAGTTCTATATTATAATTAAGACTTTAAAATATTTAAAATTTTAACTTAATATTTCTATTTTAAAAATTAACATACATAAAATTAATATTTTCTTTATTGCGAAATAGTGTACGATTGCATATATTGACATTACAAGTTTTGCATATATTTAGTTTGTGTTAATTTAGGTAACTTAGTGCTCGTGTTATTTTAAAACTTGGTATTTGTGTTATCGTATAAGTAGTTTAGCTAGAGAATTATATGTACTGTAATTAAAGTAAATCACTTGTCAATATAGAAATCCCTTATAACACATAAAATGCACAAGAAGGGGGGTTGAATTGTGTAAAATTGTCTAAGATAGTTATCTCTAAAATCTTCTTGGTTGTCTTGAAAACTCAGACGATTACAAAACAACACACTTAATTTGTTTGAGTAATGCAACAACAAAAATGATATTTTTTCTTCTAACAACAAGAAATTAAAGAGATAAAGGTTAGAGAATATGACAACGCTATTTATACTGGTTCACCCTTAACCTTTGGGCTACGTCCAGTCCTCAGAGTTTATCTGAGATTTCACTATCTCTTCAACTTTACAAGTATTATTTCTATTCTTCCAGAGCCTCTTCAGGTCTCTTTCATAAAGTATTCTTTATCTGCTATCTTAGCCTCTTCAGACTCTAGCTTCCTTTCACTAAAAAAGATATCGTTTGAACTTTTCTAAACCCACGCTATAGGTGTTCTTGATCTCTGTCTTTCTTCTTTTCACTCAAGATATTTTTTTATACTCACTTGATCACAGAGTTTTTTCGTGTAAGTAAAAGTAAGTAAAAGTTATTTTGTCTACGACTGCACTAATATTTATAGTTTAATTCGTCAACGGTCTTCTTGAAAAAATCGCTTACTGAATCTTCAGAGATTTGTTGTTAGTTGAGTCCTGTAACCATCTCTAACTAACTAACAGTCATTGTAGATTATATCATCTTGATTTGATTTGTATGCTTTGTTTTATATCTTCGCTTCGTTTTATGACTTCGTATCGTCTTATGTCGGTGCATCATCTTATGACTTTGCATCGTCTTATGACTTCGCATCATCTTATGACTTCGTATGGTCTTATGTCTGTGTCTCGTCTTATGATTTCGTATTGTCTTATGTCTACGCATCATCTTATGACCATTTATCTACGCACTTAATAAACTCATCAAAACAGTTCACACACTTCTATTATTATTATTATTCGACTTTCATCAAAATCAATAGAAGAAGTGAAGTCTTCTTGACTTAACAATCTTTCCCTTTTTTGATGATAACAAATAATCATAATACTATAAGATAAAAGAAATATTAAGACGAACAACAATCGTATTCAGATAAATAATATTAAAAAAATGATAGATTTATTCAAACAAATAATGCAAGATATAAAGTGTGCATAACAATTTTTAAAAAATACTAATTTCCCTCTCCTTTCCACTATTCCCCCTATTTGTTATTATTTAAAAAGAATATCACTTCAGACGCTTCGAAATTTTAGGGAACATATATTGATTATTAGTACGGATCGTCTTGAGGTCTTGTTCAGTAGAAACACATAGAAGTGCTACTTCCTCATGAAGATCACCCACTGAGTCTCTTATTTCATCAACGTTAGTATCTATTTCTTCGATATGTTTAACTAATGCTTCTTGAACTTCCTTCTACTTTTAACTGACTTCAGTTGTTGGAACCCCTCCCCGGTGAGGTACGAGTCCGACGTCTTATGTGACATCTGGACGGGCATCCCACGAGGAGGAATTCCTCACCATAAAAGAAGACATAAATCGGACTTATTTCATTTACTCCAAACAGATCTCGGATTATTCATCCTAATTTTCCTTCTACAAAATTGATCTGCTTAGGGCCCATAATTAAATCCAATCCATGTCTCTAGGTTAAATAGAACCAGAAATCTCCTCAATCGGATCTCTGTAGATCGCAAAATCGCCCAAAAATAGGATTGTATATAATAACGTCACATAATTGCCTTTCTTTTACTCTATCCGTAATTTCCAAATAAAACCCGAAAGTTCTTTTTTTTTTAATGGGGTAGAAATTTTTCTTAGAACACCAATGTTTCGAAAATCGACTAAATCGGAGGCCAAACGAAAAAGTTACAAACAAAAGAGTGAGAGGTGAGAGGAGGTTTAATTTGGAAAAAAGGAAAAATCAGAAAATCAAAGAAAAATAAAAAACGTACGAACGGCGTCGCCTCGCGCCCGCGGGCCGCTTGCGCTCGCGATCGCAAGTTGTTAGCGGGGGCGAGGCGTTCACCCTTGCGAGCACTTGCCCTCGCGAGAGCGTCAACGAGTCCGAAGTTCTATATATAAATGTATACATATGAATATTTTTCTTTTAAAACCAAACAATACACGTGAAATTTTTGACAATTCATAACCTTTCATAACGAATTCAGAAACTTGTAAATTTGGTATCAATAAAAAGTTCAAAGAAATCTCTACAACTTCTATTGCGGAATTAAAAACTAATTAAGCCTCTAAGTGAGCCAAAGATTACCTCAAATTTTCTGTTAAGATTTGGAAAATCCTATACCATACTAGAAAGTTTGAAAAATCATATCTTTTAGCACAGAAGTCTAAAATCTACACATTTTGGCTCAATGTAAAGATAAAAGGATGTTCTTCAATTTTCATGAAGGATGAAAAGGGTCATTCAAACTCTAAGGGGTGTAAAAACCCTTGCAAAGTCACTGCCTATAAAGGGACTCTATGAACAGTAGCAGTAC
>JAOSBN010000008.1:17953465-17974238 GCA_027563595.1 Erythroxylum suave | reverse complement strand
TTAACAAGTTAAAAGTTATTGTTAAAATTATGAACTACATGAATTACAAATTTTTAATTTACTTAAATTATTTATTACTTATTTTAATAAATAATTAAAAAATTTTGTGGTGGCGAGCTACGGGCCGGTCGGCCCTGCCCATGGTCGGCCCATCCAATATTTCACGGGCCGTGGGCCATACATTCTTAGCCCATGGCCCGACCCATGGGCCGGTCAAACCGAGCCAAAATCCATTGACCGGCCCATAGGCCGGGCCGATTTTGCCATCCTTAATTTCGTTTTAACTTAGCGACTTCCGTACCAGGCTAAAGGTGTAAAAGGTTATAATCATGTTATTATGGCAATTGTGATGTTTAGGCCTTGTTTGGCAATCAACTAGTTGCATTAGCTGTTAGCTGATTTTATCAGCTATTAACTGACAACTGATTCTATCAACTGATTTGACCAGCAGATTGCATTAGCTATTTGTTAGAGATGTTTAGTAAAATTAACTGTTTAGTATTAGTTGTTGATGTTTAGTAAAATTAGTTGTTTAGTATTAGCTTAAAATGACTTACGAGGGCATAGTTTTTTTAAAAAATTATAACACCATGAATTTGTCACTCGTGTATAAGTGTAGGCTTTTTTATTTTTTTATTTTAATTATAATTATACTGATATTACTTTAATAAAAATTTAATTATTACTTTAATAAAAATTAAATTAAATTAAACTATAATTATAATTATGTTATTTTTAATTTTATAAAAATTAAAATAAAAAATAAAAAGCTTGAAAAGTTTAGGGCTTGTAGTTAGACATAAATTTGATTTGTAAAAATTAATTAATGTATAGCTTTGTTTATCTAAGGGGTATAATTGATTTTTCACTTGCTAAAATGAAAAAACTATTTGAAACGCTGCTATTGTATAGCTTTTTCAAATTCGGCAGTTTGAGATAAATCAGCCGACTGTTCATGTTCTAACCAAACAAGTGTTTTAGCTGTTTGAAAAGTCAAACAGCTAAAACACTTGAATCAGCCAAAATATTAGCTGATCCGTTATCCTCCAAACGCGTCCTTAGTATATTTATTTGAATACTTGAGGTCCTCAACTTAGTTCCCATTTCTATAGGTTACATTTGCAAATCCCAAAGCCATCAATTGCTCTCTAATAGAGCCAATGAGCTCTTATAACAAGATGTGCCTAGTCTGAGCTTGATTTTGAAAGACTCTCGTCTTTCTCTCACTCTATATAGAACAAACTATATTTCCTAATGATATCTTGTACTGTAAGGAATTACCTTTTTCGAATTTTTTGTATTTGAAAAGACCAATATATCAACTCATTTTATTCCCATGGAGGGGAGGGAAAGTCACTGACTTGGATCAACCTATCCAAAATATAAGATATATATCCAAATTGAAATAATAAAAGATCAGTTATCTCCTGCTATTGATTGCATAATGTGCATATAGATGGAATATTCAAGAATGTTTTGACCCTATCAATAATGGTAAGTCTTTTTCTAATTTCTAGCCATAAAGCAACTAAGAACTTGGGATTTGCTTAAGGAAACCAAATTAGCTTGTATCATTTTATACTCAAAATAGTGGCCTTTAGTAGATTGCTAAATGTGGAGTTAATTGTTGATTATAAAAACAAACTACTTGTTTTAAGCTAAAAACTACAAGTATACGAGTTGTTACTTGTAGTAAAAAATAGATTTCGTCCCATAAAGATTGTGCTTAGGCACCACTTATTCAGGTTATACTTTGTTTAAGATTCAAATTTGAATAATAAACAGAAAAATAAACTAAATCAAACAAACTAGCAATGAACAAATAATGTAACAATGGAAATCTGCCAAAAGAATTAATCAAGTTATAAGAGAGAAGATGTTACCTATCATTAATGCTAATCTAGCCATTTTTACCTTTATAGGGTGTCAGTTCTAAACGATTGTCGGGTTGATTGCTCTCGTTTGAGTATAATTATTCCCTAAATTATAAACCCTAATTGAATTATAGACTTGTGATCTCTCAATTCACAAATTACCACAATTCTAATTAGTTCTAAAGCTCTCTAATAAACAATCAAGTCTCGTACGGAATCTCTCTCCATCAAATTACCGACTAGATTGATTAAGTGGTCAATTAGATTGCCTAAATCTTGTTAATCCAATCTAATCATTTTTATCTGGTTCACCCTTTCGGTTTGTTATCGAAACATGTAAATACATTAATCAATAATAAAACCCAAATTAAGTAAACTCAATTCAACTAGATTAATATTAAATATAAGCAAAATCCTGATGGAAAAGTTAGAACATCATTAACAACTCAAAATCCATAACCATACAACTTAATCTCAATCTTACACATTAAATGAATAAAAAAATAAATAGGGAGCAAATGAAACTTTGGTTGGATGATTCAGGAAAGCAGCAGCGTCAGGAGATCACCTATTCAGGGAAGCTCTGATGTCAAAACCCTCCTCTTCTTCCTCTTCTTCTTTTCTCTCTCTCTCTCTTTTTGGGTTTCCAAACGTAGGTTGAATGTAGACTCACCTTTTTAGGGTTACATCATAATCCTTTTATATTATTTTCTAATTACGGTAACTCTAGTGTCTTTCTAAGGTTCAAAATGTCCAAAATGTCCCTGGAAAACTTGAATTCGAAAGTGACTCCATGTCTATCTACAAGCAGGCCACGATCATGACCCTTAGTGCACTATCATGGCCAATTTATCTACTCTATATCACGATCGTGGCAGATTCCACAAGATCGTGGCCCTGTGCTCTAGCTTCTATCATAATCATGGCATGGGCCTATATTGGTGCTTCTGTTATGTTCGCGGCAAATTTGCCACGATCATTAAACTGTGTTTTGATACTGGACTCCTTCGAAACTCCTCCGAATGCCCTGAAACACTAACAAACTCATCTCAATACCTCATATATATAAAATTGAAACTCAAAAAACAGTTAAAACACGGATATTTATACTCATCTCAACACCTCATATATATATAATTGAAACTTAAAAAATAGTTAAAATACAAATATTTATGAACTAACACTATTCTTAACCTAAACACACACTAAACAATCAAATTAATCACTAAACACACATCAAATTACCTACAAAAATACAATGCAATCTACACTATCAACATCCCTTCACTTAAACTTTTGCTTATCCTCAAGTAAATATCAAATACAACCAATAAAATTCTATCACTTCATTTTCACAAAGATTAGCATGTAATCCCTAAAACCTTGGCCAACTCAACTGTCAACCTACTACACACTTTATGAATAATTTTCATTAGTGAATATAAGCAATCTCCATGAAACCATCACTCAAAGATAAGTGTAAATTCAAAATAGACCTTCCTTACGGATTTCACTCGTTTCTTTCAAGTGTTTAATGGTTAGTGTTTTGCTTAAACTTCCTACAGGAAACCATGCTATCATAGGCTTGCTAATACACCAATTCTCCTCCATAATGATTACATGATAAAATAGATCAAAAGGACTTTGTTTCGGATTGTAATGTGGCTAGAGTTAAGGTGGGAAATAAGTTCTAGGTTTATCACAAGCATTTTGTAAACGACTAAGTGTACAAAGGGATGATAAAGATAAACTTCTAAGATATGCAACTGGATAAGACTAATTCTTCACACTTATTGAAGCTACTACACGTTATTCCTTTTTCTTTTTCCTTTTTTTTCATTTGATTTTGTTCTTTGCTTTTTTTAATAAAGAAACAATGAACAAAAAATATCAACTATTTGCCTTATGCTTTTAACTTATGATTCCACACTCATGTATCACTTAGCACTATATTAACTTATGATTGTGGCAAGCTAATAGGGTTTATAGTTTTTAAAATTTGGTGATTTCAAGAAACAAAAAGTTAAAGGCTTAATAGGGCTAGCAAGGGATAATAAAATGGTAGGTTAATTAAGCCAAAGGTTAAAGTAAGAAGGCCTTAATCATTTATATCTAGCATGCATCCAGTAGATTTAAACCAATTCAAAGCAAATTATGAAGGTAATTACCTAAGGAAGCATCACACAAATAAGGAAATGACTATGAAACGAAGTCATAAAGGCTTAATTCCTCACATACGCTCAAATGAAAATCCATTATGCTTCTATACATTACCTTATTGTTCAAGTACCAAGTTCTAAGTAAGCTTATACGGCCAACTACTTTCATCACTCCATATGGTTCACTTCTACTCAGGTAGCCTAATTTAAGTTCACGCATGCATTTAATCTCATTCAAACTAGCATGATAGAATCTTAAGGCAACACATTCATCGTAAGGATTCAAATGTAAAGGAAATGACATACCTAATACTAACAACCTAACATGCATCCTAAATGACATGAAAAAAATGTAAACATAAACACAAAGACTACCTCCCCACACTTGAACAAACATTGCCCTCAATGTGCAAAAGAGAACAACCAAAACAAACAAACAACACCATGAAAAACAAAACACAAATCACAAAAAAAAGTATAATAGAAGAGATTAAGGGCAAGATGGGCTCAAAGTGGTAGGGTTAATGGAGGTGGTGCGTCTTGTCCTTTAGTCCATAAAAGGTAATGGGAAATGGTTTTTCTTAGTGGCCAAATTGAGCTTCTTATAGTCAATGAACACTCTCCAACCTGTGATGGTCCTAATGGAAATCTGTTTACCTTTTTCATTCTTCATCACTGTCATACCTCCCTTCTTAGGCACACATTGCACTGAACTCACCCACTTGCTCTCTAAATTAGGTATATAATACCTACACCTAAAACCTTCATCACTTCCTTCTTCACAACCTCTTACATGTTTGGATTTAACCTTCTTTGCTTCTCTCTCACTATCTTACATCCTTCTTTAAGGTTTATCCTATGTATCACACATTGGGGCTAATCCCCCTAATATTGGAATTTGCCACCCCATGGCTCTCATTCTCTTCTTAATGGTTTCTACCACTTTCTTTTCTTACTCAAAATCTAATTGGTTGGAAATGATGATGGGTAGGGGTGTAGTCCTTGTCTAGAAATGTGTATCTCATATGGGAAGGTAAAGGTTTTAGTTATATTGTAGGAGGCTTTACAATAGAAGGTGGTATTGGTGCATTCACTCTCTCTAACTTCTCATGCTCACTCTCTTCGGACAATTCATTTTCTCTCACACTCTCATCCCTATGCACTTCAACAACTTCCTTCACTCAATCATCCACAACATCAATTTTCATACAAGCACTTCCATCTACATGCTTCTTTAAAGATTTAGTCATATTGAATTCAACCTATGCATCACCAATTCTCAAAACCAGTTTTCCTTCATTTACATCAACTAATGCCCTACCAGTATTCATAAAGGGCTACCCAAAATCAATAGACAATTCCTATCTTCTTCAAAATCCAACATAACAAAATCAACATAAATTATAAATTTATCCACTTTTACCAGAACGTCTTCTACTACCCCAAATGACCTCTTGATAGATTGATCCGTAAGTTGGATAAGCATGGATATTGGCTTGACATCTCCTAGCCCCAATTTCCAAAAAATAGACAAAGGCATAAAGTTAATACTTGCACCTAAATCACATAAGCATTTAGAAAATTCAAAATCACCAACAACATATGAAATAGTGAAACTACCTAGCTCTTGTAGTTTTGAAGACATTATGCTTGTGATGATTGAACTATAATTCTCTGTCAAGGTTACAGGAGTGGCGACTTGATGTTGTCTTACCCTCTGTGGATATGTAATCTTAGGCTTGTAGGGTGGTGGTCTTACATATGGCTTCTCTTTTTCTTTCTCTTCTACACTTTCCTTCAGTTTGCTATCTTTTTGAACACTTGGCTCCTCCAATTGCTTGTCACTCCTAAGTGTGATCTCCTAGAGATGTTCCTTTGAGTTGGCCTCAATATTGCTTGGTAAACTTCCTACATTCCTAGAAGACAAAGCGTTAGCAAGTTGACCTACCTGTACCTCCAAGTTGTGGATGGATAGAGCATGGTTCTTTGTAATCTAGTCAAACTTTGACTTTATTCTTTTCTAACTCTCTTATAGTTTTCTTTGACCTTCCTTTTAGCTTAAGAACTTTGAACTCAATATGTCCACTAACTTGTCCATTTAGTTCTCCAAAGACCCAAATCAGTCTTCCTAAAATCCAGGAGTTCC
Organism: Erythroxylum suave; assembly: GCA_027563595.1. Taxonomy (NCBI): domain Eukaryota; kingdom Viridiplantae; phylum Streptophyta; class Magnoliopsida; order Malpighiales; family Erythroxylaceae; genus Erythroxylum; species Erythroxylum suave. Next base: position 17,968,059 of record JAOSBN010000008.1, on the reverse strand, counting down.
TTGAGCTCTCACTTGGCTACCTGCACTGTTAGTACTCAATGAAAAATTTAGGTAGTTTTTCCACCAAAGATTATAAGTATTAGAATATGGATTGTTACCTTATTGTGGCTTAATTAAGTAATTTACTTGTTTTGTACCACTCGCTTCTAGTAAGAATCTTTTAGCTATGTCATGGTTATCCTGCCCATATAATTCACATTATAATTGCACATCTTGACTGTGGAAGAAGAAGCTCCTTGCATGTTGCTCAACTGCTTCATGAGGGCAGCAATCTGTGGTTGCAAGGCTATCACCAAGTCAAGTGAAATCATCCCTTTTTGCTCCTTGCACCCTTGTTTACTCCTTTCATTTGGCCACAAACAGTTGTTACTCGCCAACTCTTCCAAAAGGTCATGAGCTACATTAATGTTTTTCCTTATCAAACACCCTCCCATAGTTGCATCTATTGTTCCCCTTGTACTCTAGGTTACACCATTGTAGAATATCTGTAAAAGAAATTCCCTCAGAAAGTTGTGGTGGGGGTAGTTCCTTTTAAATTCCTTAAATTTCTCTAAAGCTTCATACAACAACTCCTCATCGCTTTGTTGAAAACTTTTGATCTCTTTGAAGATTATTATTGTCTTAGTCAAGGGTACAATGACTTCTTATCACTTTGTTGAAAGTTTGTGATCTCTTTCATGATTACTGTTGTCTTGGTCAAAGGAAAGTAATTAGCCAAGAAAGCTTAGGCTAGCTGCTTCCAAGTAGTGATTTGGCTTGCATTAAGTGAATTATGCCATGCCTTTACCCGATCCCTTCAGGTAAAAGAAAACAATCTTAATCTCACTGCATTATCAGACATCCCATTAAACCTAAAGGTATCATAGATCTCCAAGAAATTTGTAAGATGGACATTGGCATCTTCATTAATTAGATGACCTATAATGTTGCACACTGCTCTTAAGTATGTTGAGGAGTTTCGTCCTAATCTCATAATTATTGGCTTGAATCACTGGCCTTGTAACTCCTTGAGGACTGAAACCTGGCCTCATAAAGTCCATCAATGTCCTCTCAGCTCCTCCTTGCTCCCTTTCTTCTACCATAATTCTTTGCATTTTTTTTGACAACTAGCTCTTTTAAGCTCTCTTTTGTGCCTTGTAATATCTGAAAACTCTTATTCACTAAGCTCTTTAGACCTTTTCCTGTTTCTTGTGTTCATGCACTAGTAAAAACACAAGGAAAAATGTCAAACACCCTTAAATCAAAGTCACCTCAACGAAATAAGATGCTAAACAAAACAATCTTCGGCAACAGTACCAAAAACTTGTTGATTGCAGAAATAAACTATTCGTTTTATGCTAAAAACTGCAAGTATACGAGTTGTTACTTGTGATAAAAAGCAGATATTGTTCCACAGAGATTATGTTTAGGCACCACTTAATTTAGGTTGTGCTTTGCTTAAGACTAGTAAATTAAATCAAACTAACTAACAATGAACAAATAATGTAATAATGGAAATCTGCTACGGGAATTAATCAAGTTATGAAATAAGGGATTTTACTATCATTAATGCTAATTTAGTCATATTTGCATTTATAGGGCATTGGTTCCAGATGATTGTAGGGTTAATTCTCTCAAGTTATAACTATTCCTTAAATTGTAAACCCTAAACGAATTATGGAGTTGTAATCTCTCAATCACAAATTACCACAATTCTAATTAGTTCTAGAGCTCTATAATAAACAATTAGGACTCGCACGAGATCTCTCTCTAAAAAATTGTCGACTAGATTGATTAAATGGTCAATTAGTTTGCCTAACTCTCGTTCATCCAATCTAATCATTTTTATCAAGTTCACACTCTCGGTTTGTTACCAAACTATGCAAATAAATTAATCAATCATAACATCTAAATCAAGTAAACTAGATTAAAATTAAATAAAAACAAAATCCCAAAGGAAAAGTTGAACATCATTAACAACTCAAAATCCATAACCATATATCTTATTTCAATCCTATACATTAAATGAATAAAAAGATAAATGGGGACGAAATCAAACTTAGGTTGAATGATATAGGAAAGTAGCAGCGTCGGGAAATCACCTATTCGAGGAAGCTTTGGTGTTGGAACCTCCTCTTCTTCCTCTTCTTCTTTTTTCTCTCCCTCTTTTTGGGTTTCCAAATATAGGATAAATGTAGACTCACCCTTCCAGGGTTACATCATAATCCTTTAATAGTCTTTCCAATTAAGGTAACGCTAGTTTCTTTTCGAGGTTCGAAATGTTCCTCAAAAACTTGAATCCTAAAGTGACTCCATGTCTATCTACGCACAGGCCACAATTGTGGCCCTTAGTGTATGATTGTAGCCGGTTTATCTGCTCTCTGTCACGATCGTTACAAATTCTCCATGATCATAGCCCTATGCTTGAACTTCTGTCATGATCGCGGTAGATTTACCAAGATCGTAAGAGTGTGTTTTGGTTCGGGTCTCCTCTGAAACTTCTCCGAATGCCTTGAAACATTAACAAACTCATTACGACACCTTATGTATATAAAACTGAAGCTCAAAAAACATGTTCTCATGCAAAGAACATTTAAAACATAAATATTTATGAACTAACACAATTCTTAACTTAAACATACACTAAACAATCAAATTAATCATTAAACACTCATCAAATTACCTACAAAAATATAATGCAATCTACACTTATCATTAGTGAAGTAGCCTTTAGAGCTCTTATTCCACTAAATGGTATCTTCCCTATCCTTATTAAGACTAATGCTTAATATGAGATCAATAAGAGGGGTTCTAGTGAGAATCTAAAACATCAGTGTTGCTTCCAACAACTTCCTTGACTCTTACTAACTCAGATATTATTGAATGAAGAGGATAAAGTTCTGTATTCTTATCCAATCATCATTCCAAAGTCTCACATTCACACCATTACATATTCTAACTTTGATATAAGGCATGACTAGATCCTTAAGCTTTAGAATTTGTAACATAGACCAAGAAGAGTTATATCTAGATCACAATGTCTATAAGTTATCATTTTACAAGTAGAAAATATGGATCCATTTGACATATAATATTTGTCAATCTGTCAGGATCCTCTATAGTCTTTTGATGATCAAGCTTTTATTAATGATCTTAATTGGTGTTATCCTTAGTTCCGTTTCACGCTTTAGTTGGCATAGATCGCTCCACTTAACCTTTGCCATTGCCGTCTTATTATTTTTCCCTTACTAAAGAAATATACTTATCATTCTTTCCATTGATTTAATAATATTAGAAGGTAGTATAAGGTGTAAGGGTTAGTAGATGTGTAAGCATTTTAGGAATGAGTTGATTAGTTAAAGCCTTCCTACTAGTGATACAATTTTATTGCACTAATGCGATATTCTCTTTTAAGTTTTCTCTAACAAAGGGAGATAACCATTAGAGGAAAATTTCCGTGAGTTTATAAGGATCCATAGATAAGTGAAAGGAGGCTCACAATACTTTAAACTATTTAAAGCTAAAAACCATAGAGCAAGGCGTTAAACATTTAATGATAGATACATATTAATTTTCTCTTTATTGATTGCTAGACCAGATAATTCCTCAAAGGTATTTAAAGTTGTCATTAGGGACTTAATTAAATTAACATCTACTTCTGAGAATATAATTAGATCGTTTGCAAAGCATAAATTATTGATCCTTAATTTGTTACACTTTGATTGAAATTTGAAAACTTGTTCTTTATTGAAACTAACTTAATTAATCTAGTTAGAACTTTCATTTCTAATGTGAAGGGATAGGGAGACAAAGGGTCTCCTCGCTTTAATCCTCTAACTCCCTTGAAGAGATTAGAAGGTACACCTTTAATCGAGACATTATATGATATTGATATAACATATATTATTCAACCCATCCTAAGCATTTATGATGGAATCCAAATGCATTAGGATATTAAGATGAAATGTCAATCCAAGAAGTCAAAAGCCTTCTAAAGATCAATTCTAAGAGCACAATACTTGCTAGATTGTGTCCTATTATACCCTTTTAAAAAGCTCTCATGATAACATAATGTTATCTCCAATCTATCGAGCTTTAATGATTTTTTCTTTAGAAGCATTAATTTATTTTGGGAGAACCTCCTTACACCTACCTCTAATCAGTTTAGAGATGATCTTGTATAAAGTTTTACGATATGAAATTGTTCTATAATCCTTTAAAGAGCTAGGAGAAAAATTTTTAGATATGGGACAAAGGAATATTTTATTAGATTCCTTTAATAGTTTACCTCTATTTATAAAATCCAAAACATCTTCAACCATATGGCTCTAATGTGTCTCTAAGCTTTATAGAAGAAGAAGCCATTCAAGTCATCATTTTTGGGGGCTTTAAAAGGTTAAAAGGAAAATTGCTTCCTTTGCATCTCTTTCAATAAGAGGTCTGGTAAGTGAGTTAACTTCCTAAGTTGTGAAATGATCATTGATAAGCCACTTCAATTACTGAATGGAGGATGACTACTAGCTAGAGTCCCATTAGTATTAGAGAAAAAATTGAATACTTCAAATCAAATTCTCTATTAAGAATTAACTTGAATTCCTTATTCATTGGTAGGCAAGGAAATTCTATTAATGTTTCACCTTTTAAATATTTTTTTAATGAAAGTAAGGCATGTATGCCCATCCTTCATCTAGTGTATCCCTAATCACTATTTTCATAAGTAATGATTATAGGATACCACTTGAGTGTATTGCAAGAGAGTTGCCTTTCTTTATATAAAGACTACAATAGATGGGAAATTATATAACAAAGATTGTGCTCTCTTCGGCTTATCTTTTGCCTCATTTACCACACTATTGGTGTTTATCTTGAGCTCTTTTTTAATTAATTGAAACTTTCTTATGCAAATGTGTAGTTTATATCTCATGATTTCTTGACTAAGACCTTTAATTAAGTCCTCCTCAAATCCCTCAACATTCATTAGTAAGCTATTTAACTTGAAAGGATATTTAATCTTCCTTTGGTTGAAAGGGTTTTGTATCAAGATTGGAGAGTGGTATAAAAATATAGGATCCCCAAAAGAAACCTTGTTATATGAGAAAGAACAAAGACATTGAGAGTTAACTATAGCTTTATTAGTTTTCTTTCTTAGTAACCAGTCCTCTTTTTACTACTCGATCTATGTATGAAAATATCCCTCATGTTTTTAAATCTATCAATTTTATAACATTTACACATTCCGTAAAATTATAAGAAAACTTCCTTAAACTGAAATTATCTCTGCCTTAAACTTTTTTAGCATACTATTGATGTATCCAACTAAAATCTAGGGAAAGGTAATGCCCTCAGTTAGCTCTTTAAGCATATTTCATAATTGAGTCCAAAAGATGAATAAATTGATCCTCTATGATTGAATGATGAACTTTAATTATATTTGGATTGAATGTGACCTATGATTATACCATTATGATGACTTTGATGTTTATTAAACATCCGTCGTGATTCTTGAAGATATTTAGCTTCTTATATTTATCGTTCTTCAACTCAGTTTCCAAAATTCCGACCAAAAATGGCCTTATTTCCCTTAGATAATCTTATATAGCCATATATTTTTTAGGGCAATTTATCCCTCTAACATTCCATATTATAATTATCATTTAAGAGGGGAAGTAGCTTTGTTTTCCTTCCTCTTTCTATTTGATTTCCTTCTGCTTGCTTGTTGAAACTCCTCCTCTACTGCTAATCCTAATGCATTTTTATTAATGTTGATGCTATCCATTATTTGATGCTCTTAATGCTCATCTATACCTCTTTCTAAAAATTTATTATTAACATCCACTAAACCATCCTTATTAGCTAGTTGATCATTTGAGCCCATTGCATTATATGTTTTCTTTTTTATGAGTATTGGTTGTATCATTTCCTCTTTCTTATGGGAGGGAAAATCTGCTCCTTGTGCTATTATTTGTTTAATCCTTTGACAATTTTCAAAACCAATGTTATTTCCTTTCCTTTTGCCTAGTGGTATCTTCTTTTGACTTCTCCATTAGTTCTTGGAATTCTATAATCTTAAATACCCTCTTTGTAAGTCTCAATTTTTTGTTTTATTTAGGCCATTCAGGTCTCCAATTATAAGACATCTTTATTGCATCTTCAAATGGCACCCCATCTTCATTTAACCTTAAAATAGGTAGCCCTCAATTAGTTTTTGTTGTATATCTACAAGTACATAAATGATTGCATATCCCACCTTACTCATTGCAGCAATTTTTTAATCCATGTAGAGGGTTTTTATCCAAGTAGCTTGTTACGTACCTCAAGCCCATTGCAATATAATACTTTAATGGCAAACTTTAGACATTAATATAGAGAGGAACCTATTTCACCTTAAGGCATTAGAGCTATAAATCCATCTTCCAACTCTGAACAAATAGAGGTTGATTTTTAAAATGCCAAGGACCCAATTATACCAATATTTAAGCCTGATTAAGGAATACAACTTGATTGGGAAGAAGCTTTCCTCATTCATTAGAAGCTCCTTGATTCCTAACTATTTTTGTTAGCTAAAATCCTCAAATTTTTAGGCTAAAAATGAGGGCCTCTTGTGCACGAAGAAGCCTATCAGTGTGGCCTCCCATTTAGATGGCCCCTTTTTAAGAATATCAAATGGTGGAGCTCTTATTAGGGTCCCATCATCCATACTCAAAGGATAGTATTGAAGATTCAATAATGGGGCTAAATCACTTGTAACAAGGCACCAGAATTTTCTGAATAAGGTTTAAGTGGGACAGAAGAAAGAGTTAACTACTTTTTAGGAAAAAGGGTAAGGGTATGACAGGCCTAACTGTGTTAAAAGTCTAAGGGATTGTTGATTTATATACTAGAGGCCAAAAAAGTTCAACAAATAATTTCTTGTGGCCTAGAATGTTGTCTAAAATGGAAAATTTGAAGGGTTAAGGGGAGAAAGCCAAAATATTGGAAAAGGATTCAAGGGACAATTAAGTAGTGAAAAGAGCCTAGAGACTGAAAAAGAATAATTCTAGAGAAAGTAGAGTTACTATAGTGCTAACCGATAAACAAAACGTAAAAAAATAAGTGCAAAAAAGAGCAAAAATTGGAGGAGTAAAAATGAAAGCAACAAAAAGTGTTTAAGAGAAAAGAGATAAGGAGAGTTATTAAGAGAGAGAGAGAGAGAGAGAGCACTATAGGGGTTGGGTTACAAATATTTCTAATTTTTTTTCTGGGATTTACTAAGGCTAAAAAAACTATGAGCTCTTTACTATGGAGAGGAATTTCATGAAATTTATCTTTCTATGTTGTTCCATTGGAGTTAGGATAAATTGGTGAAGAAGAGCCTTTTTGAAGTCTCTTTCTAATGGAGTCTTCAATTACCTTATTATAAGGATTTTTAGAGTTTCTCTAATTTTGTGTACAAAATCCTTTTTCAATTACTTGCTTTTAAATGTATTATTGGCTATGAAATTTAAGGATCTGGGCTTTAAGTTTCTTGCCTTTGACTATCTCTCTTTTACTCTCTAATTTTTAAAAGAAGTATATGAACATAGATCTCTGCTCAAATCTTATGATTCACTTACAATTCAAGATGAGAATCTTGGGTGATCAAGATTTTTTGGAAAAACTCCATATGCTACGGCTTCTCTATTCGTGGAGTTTGCTAGATTCCACAGAGGTTTTTTAAAAAGCAAATGAATCGACAAGAAAGCTTTCTTACATTTTAAATTAATTATATAACGTATCTATTAAGATATTGATCCTTATTAGAATATTATGATCAAAATTATCTTTTATATTAGTTTCTGTGATAATTATTTTATTTGTTTTATTGATACTTTTATTCTTATAGTAAAAATTAATAATTTATTTAATCATTAAAAATAATTTAAATTATTTATTTATTAAATAAAAATTATCAATTAATAATAATATAAAATATTTAATTATTAATTTATAAAATCAATCACATAACAATTAAACATAAGTAAAAAAAAATTCATTGTCAGTGTTAATATTTGATATCTAACACTTGTATAACTATTAACTTCTATAATCTCATTCCCAGTGCTTGTATGTCAAATACGCGTAATTAATAATTCTGTTATCTTTCTGATTCCACTTTTCATGCTCATTCTTAGTTTTTCATTCAAATTCTTTTGTTACTAATTACCAAACGAGACCTAAAAGAAACAAAAATTAATAAGGAGAGAAGTGTTAGCCTATAATAGAGAGAAAGAAATGACTTAGAGTAAGAGGCCCCAAAAATAAGAAGAATAAAAGACGTGAAAACAAAATCCTAGAATATATGTATATATATGTCAAGTTTTGGGCTAGGATCGGGCTTCAGTCTAAGTCGGAACCTAGCTCAAAAAAATTCAAAAATAAAGACCAAGATTATCCTAAAATTCAAGCTATTTGGGACAAGTCCATTGACTTCAGATCAAATCAAGCTAGATGGGGGCAAATTTGAGTTGTTTTGTCATCTATAATGTTTGGCACATGCAAATAGTTATGCATTTTCTATAGAATTAAGTGTTGAGAAAGTCCCCAAGCAGCTAATGGTCAACTTGAGCTCTTAACATAAGCTTTACAAAAAGTTCATCTCTTAAAACTTATTTGCGATTAATTTGTATGTTGTCTTAAAATTAATTATATTAATGCATGGTCTGGATCAACCTCTAGACCTCGGCTCTACCTTTGGCTTAAAAGTCCTTAACGTGTCCAAGTGCATCCTAAAAGACACACACATCCTTGTATCATTTTCTTCAATAAGTGACGAGGTTACTAGACCAACCAATGTTTTGTGTTTCACACCATACTTGTCAAAAAATGGTACTGAAACTAATAGTACTATGTCAGTTTTTGGTATCGGTCTGTACTAGCCTTTTCAACTGGTACCAGTCGATCATGAATACTTATTAAATAATGATAAAAATTAAAACTATAGGACTAAATTGAAAAAAATTTAACCCTAGTTGTAACCTCCTTTCTAACTCTTCCCTCCCCCATTTTGGCCTCCTCTCTCTCAAGTCATACCTCTCAGTCTCTCTTGCCATCCATTTGTCAGTATCTTCCTCATTGTTGTCCACCACTGCTGCTTCTCTACGGAATTGCTTCTCCATAGTTGCCACTGCTCCATCTCCATACTGTCATTGCTATTTATCACAAGCAAAGAAAACATGGTTGAGCACATAACATAGTTTTAATTGGTGGAGTGATTAGTAAGCTTTGCAAGTTCTTGTAGTTGCAACACAATCTCAGTGGATTGAGAGAAATTAGAGTATTTATGACAAGTAGAAGAGGAAGAAGACCTTCAGAGTTATAGACCAGCACAAAGAGAAGCAATTATGGAGTTTAAGTGTTTGAAATATGAAGAGGCTTAAGCAACGAGTACAGATAGCATGAAGCTTTAGTTTTATAGGCTTATGCATATGCTTCATGTCTATGGATTTCTTTTCATTATGTTTATATGTTTTTTAAAAATTTTGTAAAATTTGATATACATTCTATATTGAAAATTTTAAATTATTGAAAAAAATTTAATAGACTGATAATTAATTTATTTATAAAATATTATTAATATGAAAAGGTCATTTATTTATAATTTATAATATCAATTATGATAATATTATTTTATTGTCAAAATTAAAAATTATTATAATAAAAATTCCTTTTTCTTTAATGGTGTCTATATTACCTCTAATTCAATTGTAATTATTATCTTTTGTTAATGAACTTTTTTTGTTTATATGATTTAGATTTTTATATTGAGTATCCATTCAGTTATATTAATAAGATAAATTTACTTCAAAATTTTCCTTACGTAGTGATTTTAATATTTTATCATTAACATTATTACTTATTTATACATATACCGAGAACAACTGAGTGAAAATTGTTTTTCGTAATTAGACTTATTTTTCACAAATTACAATTTAAATTAATTAAAATTTACTAAATTTTGTGCACTTAATTATATACATATTTTTACGATAAAAATGTTAATAAAGTAGTTTTACTTCTACAATTTGTGAGAGAATAAAGTATAAGATATAATATATTGGGAGAATATTTTATAAATTTAAAAAATTATTTTATAAATTTAAAAAAATATCTAAAACAATACTTAATATTAATTCAGGATCAAATCTGAGTAGCAGGGTATTCGCAAATTTGGAGCCTTAAACAAAGAAAATTACGTCGGAACTCGACATTCGTGTCATAAGAATAAGATCAATAGTTAAAAGAATAACTCATAGGAAAAATGGCTTACAAAGATGTGAAATATAAGTGCCAGTATCACAATTTTGAGCGCAGGCACCAGTACTTTGGATGCCTTGGCTGAATACTTAACCCGTATGCAAAGCCAACGTTCTATTCTATGCTGTTACAAGTTTTCTCTCCGTTTTCTTAGTACTAGTTGCTTGCAAGCCCATCTCTCTCTCCCTCTCCCCCCCTTCATATCGATAGGCCAACGGAGCATTCGCTTGCAGGTCCTTGATTGACTACTGATTTTCTGTTTGGTTTCAGAGAAATTTGAAGGGGGCAGAGGAGAAAGGGAACTGTCCGTGGTCTCCATTGTTATCGGCAGGTAAGGTCTCTGGAGTTTTTATAAGATCTAAAAAGTTACTTCCGTTTGCTTTTCTCCTTTTCCAGTTTCTCTAGCGGGGACCATTGAAACGTAACAAGAAACTTAAAAAATTTTCTTAATAGTTTGGATAGATGTGCACGCTTTTAGCAAATCGTTAGCTTTCTTACCTTTCTTGTCCATTCACGCTTTATCTCCTATCTGATACAATAAAATGGTGTTGGTCCTTTCATCTTCTTCTCTCTCTCTCTCTTCTATTATCACGTTTTGCATTGAAATTTAGTCAACGGCCGTTAGTCAATGGCTCTTCTGTCAAACAAGTTTGTCAAATATAAGCCACTTATTGCTATACCCAGATGAACATTTCTCTTGTTTGGTCTCCATTCCCCATGTTTTGTGGTGGCATGCGTGTGTTGTCTGGACTAATCATTATTTTAACTATTCTCAGTAGAAATAACTCGGCAATGGCAGATGGGAATTCTTCGTCTGAGGCTGGGAATGAGTTTAACCTTGACTCAATCAGAAAGGCTTTGATAAGACAAGAAGATACAATTGTTTTCTGTTTGATAGAGAGAGCACGATTTCCCAGCAATTCTCGACTGTACAATGATTCTTTGGATTTGGTTCCTGGGTTTTCTGGTTCTTTGGTTCACTTCATAATCCAGGAAACAGAGGCCATTCAAGCCAAGGTAAGTCAACTAATTTTATTGATACAACAAATGCACTTCTGATATGTTTAGCTTTTTGCTTTTTCAAAGATACGAGTTTAGGAGGTTCATAAGCCATGATGCTTAAAAATTCTCTTTGTTGTTATTACATAGTGGTTGTTCCAATTGGGAGTTGGATGAAAATGTACGACAATTGAAATTTGTGAAATTTTATATTTATTTTTATTTTAAGAAAGGGATGATTTATATACAAGGAGACTCCTATCTTAATTCAAAACTTAAGACAATGTGTTAGGAATTCTTTGCATTTATAAACCACTATGTTCCTTTTTTCATTTCCAATGTGAGATTTATTAATTATTTTAACACTACCCTTACATCGAATATTTTACTTCTTGAACACCATTTTATAGGTTGTCTATTTTATTGGACCAAATCTTTTCCCTAATTGCAAACTTTACATCCTACTGCAACCTCATTTTTTAAGTCGAGCACCATTTTCTAAATTGAATATTTGACTATATTTTAGTATAATTATAGAGTAACATCTTCATCTTCGTCTCATTTTATTCGAGCAATCTGACACTATTGTATAAATTATCTTACTCAGACTAAGTTTTTAGTGTAATTCAGGAGTCACATCCTACTCTCAACCTATAAGTATATTTTACTCAGGTATCTTGCTCAAAACAATTTTATTTATTGTTTGTAATTAATTTAAACTATTTGTTCAGATTGCTCAAAGCCTATTCTTACATATCCGAAGAGGAGTGGCTCATATATAAGAAAAACTCATATTTTAACTCAAAGCCTTAAGCTAACGACTCATGATTTTGTTTTTTCATATATAGACCACTCTATTTCTTTATTCATTCATTAGTTATTGTAACATAATCCATTGGCAGAGACATCAATTGGTTCTGGTTTTGTTACAGGCTGGAAGATATGAGAATCCAGAAGAAAATGCCTTCTTTCCGGAAAATCTTCCTCCTCCGATTGTGTCCAACAAATATCCTCAGGTAATTACTTGTACTAATTTCAATAGATGTTATCTCAACTTTGTTGCTTGTATATCTGATCCAAGTTATAGGTTTTGCATCCTCCGGCTGCCTCTGTCAGCGTAAGCAAGAAAATATGGGAAATGTATTTCAACGAACTGCTTCCATTGTTTGTTCGTCATGGTGATGATGGTAACTTTGCATCTACTGCTGCCAGTGACCTTGATTGTTTGCAGGTAGGGTGCTTTGAACATAACATAATTGTAGGAATTAGGTGAATCCTTTTACTAATCGATGTTTCTGCTACACGTACTCTCCATTTACTGGTATTGAATTATCTGTAGGCCCTCTCTAGAAGAATTCACTACGGCAAGTTTGTTGCTGAGATTAAATTCCGGGATGCTCCACAAGAATATGCTGCTGCAATTCGCTCCAAGGTATGATTGAGAGATGCTATTGACATAAGTTTGGGTAGATAAGTTAATCATGATCGTAGGCGTTTAAGAAGGAAACCCCATTTTTCCTTCCATGTCAATGATTGCTCAGCTTAATAAAGTGTCTACCATATATAGACATGTAAAAGTGCAAGCGTTCTACATAGTGAGATCAGGTTCATGGCTTAGATATGCCGCAAAATGATACTGCTGCTGAATAGTGTATACTATATGTAGGCATGTACAAGTGCTAGCTTACGCAATGGGGATTGAAATAGTGAAGTCATTAGTTGTATCAGTTTTCTTCAAGTAATTACATTCCTCATTCTATCAGTTACATGATTATAGGAAGTTATAGTCAGTTTCCAGTTATAAATATATTTTCAGTGATAATTATATTTTTACTTGTAACTTTGATAACTTTTCATATTATGTTAAACACAAAGTTAAGAGGGCATTTTCTGGTCAACCTAGCATCTTTTGCTTGTAAAGAGCATCAAAAAGTTTCTTAATCTTGATGGCTCTTGAGATTCCAGGACAGGGATGCTTTGATGAAGTTGTTGACATTTGACAAAGTAGAAGAGATGGTGAAGAAGAGGGTTGAGAAGAAGGCAAGAGCGTTCGGACAAGAAGTGACAGTTGGGAACAACGAGCACCTCGGAAACTTCAAGGTTGATCCTGCTGTAGTGGTGCGCCTTTTCGATGAATGGGTTATGCCATTTACCAAGTTCGTTCAGGTTGAGTACCTCCTCCGACGATTGGATTGAGGCAACTTTAAATTAGCTATTCTTACTGTTCACATGGATACGGTATTTATTTCACCATAAACATTGGATTCTAAAGGTTCTCTTTCCATAAAATCGTACGTATTATGATCATGTGATAAGGGCCATCAAGATTTTATTTTGGTGTTTTTATTATGATCCTTAATAGGGTGTGCATTCTATAAAATAGTTTTAGACTAAATTTATAATTATTTTAGATAGAAATCAATCTTATGTTATTGAACTTTAAATGTCATTGTAAGCCATACGTATTAATTCCCCGATCATTGAGGTTCATTTTTAAATGTTTTATTCGAAGACTTTGGACGACAATTCTTGGTTTTCTTCCCTGTGAATCATCGACTTTAGGAAAGAAAACAAAGGGATCATTCTCATTCTTTTTACAATGTCGTTATTTGGGTTTTACTACATTGTTTACAGGTTTTATGCTTATTTCTTTACAGGTTGTATGGTTATTATTATAGGGGTAAAAGATATAAATTTCTCATGCAGTTTAAGAAATTTTAGAAAAATTATTCAATCTTTAAAATTCTCGAAAATATTCATTCTAGTTTAAAATTTTTCAGAAAAATATTTTCTTTCAGAATTTGAATAAAAAAATGACGGAATGAACATTAGATATAGAATTATCTAGTGTTATTAAACTAATTAAGTATAATTTAAACTAATAATTTATTATAATTATCTTAAATTATTAATCTAAGTTGAGTTTAATTTATTAGGGTTGGGTTTAAAAACTGAGTTATATTATTATATTATTGACATTTGATTAGTCTATATTTGATATTTATGTTAAGTGTGTTTCATTGTTATTTTTTAAGCAAATACTAAGAGAAAGATTTTTTTGAAAAAACGAAAATAAAAGTTTTTCAAAAATTTTAATGATAAAAAAAGACATTTTCCCAAAAGTTTTTAATAACAAGGGAGGTCTATATATTTTAATCTTATTATAAGTGATATCAGAATTTTCCAAAAATTTTTAACTCTTGTTTACTCTTTTTAATTTCAAGCATTTCACATTTTATTTATTTTGTAATTTCATATCTTATCATCACTTTAAACCTTCTTTTTTAGTATAAATAATTAATTCTCCATAGAGTAATTTATTATAAGGAATTTGATCATTATAA
>JAOSBN010000008.1:17935172-17953365 GCA_027563595.1 Erythroxylum suave | reverse complement strand
ACTTTAAACCTTCTTTTTTAGTATAAATAATTAATTCTCCATAGAGTAATTTATTATAAGGAATTTGATCATTATAATTTTATTTATAATTTTTTGTTAATAGAAAACGAAATCTTCTTAAGAACTTTTTTTTTTTCAAAAAGGTTGATTTGAGTCAGCATTACTCAAGTTAATAAAGTATTATTGTATTATTTAAAATCTAAAAGATGTTTGCTTAAATGAGTTGAAAATAATTAAGCAATTTTATCTTTTAAATGTGATAAGTTGCTTATAAAGTGTAGGGAAATTATTAATATTATAGTTTTTTGAAAATTAAATAAAAATTGGATAACACCCCCAAGAGTTATAACATAATTAGCTATAAAAACCAGTGTAACAAGGAACTAACAATGCTTGCTAAAGAGAGTAACAACAATAGTAAAAACAAATCGATAATAACAGAGGTTAGAACTCAAACATTAGTTACATGAACAAAGGCAAGGTCTCATAGTTCTACCGATTTTTGCACAAAGAAAGTGGAAAAGGTGAAGTCGTTAATGAATGGATTATCTAGTAGCCATTGCAAAGGACATTAAGTTGGCATTAACATTTAATCAAATGATAACTCTATTCTAATCCAATTTTTTGGGATATAAGTCACACCTACATTGCACTTTATCATTAAAGATACGCTCGTTTCTTTCCTTGTATAAAGCATTAGTGACATAAAAAGAATATTTTAGTAATGAGGAAATCAACGTCACTCAAAGTGTTACTATTAAGATGACCAAAAGATCAACTGATTACATCTTTTCACATTAAAAACATGAGCAAAGTTGTATTGTAGCAAAGTTGACAAACAGGTGCAAAGGGTGGAAAATTTTGTTCCTATTAAGAGTGGAGAGTCTATTTTTAGTGTTAAGCCATATTATGAATGCTAAAGCTTAGAAGGGATGTTATTGTTCCATAATGGCCTTTTTTATTAGATATTAGGACTAGGATTCCAAAAGTCATCATGACCTCACTTGTTGATGAATAAGCCTAAGGAGAGTTTAGTCCGATGGATGATATCTTTATTCAATTGATTGGGAAGGTAAGTAAACATATTTCCTTTGATGAGCTAGAAACCCTTATATTTGATGAACCATTCATTACTATTGACAAACTTAAAGACTTTGGCTTTATGGTTCAACATATGTCTTAGATGGAAGACTTAAGGGAGCAAGTAAAGAGGGCCAACATTACACCAATTGTCATACCATAACTAGGTGGCTTTCCAATTCCTTATGATGCGGATTTCTTAACGAAGTTTGTTTTCAATTTTAGAATATTCACCATAATCCAAAGCATTCAAATTGAGGTTTAATTTCCATAATATAGTGTTTCTCTAGATAATGAGAGTGCACTCACTTGACCAAAGAGACTCTTTATCTATAGGTACTCTCTAATACCTTTTAACAAGTGGAACATTATTGCTTAGTTGAATAGGCCGAATTCCAAGAACACCTTCCTCTCTATGCAATCTAACATCATCCCATTTCACCTTAGCATTATGTTTCCTGTAAGCATCCGCTATCTAAAGAAAATTCCTTATGATTTTCTCAAAGCCCTTGGTAATACTTCTAAAAAGTGCCATATGAGACATCTAGTAGGCATGCAAGTTATTCATAATAGATTAAATGGGTTAATTTTGGCTGTATAAGATAAGCTTCTATTAGCCTAGTAGCCAATCCTCTTATGAATGGAATCAAAGATAAACTAATAGTCAACAAAAGTTGGCCTCTTAATACTAATAGGAATGCTAAGATATATGAAAGGTAGCTTCCCCAACCTTAACCTTGTAATAAAAGGAAGATAATTTGCATGATCTTTTAACAACATCAGATTAAATAATGAAGCTTTTATCCTTAGTGAAACTTAAGGTTGAAAGTGAGTAAAAGCTCTTTAGAGAATCCATGATGTCCTTAATAAAAAGAGGCTTAACCTTGCGAAAAATTACTAAATCATCAACAAAAGATAAATTGAATTATCATTGCTTCAAATACTTGTGATGAAATT
This sequence comes from Erythroxylum suave, assembly GCA_027563595.1. Taxonomy (NCBI): domain Eukaryota; kingdom Viridiplantae; phylum Streptophyta; class Magnoliopsida; order Malpighiales; family Erythroxylaceae; genus Erythroxylum; species Erythroxylum suave. Next base: position 17,951,328 of record JAOSBN010000008.1, on the reverse strand, counting down.
TATAGCTAGGTTTCCTACTACTATTGAAATAGGCAAGCCTTGAGAACACTTCAATGCAAATTACAAAAGGATAAAGTGAAATAGGATCACTTTTACTATTGCCTTTACCACTTTTAAATGTAAGAATAAACTCACCATTGACTAAGATGTTAAAAGTGACTGTAAAGATATATTGATGGATCCAGGTAATAAACAAGTTTGAAAAGCCAAGTACTTTTAGTGCTTGAATAACGAAACTCCAAATCTTTGAGTGAGCTAAAGTTAGGGCATTACGTACAAGGAAAATAGAAGCAATAATGAAATGTTTGAGGAGCTTATTTGTCCTAAAGAATTTATGAACAACTTAAAAAACTTGATGTTTAATGATTTGTCAAGATTCTTATAAGAAATAAATGTTAATTTCATCTAGTCTAGTTGCCTTATAAGGATTGAAACTAAACACAACTACTTTAATCTCAAATACCTCAACTTTCTTAATCGGCTCTATATTTTGACTATTAGAAATGGACTTTAAAAAAGTTCCCAAGAGATAGAGTAGTACAAGAAGTGGTAGGATTAAGAACATTCAAAAAATAATTGAGAGCCGTCTCCTTTAGCTGAAGAACAATTTAAAAATAACTGAGAGCCATTTCCTTTAGTTGATTTTAGCCTTCTACCTTCAAGTCTACCTCATTATAAAGATAAGATATTTTATTAGAGTTACTTCTAGCAGTGATAGACCTGAAGAGAAAAGAAGATTCCATATCCTCTTCTAATAGGCATTAGACCCTTATCTTCTGCTTAAAGATGGAAATTCTAATATTTGATGAGCTTGTCGAGGGCTATCAAAAATAATCCTTACTCTTAGAAATTAAACTTGTAGTAATGGAAATAAAGGTCGATCCACAGAGAAAGGCAACTAAATGTGCATGTAAATTACCACTAAGATTGATGGGATTTTCGTTTGTTGCGAATAAAATAAAATGCTAATAAAGCTAATAAGATTAAGCTTAAAGACAATCATTAATAACTAGCTTGGCCAAAGAAGATATCCACCAATTAGAACTAACGATTGATCTTTGATATAATGATAATTAGTTCCACTTTTAGTATTTATTAGGGAAATAAGTATTTATTATCTTTCCTCATGTGTGGTTAATAAAGAACACCAAACCAATTAACCCTAATTATTAGATGATCTAAGCCCAATAAGAAAGATCTAATCTAACAACAACATTAAGCAATAGAAAGGTCAATAAATCAAAGTTCCTTTAATCACCAACGATTAGGAGAGACTTAGCCTATTATTCTTTCTAGGTTTTAATAGCAACACCAGCAAAATTACTGAATCGTAGTTGTTACTTGATTAACAATAGATTATCAAACACAATTAACTAGTAAGCCTTCGAGCAATCATGAACAATAATTATGATAATAAGCATGAAAGAACAATAGAACTCAAAATCTAAATTAAAACAATAAACTCATTTAGATCTCATAGTTTTGATGTTCCAAGGTTTCAACTCCTTTGTCCAAAAATGAGATTAGCCATGCAAGGCCATAAAAGAAGCTCTAAGGTGTGAAGAGAGGAGAGAGAGGCATGTTTTGTGTGTCTTTTTTTTTTTCTAGATGTCTTCCCCTCCTCTTTCACGTAATAAAAAATAAGTAGATAGAAACCTAGAAAATTTCCTAAATATATGCCAATTATTCTCTCAACAACAAAATACCCAACTAAGGAAAATAACAATAATTCAAATAATAGTCTTCTTGGTTGAGGAAGTTCCTTTCAACTGATATTTCACTTCTAACTTGGCTTCAGAAGCTTCCTTAATTATCTCCTTGATTATTGTGTACTAATCTCACAAATCTAGGTTGGATTAGTAAAACAATGTTCACTTCTGGGCTTATTTCTGACTTCTTATTGTCAGAATTACTAAAAACATAAAACATGAAAGTTGTAGCTCTATTCGTGGGCTTTCCAGCCCCACTTGAATAATCTCAATCAGAGTTTTTATTTGAAATTTATGGCCTAAATATGATAACATCTTTCCTTCCCAATTATTAGAAGGATAGGCAAAATCAAAATATAGAGAGATCAATAACCATCAAAACTCACAACAAGAATTGAATATCAAATTATCTTACTCATGATCAATCAACAACCATTCCCTTTTGAAACTAAGCAATCAATTAATAGACTCTCATAAGTCAAAACTTTCATGTGTTTAAAAATAAAAACAATTTCTAGTGCTCACTCAAATACCTTCCATGAACTAGAAAATCCATTGAACTTGACTATCGTCCCACTCATAACCTATAAATGTGCAATGGTTTACATACCGAGCACAAATCAAAAGTCTTTGATGGGGTTGTAATGAAGGTTTAGGGCAAGGGTAAGATAATATTTTGAAAATAAAGCTTAAGAGCATAATAAGTGGTGGAGTAATAGTAAATATAGTGCAGTTCACCTCACAGTCTTGAAGAGGTAAATAATAAGATCAACCAAGCCATCAACTTACGAACCAAATCTCATCATCACTATTCATACATGCTTAGCAAATATCCTAAATTACCCCTTTATTACTAAAGAACGAGGGAATATCACTCTTGAAAGAGTACAAGATGTTAGAAATTTATTCCTTCTATCATTTATGAACTAACTAATTCCATGAAAATATTTTTTCTTTTTTTTGAACTCTAACTTTTCCTAGGTGCCCTTTGGGGTTTTCATTTAGAGAGCTTTTTTTTTCAAATTAAAACATGAAAATGACTTAATAGAATACATATCAACAATAGAGTAGATTAGTAAATGATGAAAACAATGGAGTCCAATAATGTAAAAGATGAAGACATGCTCCAAATTAGTCGTACCAAATTGAATAATTAACCCATAATTCACTTCCAAGAAACCAACAAAAATGACTAACACGAGTCACAACAGAAGGAACGTTACTCCACAACTTGTTAAGCTCAGTTCAGTATGTTGTTTTTCAAGTCTTTAGGCTTGTAATTCAAGTTAATGAAAGAAATAGGCAATAGGCTCAATGGGGTTAAACCTTAAGGAAATACTTAAAGGTAGGCCATTTGACTAATGTAGTTTAATAATCTAGAAAGATTTAATGATTTTTGTGGTGTATGAAGTAGGAACCAAGGCAAGGTCGGGAGGTACAAGTTCATAAAGGTCACACTTGAAAAGAAGTATAAGACTTAATTGATGAGTTAGTCGAGTAGGCCCAAGTCTCATGGGATAATTTGTGTTTATTACTAGTTAATACTCTTCTAAAGGAACATTTATCAATCAATAAAAGGCCATGAGGAAAAACATTAATAACAATAAAAGGCCCTTCAAATTGAGAACGAAACTTACCTGGAAATATCAAAGTCGAGAATTATAAAGAAGAGCTTGTTATCTAACTTTAAACTCCTTTCTTCAAATCATTTTATCATGAAAAGATTTTTTCTTCCCTTTTTAAATTCTTGCGTTCTCATAGGCATCATTGCGAATCTCATCTAGCTTTTGTAACTCCAGCTTCTTATGTTCCCCCACTTTCATCCATCTTCATGTTGAATTTCTTGATGGCCAATAAGCTTTTTGTGCTATCTCAATCGAAAGGTGGCATGGTTTTCCAAACACTAACTAATAAGGTGACATACCAATATGTGTTTTATATGTTTTCTTATATGCCTATAAAGCATCCTCCAAACACAAGCTCCAATCCTTTCTGTTTGGTTTTATTGTCTTTTCAAGTATAGACTTGATCTCTTGATTAGCTCTCTACTTGACCTCTAGTTTATGGATGATAAGTAGTTGAAATCTTATGGGTAACATAATATTTTCTAAGTAAGGCCTCAAAGGTTTGATTGCAAATATGAGTGCCTCAACACTTATTAATGTTGTTATAATTCCAAACCTATAAAAGAGGCTAGATTTGATAAAATCTGTAACAATTTTAGAGCCATCATTTTTGGTTGCTTCAGCTTCCACCCATTTTGAAACATAATCAACTTCTAATAATATGTAAACCTTACCAAATGGCGCAAGGAACAATCCTATGAAGTCAATGCCCTAAACATAAAAATTTTTACAAACTAGTATAAAGGTTTGTGACATCTCATTTCTTTGGGATATATTGCCTATTCTTTGACAATTATGACATGATTTAAAAAAGAAATATGAATCTTTAAATAGGGTCTACTAGTAAAAGCCACATTCTAAAACCTTTCTAGCTGTTCTTTTAGCTCTAAAGTGACCACCACATGTATAGGAATGACAAAATTTTAAAATGGACAAAGTCTTATTATCAGGAACACATTGTATAACTACTTAGACAACACAATGTTTCCACAAATAAGGATCATCCCACATATAATATTTAGCATCACTTCTAATTTTATCTCCTTTTGATTTAGCTATGTCATTAGAAAAAGTCTTGACAAATAAATAATTAACTATATCAGTGTACCAAGGTGCTATTTCTTTAATTGCAAATAATTGTTCATCATAAAAATTATCATTTAAAGGAAACTTATCTTCTTCCCTATTCAAATGACTAAGGTGATCAACAACTTGATTCTCCTTTCCTTTCTTGTCCTTTATCTTTATGTCGAATTCACTCAAGAGAAGTATCCACCTTATCAGTCTTTGTTTTGGCTCTTTCTTCATCAATAACTAATAAACAACTATATGATTAGAATAAATAATTACTTTAAATTCAATTAAATAAGAGCGAAATTTTTCTAAAACGAAGACAAAATCTGAAAGTTCTTTTTCAGTGGTGAAGTAGTTGCATTGAGCATCATCTAGAGTCTTAGAAGCATAATAAATAGAATGTGATGTCATCCCAATTCTTCTTCTTAGTGCAGTGCAAATAACATAATCACTTGTGTTACACATTATCTCAAAGAGACTGTTCTAGTTGGGTGGTTGCATAACTGGTGCAGTAGTCAGTAATGTTTTCAATTGATCAAAAGCTCTTTTACATGTTACATCGAACTCAAAAGCTACGTCCTTTTACAACAACTTGCATAGAGGTAAGGCAAATTTTGAGAAATCCTTTATAAATATCCTGTAAAACCCTACATGTCCAAGAAAAGAACAAACTTTCCACATGCTAGTAGAGTAAGGTAAGGATTAGGTAATATCAACTTTAGCTTTATCAACCTCAATTCCCTTAGAGGAGACAACATGACCCTAAAACTATTCCTTGCTTCACTATAAAATGGAATTTTTTTAGAATTTAAAACAAGGTTAGTTTCAATGCTTCTCTAAAGGACTAGCGTAAGGTTATGGAAAAAAGTTATCAAAGGAATCTCTATGAACGGTAAAATCATTTGTAGAAACTTCAATGATGTTTTAAATATAATATGAAAATATGCCATCATACATTTTTAAAAATTGGTGGGGGCATTGCTAAATCCAAAGGGCATATGCTGATATGCAAATGTTTTGAATGGCAATGTAAAATTATTATTTTCTTGATCTTCTGGTGCAATTGAAATTTAAAAATATCCATTTTACATATGAGTAGGGATCAATTCATTATCCTGATTTTTCACAACAGTTATTTCGGTCTTTTTGGGCACTACCTACATGGGGATAACCCAATCAATATCATAAATAGGGTAAATAATTCCAACCTTAAGCAATTTAAATATTTTTTTAACCACATCCAACATAGGTGGATTTAATTTCCTTTGGGGTTGTCGAGAAGGTTTTGCCCCTTCTTTTAATAAAATTCTATGCATGCATGTAGATAGGATAATTCCCTTAATGTCAGCAATTATCCATCCAATGGTCGTCTTATATTCCTTAAGAACCTGCCCCAATTTGTATTCTTGTTGTTCGCTAAGCGTGCTTAAGATGATGACTGGAAACATTCCTCCTTCTCCAAGGAACACATATTTCAAATGCTTAGGAAGGGTCTTTAATTCGGGAATTGGTGCCTATTTTAAAAAAGGTAAAAGCCTCTAATTAAAAATAGGTAAATCAATATAGAAAATGTTACCTTGCATTTGTCCCTCATGATTTTCATTGAGCGCTGAAATGTTCTTTTGTAGCCTATTAGTAAATGAAAATTCATCAAAATCCTCTTCATTAACATCGTCACTAATGGTTACTTCCAAAGTATCCTTTCCATTAAGATCAAAAACCTGTGCCAAAGAATCAATTACATCATTGGTATAAATAGAATCATCTTCGTTAGGAAATTTCATGACATCATGAATATTAAATTTAACAACTTCACCATCAAATTCCATAAAGAGGGTACCATCATGGACATCAATTTTAGTCTTAAGCATCTTTACGAACAGTCTTCCTAACAAAATAGGAGCACTTTGATAATTGTTTTCTATATCAAAAACGTAAAAATGAATAGGAAAAACCAAACTATTAACTTGCACAAGAATATCCTCAACTACACCTTTAGGATAGGCATTAGATCTATCTGCTAATTGAATTACTACACTATTTTTGTATAAAGGACAAAGTTTCAAAGAAGGATAAATAGAACATGGCATGACATTAATTGAAGCTTTTGAGTCTAACATGGTCTTTTCAAATCTAATACCACAAATTATACAAGGGATAGTGAAAGAACCTGAGTCTTTGTATTTAGTAGGAAGCTTTCTTTGAATCATAGCAGAAACTTTCTCCCCTATTTTAATCTTTTCAACTCCTTTAAGTTTTTGTCCCCTCTTATATGTACATAATTCTTGTATAAATTTATCATAACAAGGTATTTATTTAATAGCATCAAGTAAAGGAATGTTTACTTCATAATTACTAAAAGTCTCAAGTAATCAGAAAATGGAGGAAACTTACGTGCTTTTAGTTCGTCATGTTTTTCAGGAACATTCTCATCATCCTTACGAGGAAAGTTGTTGGGTAAGATAATTTCGTTATCCTTTTCTTGCGTTGAAGCTACTGGAGGGGTCTTTATTGGTGCTTCTAGCTCTTTTCCACTTCTTGAAACAATTGCATTTGCATTCTCTTTTGGATTAACAATTGTTTTAGTGGGCAACTTTTCATAAACCCTTAATTCCAAATTACTCACCGTAGTGGCTAATTGGACAACTTAACTTGTCAAGTCTTAGATACTAGTCCTTGTCTCTTGTTGAAATTGTTTTGTTTCTTATTACAATTGCAAAGTGTTAAAAGCTAAAGTTTTGAAAATATCATCTAAATACATATTAGAACAAGAATTGGAACTAGAGCGTTGAGATCATTGTTGTTGTTTTGGAAACATATGGCTATTTGTATTGTTGAAAATTTGGACGCGGTTTATTCACTTGTGGGCTTTCATAACTAAGATTAGGATAATCCCTCCATCCTAGATTATACATATTTGAATAGGGATCATGTCTCCTTTTTGGTTGTCCCAGAAATCCACTTGCTATATTAATGTGTTCAATAGATTCCGTTTGAAGCATGGGACACATATCAGTTGGGTGTACTAAACAAATTTTACAAGCCTTCACCAATTACATGTTACTTACAACAAGTTGATGAACAAGAGGTTAGTCCAACAATATTTTGGTGTAAATCAGAAACATTCACCTGATTAACATGTTTAAAAGATGAGTTTAATCTTGTTCCAAACTGTTGTGAATTAACTTCCATGCTCTCAATTAAATTTTTAACCTACTCAGGTGTCTTATTCACTAAGGCCCCTCCATTGGATATGTTAAATAGGCTTTTATCCATAGCTAAAATTCCATCATAGAAATATTGTATAAGTAATTGCTCGCTAATTTGATGGTTAGGGCAATTTGCACATAGTCTCTTAAAATGTTCCTAGTATTCATACAATGACTTTCCTTGTTTCTACTTTATTCCACAAATCTCTTTTCTAATGTTAGAGCTCTTTGATGGTGGGAAGTACTTCTCCAAGAATTCTTTCTTCATGTCATTCCATGTGGTAATACTCACAGGAGGTAAGTAATAGAGCCAATCGTTAGTTGAATCTTTTAATGAGAACGGAAAAGCTTTTATGTTGATTTGCTCATCTGTTACCCCCGAGGACTTCATAGTTGTGCATATCAAATGGAACTCCTTCAAATGTTTGTTTTCATCTTCACCTAGCAAACCATGAAAAGTAGGTAAAAGATGCATTAGTCCATACTTCAACTCAAATAAAACATCATTAATTATTTACTACAGGAAAAGTGATGCATAAGGGTTGTTGGTTTAAATTTGGAGCAGCAAATTCCTTTAAAGTTTAAGACATGTATCCTTGTTCTTTTCAAATTTGAAGCAATTGCAAATAACAAATCAAGTCCAATAAGATCAATCTTGTGTCTCCTTCTTCTAGCTGGTTTTCTCAATTTCTTTATGATTTTCTCAATCTCCAGATCAAATTGTAAACCAAAATTAGAAGAACGACTATTATGTATAAACTAAGTGGCAAAAAAAATCAAGAGAAACTAAACCTGCAAAAAAAGGTATTTTCGAGCTAGAAATAGATTAAAAATTTTGCAAGACAGAAAAAAGAAAAATTATGACAATACTCAAAATTACTATTTTTTTAATTTTGTATAATTAAAAATAATAGAACTGATTATTTTAGTAGTAGCTCATAGCAAAAACACACAAAATCAATTAAAACTTTTCCCTGACAACAACGCCAAAATTTGATGAGCTTGTCAAGGGCTATCAAAAAATAAACCTTACTCCCAAAAATTAAACTTGTAGTAGTGGGAATAAGGGTTGATCCATAAAGAAAGGCAATTGAAAGTGTATATAAATTAGTACTAAGATTCATGGGGGGTTTTGTCACGAATAAAATAAAATGCTAATAAAGCTAATAAAATTAAGCTTAAAGACAATCAATAATATCTCGCTTGGCGAAAGGAGATATCCACCATTGGAACTATTGACTGATCCTTGATACAATGATAATTAATTCCACATTTTCTGTGGGTGCGGATAACAGGTGCTATATATATCCGAAGATATCAAATTGTGGATACTCGAAAGTATCAAACAATGGATACTTGAAAGTATCAAACTATGGATACCCAAAGGGATAAAACTATGGATACCTGAAGGTATCAAACTATAGATACTCGAAGGTATCGAACTGTAGACATCGGTGGTGTCAAACTGTAGTAGCTGCACTGCAACCCTATAGGCATTCCTATCTATCCACAACCAAGACAATAAAACAGACGTTATAACATTTCTTTAACCATCTACCAGTTGCACAATTCATATATTGACAAGTCATATGATATACATTTCAAGTTATAAAATCTATATTTACATTCATACAAGTAATTTATGGCTTAACACCATTAGAAGGGTATCAAAAATCACATTTTTATAATAATACGATATATATAGGAATAATGAATATGCATATAAATCTTTTATGTATAGGTAAATTTTCTTTGGAATACATTATGCTCAATCTTATATTCCAATGTTTAATCTCCTAATTCATATGTGGAAGTCCTGTTTCATTTATTTCTAGGTGTATGAAAATTTTCATAAACATTCATAAAGGTTTAGATAAGATGCGGTAGAAATCATAAATAAAAACAATGTCACGGTTGTGACAGAGACTCTCTCCGTTCATACCACTACTTGTTCCTTAATATTCAACGTCATAACTAGGTTTCTAGGTCTTCTATCCATTTCTTCCTCTGTGTCTCTTGTTTCTAGATCACTAACAATCTGGTCATTTAAACTCCTAACTCATGAGATATAGAACAAATATCACAAATTGCTCTAACACAGGGGTAACATCAGGTCACCATTTTCAATATCAATTTTCAAGGTAATAAAGCGGGAACTAAGCTAGATTCCCTTCGAGAGATGTTTAGCTCTAAGTATGATGTTCCATATGAAACTAAAATCATACAATTTGGAGGTTTGTAGGTTAGGTTATGAATCAAACAATGTGATTTGTTTAACAAACCCTAAATAGAGATCCACTACACGATAGTCTCTTGTCATATTCAACCAATGCTATGCAAGATAACACCAAAATAACACCAAAGCATCATCCAAGAAACCATTACACATCCAAGTGAATCATTGTACTCATTCAAATTTACACAAATATAGAAATTAACTAAGTGAGGTCTCAAACCTTAAAATTGGCAAAGTAGTTCTTCTAATGCTTTTCCTTTCCTTCCTCTTTGGCATTGCTTAAATCACCAAGTGAAAAATGATATGATGAAGAAGGTAAAATGGAGAGGAGAAAATTTTGAAGTTAAGCAATCAAAGTTTCATCCATCTCCGCTCTCCATATGCCTTTTCATGAATTTTTTAGTCCTAGACACATGTTTCAATCCCATTGGATCACATGTTACAATCCTATTAGACCACATGTTACAATCTCATTGAACAACATGTTAAAATTCTATTAGACCATGTGTTACAATTCTATTGGACCATGTGTTAAAATTCTATTGGACAAATATGCTTTATTCTTATTGGTTCATGAGTTGACTTTAGGAAAATTGCGTAGCGGTCCTTTTTGTTCCTTTAATTGCCATATTAACCTATAATCTTATCAATTTATTTCATTCTCCTATGTCTTAAGTTTTTAATGGCATAAATTTCATGCAATCTAGATAATTATATTGGGAGTTATACCCCAAACATTACAGGCTATTAGAAAATAAGGATAATAGCCAAAACTCAACTTCAAAACATAATTCAAAACTTTTAGAGGCAAAATTAAATTTCGGTTCCTTCATAAAAGTTTTAGACCTATGTCTCTAGTTTAATTTACAATTATAATTATCCAATTTTAAGATCTATAGACCAAGATAGGGCCAAATTATAGAAGTCTATTTAGTGGAACCTATCCATTCAACTAACTTTGGTCTTATCATGCAAGAGTAACACAAAAATACATCCAATTTAACCAAAAACATCCCATTTACTTATGGAATACTTCTTTTATCAATTCCCATCACATCACATTCATAAATCCACGAAAATTTATGAAAAGTTTGTATACATATTTAACGTCTAAGTATATATGTCTATGTAGAAGCAAAAAAAATTATCCATTTACCCTTATCTTTTACATTAAGTACCACAATATCTCCTACTATACTTAGATGTACTCAATTCATTATGGTCACTTCTTAATAACCCTAGACAAGCTATAATACTTCTAGGGTATTGTTGGAGCATTATATTTTCTCTCCCCCTTAAAAAGAATTTTGTCTTCGAAATTCAAACTTGTATCCCCAAAGTGACACACTAGGTCAGATACAACCCTTGTCCAAAAACTCCTGTAACTAAATCTTCAACTCTTTTAACTCTTTAGGAGTAATTCTATAAGGTTCCCTTGAAATAGAAGCAGTATCAAATATAATCTCAATAAATATTTCTACCTCCCTTTTGGGTGGCAAACTCGGTAACTCTTTTGGGAACATATCAGGAAACTCATTTAGTGTCGGTATGTCTTGTAAGTTCACCTTCACCCTTTTTGAATCAAGTAATAAAGCCAAATACACCTCACAACCTTTTATAAGTAGTCATCCTACTACGATAAAGCCAAATACACCTCACAACGCTTTCTACGCAGTCCTCTTACCAGGATGGCTGATATTACATTAGTCAAAGGATTAGACATAATACCATGCACCACTATTTCTAGACCATCTGAATCTTTGAGCACAACTGTTTTCAACCCACAATCAGCTATATCTTGGAGTTTGGATAACCAATCCATGCCCAAGTTCAAGTCAAATTCATAGAAGGGTAGCTCTATCAGATTATTAGCAAATTGTTTCATATCGAACATAATAAGGCATTCTCTATACACTTCATTCACATATACACTATAGCCTAACGGTCTAATCACACACATATCATAGGCTAGTTGATCTACTAATAACATTCTATCACACACTCTTTGGAGGCTTAGAAGGACCTAAAACTAATTAGTCTCTCTCCCTACCACACTATTAGCTAGCTCCTCATCAACTTCACGAGGTCTTTCCATCTCTACTATTTATAAGAAAGCAGGGACATTTATGTTATGCCAACACTAAAACCAAACCATATTATACATTATTAGACTCTTATTGCTCAAGACCACCTAAACCATGCTCTGATGCCACAAAATGTAACACCTCTTATATGGAACCTATAACCATCCACATATATAGCAATGAAATTCTTGTACTCGCATTCAAGGTATACAATTCTATTCAATGCTATACAGATACACATTACAAAACTCCCTAATGCTTAACATTGTCATTTAAAATTAGTAATGCATCTTTAAATTTACATAGTAATCCAAAAGAAAATATACAATTTCCTTTTTATTATATTTGCAATCATTTGTAACCAAAATCACATTCTAAAAGTACTTTTTCTTCTATCTATTAGCCTTAGTCCTTGTAAATCTTCCCCGTACCTCACTCCTATGACGTGGACCTACATGGATTAACACCCATGCTAAGTTTGAAAGCTTAGTGGGGAAAACACTTAGTTTGGATGACCTCTCACAGCAGTCATCTACCAAGAGCACACATTTAGAAATATCTTAACTTATATACCATCATGAACCAAACATTGATACTCAACGCTCATGTAAACAAATTATCAATATAATTACACATCATCATAATTCATTATTACATCCAATATAAATGCTCATTCATCAATACTAATTATTCATGTTGCCATGTTGTGTTTCTTATTTATGATTGTTAAATTTCCTTTCTATGTTAAGATTGCACATTTTCAGTGGGTGTTGATAATGGGTGCTGTGGATATCCGAAGATATCAAACTGTGGATACCCGAAAGTATCAAACTGTGGATACTTGAAATTATCAAAATGTGGATACCCAAAAGGATCAAACTGTAAGTACATGAAGGTGTCGAATTGTGGACACTGGTGGTGTCAAACTGCAGTAGCTACACTGTAACCCTATACGCATGCCTATCTATCCACAACCAAGACAATAAAGCAGGCACTATAACATTTCCTTTAACCATTTGCAAATTTCATAATTCATATATTGACAAGTCATATGATATACATTTCAAGTCATAAAATCCATATTTGCATTCATACATGTAGTTCATGGCTTACCACCATTAGAAGGGTATCAAAATCACACTTGTATAATCATATTATACACATAAGTGTAATAAATATGCATATAAATTATTTATGTACAGGTAAATTTTCTTTGGAATGCATTATGCTCAGTCTTATATTCCAATGTTCAATCTCTTAATTCATATGTGGAAGTCTTGTTTCATTTATTTCTAGGTGTATAAAATTTTTCATACACATTCATAAAGGCTCGGATAAGATGCAGTAGAAATTGGAAACAAAAACAATGTCATAGTCATGACAGAGACTCTACACATTCATACCACTACTTGTTCCTTAATATTCATATATAAACTGGGTTTCTATGTCTTCTGTACATTCTCCCTCTGTGTCTCTTGTTTCTATAGCACTAACAATCTGGTCATTTGGACTCCTAACTCATGAGATATAGACCAAATATCATAAGATGCTCTAACACAGGGTGACTAACATCAGGTCACCATTTTCGATCTCAATTTTCAAGATCATGAAGCCAAAATTAAGTTAGCATACTTTTGAGAGATGTTTAGCTCTATATATTAGGTTTCATGTGCAATTCAAGTCACACAATTTAGAGGTTTGTGAGCTGAGTTATGACTCAAACAATGTGATTGGTTCAATAAACCTTAGACAGAATTCCATTACACGATAGTCTCTTGTCATATTCAACCAATTTTATGCAAGATAACACCAAAATAACACTAAAGCGTCATCCAAACAACCATTACACATTCAAATGAATCTTTGTACCCATTCAAATATAAACAAATATAGAAATTAACTAAGTGAAGTCCCAAACCTTAAAATTGGCAAAGTAGTTCTTCTAATGCTTTTCCTTCCCTTCCTCTTGGGCTTTGCCTAAATCACCAAGTGAAAGATGATGGGATGAAGAAGGTGAAATGGAGAGGAGAAAAATCTAACATTAGGCCATCAAAGGTTCATCCATATACCCTCTCCATATGCCTTTTCATGAATTTTCTAGTCCTAGACATAAGTTTCAATCCCATTAGACAATCCTATTGGACCACATGATACAATCTCATTAGACCACGTGTTACAATTCTATTAGACTGTGTTAAAATTCTATTAGACCATGCGTTACAATTCTATTGGATCATGTGTTAAAATTCTATTGGACAAACATGCTTTATTCTTATTGGTCCATGAGTTGACTTTAGGAAAATTGCATAGTAGTCCTTGTTGTTCCTTTAATTCCTATATTGGCCTATAATCTTATCAGTTTATTTCATTCTACTATGTCTTAAGTTTCTAATGGCATAAATTTCATGCAACTTAGATAATTATATCGGGAGTTATACCCTAAACATTACAGGCTATTTGAAAACAAGGATAATAGCCAAAACTCCATTTCAAGACACAATTCAAAACTTTTAGAGGCAAAATCAAATTTTGGTTCTTCATAAAATTTTTAGACCTATGTCTCTAGTTTAATTTACAACTAGAATTATCCAATTTTGAGATCTATAGACCAAGATAGGGCCAAATTATAGAAGTATATTTAGTGGAACCTATCCTTTCAATGAGGTATACATCCCAAATCAACTAACTTTGGTCTTATCATGCAAGAGTAACATAAAAATACATCCAATTTAACCAAAAACATCCCATTTACTTATGAAACGCTTCTTTTATCAAGTCCCTTCACATCACATTCATAAATCTAAGAAAACATATCAAAATTTTCTATACATATTTCACGATGAAGTATGTATGATAATACAAAAGCGAACAAATCATCCATTTACCCTTGTCTTTTACATTAAGTACCATATATCTCTTACTATACTTAGATGTACTTAATTCATTATGGTCACTTCTTAATACACCCTAGACTTGCTATAATACTTCGAAGGTATATATTGGGGTCTTACATTAGAACTCTCTCATAAGGTCATTCTACATATTGGTTCTTTGAAAAACCAAAACTAAAGGCATAAATGAATGACATAATAACTTCATAATTACTTCATCTGAAATTAATTTACAAGTGAATAGATTTTTCATTAGCAAAGGATTCAATAACTTTAACCTTATCTAGATCAAAAACAATAATAATTATCCCCTTTAAGTGAAAATGATAATTAGAGATAAAATGTAAGTCATTTCTTTTAATGAATGAAAGCTCTTTATAATCTAATTCATTGAGCTTTGTTTCTAAGAGTCAAAGGTTTAATTGAAGAAACATAAACATAAACAATATGTTATTTGTTAAGGTTATTAATACCCCTATCATTCTAAACCATGATAGTCATATAGAAAAGTTAAGAAAACATTTGTCTTTACCACTCTTACCCTTTACTTTTCTGCTAGATCACCTTTTGACAACATAGGTGAAAGAGTTAGAGTTAGCTACACCAGTAGATTAAGTAACCACATCAAGGATTTTGCTAGCACTAAATGGCTGGGTGAAGAAGCAATGGAAAGAGGAGCCTTAAGTCTCAAATAAAAGTTGTTCTCCTTAACCAAAGCAACCTTCGATTGACTTTTTCTAAGTTAGTTAATATTGTAATAATCTCAAGTGCATCATTTAGATGTAACTAGTACTACAAGTACTAGTTGATCCCATAAAGACAGTGATTACTAGTATTTACCTTTTTTCTATTATCTATCCTATGAACTGATTTTGGATTTTAATAAATAAAATAAAAAGTTAAATAATTAAATTTAAATATGTAGTAACATTGAACACAGAAACAAGAAATCACTTAGAAAACTATCAAGATTGGAAATTCATATCTAGGTTTGAATCCCCCTAACAACCCTTAATTGATTGATCTTTTATTATGCAATTGTTTTATTAATTTATTAGACTGTGGAGATTTCTATGGTATGCTAATAGCTGACCTTGAGTCTACTAATAACTAATCCTAAGGTTTTCAACTGAATTGCTCAGGTTAAAGTTTATAGGATTGCTTTACCAATTTATGAATCCTTCTATTAGGTTTGACTATAATCCAAAAGATTTATTGAAGTAAATCACAAATTAGTACAATGATAATCAACACACAAGAAGGGGGGGTTGAATTGTGTATACTTTTTTGTTTTACCCTCTTCCTTAAAAATTGCTTAATTCAGAACA
>JAOSBN010000008.1:17840815-17924114 GCA_027563595.1 Erythroxylum suave | reverse complement strand
TGTAGAAGTTAAAGACAAAGAATTTGGGTAAAAATTCTCGTGTATTTTCATCTGTGCTAAGGAGTTTATATACAAGCTTTACAATGAAAAAGACAAATGTAACAAACTACTGACAACGAAGCAAGGTGAGGAAGAACGCGGCGAACTACTGACAGATGCAAAATGAGCAAAGGTGAAAACAGAACAGCGTAAACAGAACAGCATGGGCAGCGTGGGAAATGTACAGCTGGAAACAAAAAATGAATTTATTTAGTGGCTGCTTCTGGAATGTTCTGTGTTGGGCCTTGGAGGCTTTGTGGGCGTGTGACATCGTCGACTCTACGGCAGTGGACTCTACAACAGTCACCACCAAAATGCCTTGGGGCATTTAGGTTTGGCTCCTTTTTTAGCTTATAAGGCCTTCTCTTTTTCTTCTCCTTTCCAATATGGGATTGTTCCCTTTCCCATATTTCAACACTCCCCCTAAAGTTCAACTGGCCTTGGCCCAGTTGTAACTTGCCTTCAATTTTTTACCCTTTTTTTTGTGCTTGGGCTTGTATTCACTTGGAATCTCAAAGGTCACAGATCTATGTCTGAGCTTGTACTCTTGTTAAATTTCAGAGGCCACAAGTCTATAATGCCTGGGTCTGGTGCTTAGGCTTGTGTTAACTTTAAGTCTCAGAGGCCACAGATCTAGTCTGAGTTTGTACTCTTGTTGAACCTCAGAGGCCACAATTCTATGATGCCTGGGTCTTCTTCACTAGGCTTCAGATATTGGGCCTTCAGTCTTCCTCACTGAGCCTTCTTTGTTGGACTTCAAGTATTGGGCCGCAGGACAATCCGACAGGATTCCAAGGATCTTCATGGGGCGAAACAAAGCCGGTGGGCTTTGATACCATGTTGAAAATGTGACGAGCCCGATATAATGAGGAGTGCATGAGAGGAAGGAGGAGCATGAATTGGGCTTGGATTAGGAGAGTCATCACCAAAATGCCTTGGGGCATTCAAGTTTGGCTCCTTTTTTAGCTTATAAGGCCTTTTCTTCTTCTTCTCCTTTCCAATATAGGATTGTTCCCATTCTCACATTCCAACAGATAGGCTTTGCTCCCGGCGCAGAAATGAACTTGTTTTACGACAATAAGGCAGCCATTGACATCGCTCACAATCCTATCCAACATGATTGAACTAAGCACGTGGAGGTTGATAGGCACTTTATTAAACAAAATCTTGAAGAGAAAATTATTCGGTTCCCATTTGTCACGTTAAAAGACCAGCTGGCTGATGTCCTCACAAAAGCTGTATCCAGCAGAAATTTCTACATCTCACTTGAAAGTTAGGCATTAGAGATATTTATGCACTAACTTGAGAGGGAGTGTTGGCATGAGCTGTCATACAAGTTAATATAGAAAGATCTAATCGGAGTATTTATAGAAAGTAACCCAATGTAAAATGCCTCAATTAAAGGGACAACCATAATTATAGCCTTAGATCGTGTATTCCTTAGAATAGCTTTCCGTGTATCTTTATATACTCTTGTACTATCGAATATATATAGAAAAACAGAGGTTTTTGACACGTCTACTATCGTATTGCTCTTCTTTTAAGGCAACCATTTTTCTCTCATATCAAAGCCTTTCCTTCTTATTTACCTAAAGCCTAAAGTTATATCAAAGCCTTTCCTTCTTATTTGCCTAAAGCCTAAAGTTATATCAAAGCCTTGTATCGATACTAAAGCCAAAGCTTCTTTTATAGAGCTTTGTATCAAAGCCTTCCTCTTCCTCCTTCTAAGGCCCAAAGTTTCTTGTAATAATGCTTCATTGTATTTAACAATAAAGTGAGATATCTTTCTTAAAACTTTATGATTTAATTAATTAATTACAGTTATAATCTCTATTTAAAGTATACTTTAGTTTGCAGGGTTGTTGCCATAGTTATCACTTTTAATACAATACATTTTTATTTATACAAATTATAGCAACGTGAAATAATAAATTTTTATTTACAACAATTATAGTCATATGAAAATCTTCATATACGATTTTAGTGTTTTGAGATATGATATTTTAATATTAAAAAATAAAGGTTATCTAAATTTAATTCAATAATTAAATAATTACGTAAAGGACACTAACTTTTCTTTTGTTGTTTAACTAATTTCATCGAAATTTGACTTTTCAAAAAATTTGGTAGAAAGTTGTCACATGCATCCGAAACTCTTTTGGAACCTTTTCCATTAACTTTCTCTCTTAAAAATACTTATAAAGTATACATAAGGAGAATTTTCTCCATACTAACAATAACATCACAAAGGGGTGATAAAGAATTAATTGATCATAAGGATGATATTGATCAAAGTGGTTGATTTATTAAGTTATCATTAGTTATTAAGTGCTAATAATATATTTACTAATTTATATGATAGTAAAATAATTGTTTCATTAAATTTTATTTATTATTATAAGTATTTCATTAAATTTTATTTATTATGTAATAATTATAAAAAAGAAGCTATATTACTTATAAGCCATACTTTTATAAATAATTAATAATTAATTTGATTACCTTTTATTGTTAATTACATTAAATTGTAAATATTCTTATTATTTTATCGGTTTATCATATTTACGTGTCATTACTTATATCAAAAAGTACAAATAAGTATTTAATTTGTAATGCTAATTCATTTTATTAATAATTAATGAAATATATTTATTTTATCAATAGCTAATATATTTTACATATATATAAAAATATGAATTTATAAATATTTTATTAATATTAATAATACTTAGCACCGAAATTGAATAAAACAAGAAAATTTACCTTTGCACTTGTACTAGTACTAAATATTAATCATTTTAAAATCAAACCGGAATAGTCGCTTCAGTTTGTCTTTATTCATCGCGAAATAGGGAAACAAAAAAAAAAAAGGAAGAAGATGGATTGTGGTGTTAGCTTCTGTAAAACTTTAGTTAATGTGTATAAAAATATATATGCCAAGTTTGGGTTGAGACTTGAGAGAATTTCCATTTGTTATGACCTTTGCCATAACTCAAATAAGCTCTTTCCAACTGTCACAAAGGTAAGACAATTTAAAGTATAGGAGAGTATACATATCCAGGATGTATAACCTGATTTGGAAGGTGAAAGAAAGGAAACAAAACTTGGTAAGAAGAAAAGCAACTCCAAAGAGATGGTTTGGTGCAAATGGAATATACATATACATGACGTATAATCATTTTAGTTGTTTTTCTAGGTTTAGATCTTTTGAATCCATTGAATATATTGCAAGATGCTTTTTTCATAAATTAACTTAGACTAGTGTGAACAAAATATGTAGTCAAAGTTACAAATTATATAAATCGATTAATTCTAAAAAAATACTAGTGTGAACAAATTATATAGTCAAAGTTACAAATTATATAAATCGATTAATTCTAAAAAGTTAATGAAATATGTGTTGCCTTTTAGTTCATACATGATTGAAATCATATTATCCAAGATGGATGAGGACATAAGAAATAATCAAAATTATATCTAAGCATTTGGTGAGTTATACACTTAATAGATAATCCTGGAGAAACAAATAAAACTAGAAATGATGCTAATGGTATTATGACATCAACATTTCTTTGCATAAAAGAAAGATTGTTTATATTATCATTTTGCCCCCTGATTTATACACCCGAAAGTGACGTATGATCCAAAGGAAAAAATTAAGTGCTATCAGCCCAGTGGATAAAAAATGAAGTCTTTGTGTCAGTACATAAAGCACATTACAAAGAATTTAGTTGAGATGTATTTGTCAGACATAAGATATATCCAAGGCTATGCCATTTCATTATAGTATCTGTTCCGCAAACAAAATCCATTCTTCTCTGCAAACTTTGGCTGCTAAAAATATTATTGCATCTTTTTGTTTCATATTCGTAAAAATTTTGTTTACTTTTTAGCTTGGATTGTTCCCTGCATTCTTCGCCAACTTATGTTTTTAAACTAACCTCTAAAACATTATTAAATTATTAAACAAGGAAATCTAATATTTCTCGTATTTAGTAGGACAAGTATTTTCAACATTTGTTACTTTCTTAGAATATCTAGATCCTATAGTTATATACAAAACTTACAAAATTACTTTTCTCGTATTTTTAGGTTGAAATTATAATAGAGAATATAGAATCATCATAAAAAGATTCAAATAACTTAACATTCTCTATTTGCGGTAAATTTGATCTAATATGGAATTATTTTTCCTCTCGAGAATCTAATGGAAATATTCAATATAATTGTATATTTTATATTAGAAAGTTTAAAGGATGAGGAATTTATATAATGAAAGAATATCTTGCAGGTGTTATATAAGTAATATTATTTCCTGCAAAAAATTACATTTAATGTATGAGTGAGTATTGAAAATTATTTGTAGCAATAAGTAAAATAAAGGAAAATAAAGAAGCTTATAATATATCTTTTAGAGACGATGAAGTATAATAAGTATTAGATAAAGGAAAAACAAAATTTAGTATTGAATTAGATTATTATTTTCCTTCAAGAACAATTATTGGTTCTGAAATTAGATTAAAAAGTTTTTTTGGTTTATGGGAATGCTACTTTATGATGTAAAAGAGCATGAGTTAAATGATAGTATTATTCATATATTCCTTTGAATGCTTTAAATTCACCTAATTTTCATAAAGCAATGGATGCTAAAATAACAATAGGTGTAAGATTTAGTATACCTTATTATGAGATTCATGTGTCTTTGCTTCAAGATTTAAAAAAGAAATGTCAATTGATTGTGGATAGATATAAGCCTAGTTGGGAAATAACAAGATGCACTATTATGACATATAGGTGGACTAATCAAAGACAAAGAACATTGATTAATTTTTTGGTTTATTATAATACTATAACAACTTTTAGCAAGTTTATTCGTGCTTTTGATACGGTAAAAAGTTCTCATATGTTATTTGAATTATTTTCTAAAATTTTTTAGTAGATTCGACTAAAAAATATCGTGCCTTTTATTACAAATATCGCAGTCAATTATGTATCACTAGGCTACTTGTTACAATCAAAGTATGAGCATATTTATTGTTCTTTATTCACTACTCATTGTATAAATCTAATTTTAAAAGATATTAGTTGTGTAGTCCATATTTGTAATCTTGTATCACGAGTATTTAAGATCACATTTTTGTATATAATCATATTAAGTTTTTATCTTAGTTAAGAAAGCAAGAAGATTGGGTTGAGATTACGCATCATGATGCTACTAGGTTTACAACTACATTTATTACTTTAAAAAATATTTATGATCATAAACAAATAACTTCAAAATTTAGTGACAAGTAAAAAAATTTTAAGTTATAATTTATCAAAGAGTGCAAAAGGAACATAAGTTTATGTTATTATTCTAAATAATAAATTTAGGGTATATTTATGATGGTATCTTTAGAGTTTATAAAAAAAATTTATGAATCTTTTTAAAGGGAAGGAGAAAGTACACAAGCCTTATACATATATTCTTAATCGACAATGTGATAAGCTTTTTACTCAAAGGATCAACTTAACAACTTATTTTCTCAATCCTTATTACTTATATAGTGCCGATTAATGTACAAATGATATTAAAAGCAGTCTCTTTGATGTGATTGAATGCAAAGTTTTTTTTTTAATTGAAGAGCAATCAAAGCCAACAAATAAAATTACATTATATCGTGAAGGTTTAGGGAGTTTTGCAAAATCATCTACAAAGCAAAGTTATGATGAAAAAGATGCAGCTTGGTAAGGTTTCATACTTTTAAGTTATCCTTTATTTATTAATAATATATTTTTATTTCTCATAATTATTAATTTAAAATACAAATTAATGGTTTTGATAATTTGGTGAAAATTTTTCAATATTGAGAAAAATTACTTTTAGATTACTCAGTGAAACTAACGGTTGAATCAGGTTATAAGCATAATTGAAGTGTTTTAAAACATATTTATACAAAGAAATAAAATTATTTGGAACATCAAAGACTCAGTGATTGTGAATACGTTACTTAATCTAAGGATGAAGAACATTTATTTCATTGATCTAATTTTATTTTTCATTAATTTTATTTTTATTATTGACTTTATAATGTCTCTATTATGCATTCAGAGTGCGTAGTAAGAAGAGAATATATGATCCAATTGATATTGATTGTATTGATCGTAGTTATTTTTGGAGCAAAGAAGAAGATCTTTCACTTGATCCTATTTACAATGAACTTTAAAAGGTAATTTATAAAGAAAATTTATTTGACACAATGAATGAGTTAAGAACATTTACTGATTGTTAAGTGATATCTTATTCTAAATATATTTTAAAAATTAAAAGTATAATATATTACAATAGAAAATAATTTCATACATTACAAATGTACGATTTACTTAAATATAGTAGAAGATGTTGATGTAAATATTTTACATGAAAGCATTATGTATGAGTTATTAAACAGTATTAGAGAATTTAGAGTTTTCAACAATGATGAAACAAAACCTGCTTTAGAAGTACAATTTTAACTATTACTATTATTTTCATTTTTATAGTAAATTCAATTTTAGTTTGAATTATTAGATTTATTATTAATTGATATACATTAATAGATATTAATTTATTCTTTTTATTTTAATAAAATATTTTATTTTTACTTATTCTTATAATTTTTATTTCTTATTTATTTTACACTGATTTTTTACTGATCTATTACCAGTTGATATCTTATTCTAAATATATTTAAAAATTGAAAGTATAATCTATTACAATAGAAAACAAATTTCATATATTACTAATGTATAGTTTATTTAAACACAATATAAGATGTTGATGGAGATATTTTAGATGAAAGTATAATTTATAAGTCATTAAATACTATAAGAGAATTCGGAGTTTTCGACAATGATGAAATGAAAAATCCTTTAGAAATCAATTTTAATTGATACTATTATTTTAATTTTTATAGTAAATTGAGTTTTATTTTTAATTATTAGATTTATTATTAATTTATATACATTAACAGACATTGATCTATTCTTTTTAGTTTAATAAAATATTTTATTTTTACTTATTTTTATAATTTTTATTTCTAATTATTATACAATAATTTCTACCGGTCAGTTACCAGTTGATTGCTTAAACTTTAAATATTTTCTCTTACCAGTTTGACCCAGGTTTTTTAAAATTGCTAAATATAGTAGGCCCATAATATATGGAACATTAATTAGTATTGACGTGAGTCCAATAGTAACATACGAAAAGTTAATCAACGTTAGCATTAAGCATAACAGTTGATATGTCAAGAAAATTTAATAAATGATATTAATTAATATTACTCAATTAATCAATTTTTATATTTTAATCTATAGTTATATTTTATAAATAATTCACAATTATTTTTAAATGATTGTTTCTATTATTGTAAAACGTATGATTTTATTGAATTATCATGGTCACATCCAATCACTTATATCAAAAGTATAAACATATTTAATATATAATGTTTGTTCATTTTTATTAATAATTGATAAATGTATCATATTTTATTAATAATAAATATTAAATTAATTTGTTCATATGATGGTAAATTACAAATTTCATAACTAATTAATTTTTTTGTCATATTGGCCTACTAGACTCAATGTCAGTATTGTTAATTTTTTTATTCTTTTCAGATTGAAAGATTTAGCACTAATATTGATTAATTTTTATATTATCCCTCTACACATATTAAACTAAAAAATATACTATTAATTAATTTAATTAATAATATTAGAATAAACTAATATTACTATTAAATATTATTATACTGTAATATAAGTAATCATGTGTAAATATAATAAGTCAATAAATCAATATGTTTGACAGATTCTTTCAATATGGTTTACTAATTCCCAATCACCCTTGTAATGTAGATGTTAATGTAAAGTTTATCACATTTATGCTTCGTCATCAATTTTAACTTATAGTGGTCTACAGAAAATTTTGAAATAAAAAAAAGTTTTGATGGAATTGGTAAAATCACACTATAGATCGATATTTCTTACGCTAAATAAAAAATAAAATCATATATGTGTTTGGTAATTTTTCATTAAATTGTTCAAATATCGATATTCATTTATATTAAAAATAGTTTTTAAAAAAGAAAATGGAGCAAAAATATCTATATATCGCTTTTAATCAAGTTCAAACAAAATTTATTTCATGTTTGTGTTTTTATAGTGAAGTTCTAATATGATGCATTAGAAAAAATTGTTTTATCATCTAAATTACTTAGGATGTAATTTTTAAAGTAGTAAAAAAGAAAGTAAAGGACTAAATAATATATTTTCTTGCTAATGACCATAGTTTAAATAAGTAATTTTGAAGAGTTTACTTTTAGTTTATCTCTTTCGACATTATTTCTAAAATAAAAAAGAATAGTAATTTAAAAAATTATACGATATAATTATTAATTTAACAAATTGTATGTAATTTTTATGTATTGTCAATCTAAATTTAGGCATCTTTATGCTTGACATTTCCTGATGATGAAATGATATAAATATAATTTTTTTTGTTGAACTCAATATAAATGATTTTAAATTATATTTTCATCTTAATTTTATATCCTTTAAAGATTATTTGAATTATTAAGAAAAGTGAAATTATATATATGTTAATACATTATTGTATATAATATATTTATAACTGATTTTAAATTGTATTTGTTATTTCTTTGATGTATGTTGGTCCTCAAATGACAAATGAGAGGGGAGTCAACTATGTATTCACTTTTTGTCTATTTATAAACTAATTAATTGAATTGCCTATTCTAGCAAATTATTGTGGAAAATTTATATATGAAAATAACAAAGCAATCATAATAATAAATAAAAGATAGTATAAAAAGAGAGACAATTTTGATTTATAATGATTTGGTCAAAAAAATTTTAGCCTACGTCCACTACCAAAAATCCACTTAGGAATTTACTATCTTATTCCTTTAATAGGTGAAAAATAACCTTCTATATAACATCTAGCCTAAAGGCCCAATTTGGGGCCAAACATTTTTCTGTTTGATCAACTTAGGCTTTGGATCTAATTAAAGTTTTGGATAACTTGTGAATTGAGAGATTGCAAATTCCATAATCTGATTAGAATTTATAATTTAGGATTTAATGATTACAACTTGAAAGAGAGTAATCATCCCTAGGATAGTTTAGAACTAACACTCCATTGACACATAATCAATTAGGTTAGCATTAATGATAAGTAAAATTCCCTTTTTCATAAATTGGTAAATTCCTTAGTCTGATTTCTATTGTAATTACATATTGCTCACTTGTTAATACTTTTGTGTTTAATTTCTTATTTGAATGGTTGAACTCAACTTTCGTAATTAATTTCTATTGCATCTTTTATTTTTCAGTTTTATAGTTTTTTTGGCCTTAGATTTTAGGATTAGATTACTCTCCTTCCTCGTGGGATCGAAAGCTTTAATACTACGCTACGAAATGTGCGGTTACAAAATATTAAGGTTTATAAGATTAAAACTTATCCCAATCATTGTGCACATAATTTAATGGTGCATATGCATAATAGTCATTATTGAGAAATAAATATTCATAACATCATCGAGCTACAAGCCAAAGTCACTGACTTTATGTATCAAATCATGGCCTTTTATTCTTCTCGATCTAGAATGGTTCTTCCATCAATGGATCCATAAACACTACTAATATTGTTAGTAGTAACAGGATTGTCACACATTCATTTATTTCTAATTATTTGGGTGCAAAGTTAACATGATTTTTTATTTTTTAACTTTACGTACAAGTTGCAGAAGAGAAATGTGATGCCAATTAGTAGCGACAAAAAGATGGAACAAGGGCTAGGCTAGGCTAGGGATTCAATTCACAAAGCAACTTCATTTAAGCTTATTGGAAACATCTCATGGTTGGTCAGTGGCTTTGAAGGCAACAACTTTAATCAGGAGACTTATCATAACCTCAGAGCCTTGTATCAGTAAGTTTGTTTTCTCTTATTTATTTATTCATTCCATGAAAAATAAATATATATTTCTGAATTTATATTTTGATATATTTTGTTAGATGGTTCTGAACTTTAGTAGGAAACAATTATTCATATAAAATCGCAACTAATGATAAACGATATCATATAGCTTGTCATTTTTCATGTACCCTCCAAAAAACATGATCTTTAAATGTGTTTAAAAGTCTAAATTTAGAGAAATTAAGAGTTACTTGTTTTAGACTTCTCATACACTTATTTAATGATAAGCAACCTTGAACCTGAGTCATTACCAAACAGTAGTAAAATGAAAAGCTGATTAACCTAATGTGCCTTCAATATTCATGACATGTGGATGTGGGAACTTATCCTTTAGATGTTAAAGAACTTAATAAAGGGATTGAGTCACTTATGCCTTGAAATAATGATACAATACTTATAATGGGGTTATTAAATATATTGACATTGGTGCATATGCATAATGTGCATAACGTTATCAGATATTACACTGTAATGGGATTCACCTATGTAATGGATTTACTTGACATTTTCTTGTGACTGACTCTGCAAACATTGTTTATACTTGCAAGGAAAGATAATGTTAAAATAATGAAAGGAAGTAGGCTTCAGAGCTAGGTGGCTTCAGATATTGGAAGTTAAAACTTAAGCGTATAATTAAAGCTCTTTAAGAAATAATAGGACTTTATAATTCCTAGAAAGCTAGCTACGCAAATTATCGTTCTTCACTGTGTCCACTAAACAATCAAAACAAAAATGGAAGTACTTTTTTTAATATGACAGTGATCTATTGTTGAGGAGCTAGTGAGGGGGTTTGCTTTGTTTGTGCGCTTCCTTCACAATACTATAAACCTGTCAAGATAAAATATAAAACCCTACAAACAAGCATCTGTGTCGTTCATTATGTTAAATGACATAAATAAAAGAACAAGAGAAAATGATAAAATCATGGAATGTGGGTTCAAAGCATTAATACTACTAGCACACATTAATGACACTAAGCAGTACGATCCTCTACCATTAACTTAAAAAGGTTATACTTGAATATGCAATTTTTCATAATATTTCTCTAACATCATACTTGGATGCAATTGAAGCAAGCATTATCATCTTGTGTGAAGGAATGCATGTTTGAATAGACATAGTAACCAGGTGATCTTATGTCATTATGTCAGACGATAAACCATTAACAAAAAACACAACAATACCTAAATTCCCGCCTAAGCAAGGTATGGGGGTAAGATATACGCAGTCATTCCCGCATCTCCTATAGAGATACAGAGACTGTTTCTTTATAGACCCCTGGCTGTTTTGGTGACTCGAACTCAAAACCTCCTTAGTTTTAAGTGAGGAGTTGAAACCAATTAGCAACTTCTACTTTTCAAACGATAAACCATTTCCTGAAACAAAAAGTACACTAATTCAAGAGATGTT
Organism: Erythroxylum suave; assembly: GCA_027563595.1. Classification (NCBI taxonomy): domain Eukaryota; kingdom Viridiplantae; phylum Streptophyta; class Magnoliopsida; order Malpighiales; family Erythroxylaceae; genus Erythroxylum; species Erythroxylum suave. The sequence goes on along the minus strand of JAOSBN010000008.1, from coordinate 17,912,641 downwards.
ATACCAAAAGCTAGTTTGCAATTAATATTATAAACATATACTGGTAATGATAAAAAAATAAACAAACAGAAAAATATATCAAGAAAAATGTTTCCTACAGTCAATCTTAACTCTCACCATAGTTAAAGTAAATAACCCATATTGAGCCATCTTTAGCACTTTAACCCTCTGTTGGACAATGTTTACATTACGTTCCACTAACTTGAGTGTGTATTTGCATAGGATGGTATAATTTAAAGTAAGAGTGAGACGACTGGTTTGACTATATTCGTACTTTAGCATAAGTCTTTCGTTCATGCAAACCCAACAATTAAGATGTCCTATATTATTAAACAAATTCCAAACGCCCCACTTACGGAACCAAAAACTTAAAAGGTGATTTTGTATGTGAATTTTTATGTATGTCATATTTGTTGAGCCATTTCACACATGCATACCCTATTAAATTCATTTTTACTCAATGCATAAAATAAAAAATGTGTGGCCTTATTATTTGATGCAATGACTCTTTTATCCTTATTGCCCTACTCACTTTTATTCCTTAGTTAATCTCTACTTTATCTCTCAATAAGGATTTTATTGGGACATAAGATCCATTTTCTATAAGATCCCAATTATCAACTGCTTCGACTAAAAGAAAATGTTTCATCCTACTCTTCCAATAAAGGTAATTATCTCGATTAACGAATGAGATTCTACATATGCTTTGACTTTTTTGACTAAAAAGTGAATCAATTTATGACACAGGGATCTTTTCTTAATTATTTCTAAAAGTTTATATGCAATGAATTAGACTTACTTTGATACCAATTATTGGCCCTTAAATTGCATACGAGAGAGGAGTGAATCATGTGTTTGCCTTTTTTCTTATTTCTAAACTAATTAATGAAGTGTCTATTCTAATAAATGATTATGTCAAAATCATATATAAAAATCGCAAAGAAATAATATATAAAGATAGTAGAGAAAAAGAAATAAAACTAATTTATAGTGGTTTGACCAAACAACCCATGGCTTATATCCACTCCCCAAGCTTTACTTAAAAATTCACTATCTTCTTCCTTTAATAAGAGAAGAATAACTTGTATACAATATCTCCTCTATCACAGCTAAAGATTATCATAGTTGAAGAGGAACCTTTACAATTGTCTTGCTTTGCCACTTATGAAGAATAATAATTTAGAAATCTTGTTAAGGTAAAGAGTAACCCTAAAAAATTGTATCCTAATTAATTTCCTCGTTAGCAATAAGTATACAACTCAAAAACTTCTCTTGCTCACATCAATTAACAATGACTCAATATGTGTTATGTAATGCGTAGTTACACTTTTTAGTTTCTAAAAGTCTTAGAAACTCTCTAGTATATCCAACAAACTTCTCATATGTCATATGTGATTTATTCATACTCAGAACAACTTAAAATTTTATTAGAAATAAAAACTAGTTACTAAAATGAATAATAATGGTGACATTGGTTGACCATTCTTCCATATTGAGCAACTAGTACACCATATTGATTGACAAAGGTATCAACCAATATAACATAAAAACTTTTGGTATATAATTTTTTATTTCTTTTGATATGTTAGAAATTGGTCGACCAATATGTCTAGAAACATCACATTGGTTGATTTCAATTATATATTAATTGATCAATATGCATAAAAAATATGTTTCTAATGATTTTTCAAGTTCTTTTAGAGATTAAACTACATTCCTTTGACTAAAACTTAATATAAAATTATTTTAAAAGAATAAAAAATTGTTTTAAAGATCAAAAGTCTTTCTTTAAAGATCAAAACAAAAATTCAACCTTAATGGCTCTCAAAGAGAGAACTTGTATCCTCTCACTAAGAAATTCCTTGTTCTTCCATTGTTAATCCTCTCTTAATTTCCTTATCCCTCCTACACTTAGACTACCATTCCATCTTCGTCTGTCCCCCTAAATATGAGAATCCTACAATCTTCCCACCTTTTTCCTACCTCCATCCATAACCTCCCCCTTCTCTCTAATACAATAAAATCCATTCCTTCTCTTCCACTATTTCCCCCTATCACTGGACAAAGGGCTCTCCTGTCCTTGCACCCCCTTAATAACAAAAAAAAAACATTTTGGAGAGCCATCTTTCCTTCTACAAATGGTTACTTTTATTGGAACTAGAAATGGTTGACAACATCTTAGTCCTTGAGTTGTGCAAATTGAAAGATTTCTTGCCTTTACCCTCAAATCCTCCTCCGCCTTCCTCCTCCTCTTGGCCAAACGCTGGTACTTCCTCTACGCCTAGCTTAAACCTGCCTCTATTGCTACCCTTTATTTTGTCTCCTCCCTCACCATTCACTCTCCTCCCTCTCCTCCAAGGTTTAACATTCCTTATACCTCTACCACCATTAGCACTTAGAAATAAATCATCAAACCAAAACCATCTCTTAATAACCTTAAACTTTTTCACTTCCCATATGTCACTCTTAAGGATGGGTTAGTCTCCCCTCCTCCAGGCCAACTCAAGGCAGGAGCTATCAACTAGGCATCTTTATTAGTTGGCTTTTTCCTAGATAAATGGGCTCCCTTCCTTCACGTCAATGCTTAGGTTACTAAAAAATGTGGAAAGATGCGATTAGACAAAACTCTACTATATAAAGATAATACATTCATATTCAAATTCTCAAAGGAAGCAAATTTATTATATGTAATTGAATAAGGTATATGGCACAGTGCAGGTAAACCTTTTTCCTACTGAAATGGCAACCTAGTATGATTATAGATAAGTAAAGAGTTAAAACAATACCTCTACGGATTAATTTTCATGGCCTCCCATGAGAGTACTGGTCTTAAGAAGGCTAAGTTTCCTAGCTAGCACTTTAGGTAAGCGTATCTGCATAGACTCCCCAACAGCAAGATCGGAACACATTGGCTTCATGAGAATTTGCATAGAGGTAAATAAAGATCAAGATCTCCATTTCCTTAGTCATCAAAATTCTATTTGAACCATGTAACCTAGTTAATCAGCCCATTTAACTATCTTATAATTGGAACCCCCCATCCCCATCTAATAAAACCAAGAAACCCACTAGTAAGACATTCAAAACTGGTTCTTATGTTGAACTCTTATACTACCCAAAAGATCCCTTCCCCAAACACTAATAATCCTACTAAAGGACTGATAATGTTTAATTGATTATTTAGTTATTTCATAACACTTAACGATTAAGGACAATAAATTGCTTAAGATACCCGCTTTGACTCGAATGTGTTTCTCGAATGTGCTTTTAGGCAAAATTCGGAAGAAAAGAAGTTAAAGTGAGTCGAAAGCATGATATATGGGCCATTTTTTGAATATTAATTTTCACTTGCCTTTATAGAGCAAGAAGAAGAAAATTAAAAGACAAGAAAAAATTAAAATACCAAGAAGTAGAAAATTTGCACTGGGCATGCCATGTAAGGGCATGAATTTAATGGAAAACATTTTTGGAATTGTGGTAAAACAAAGATGGTAGGTTGTAGTAGGTGGAAGCACGAAACGGCAACAGAAGAAGAAAACAAGAGAATAAAATGTTGCGTGATTACGTTGTTTATGCAAACAGCGTAAATGATAACATTGTTCATGCAAACAGTGTATCACATGAACAACGTGTTTCATGCACCAATAATAAAGGAAGCACCAAGACGCTAGCTGCTGGAAGATAAAACGTAGCTCATGCGTACATTAAATGTAGTGCATAAGTAAGAGCAAAATGGCATGCAGTGGCTAGCAACAAGAAGCATGGATGGATAAAACACAGATGTTGGACAATGGCCAAAAATGCATAAATGAAGATAGAAATGATGCAGTGTAAACATAAGGGACAAAGGAACCAAAACACGTAGTATGGTGATATAAGCCAAGATAAAATACAATCTCATAGTGGCAAAGGAGTAAGTGTAGGCTTTTAAAGGAGAATGAATAGTGAAGTGGACCAGAAAATAAATGGGATAGATAGAACAATAACACAATAGAGAAAGAAGGGAGGCACAATAGCTACAGACCGTCTTCGGTGCGAGCATTTTTTCGGAGAGACTTATATAGGGCTAGACGTCCCGAAGTCAGTTCAGAGGGGAAATCGACGTCGACGACCTGGGTTAAGTATATTTTACTATTTTTGTTTTTTATTTCTCTCATTAGGAATTGATTATGTTATCTTGTGTTGATTGAATTGGGCATTGTGAAAAGATGATTTTAATGTGTTCACTGAATCGTTTATTTGCAAACCCATTGCCAGAATTTTGATATAATCCATAATTGTTATGTTGAAATTTATGTGTAGCAACTAATGATTTGTAATCATTAGGGACAATATAACCAAGGTTAATTGACGCATTGTATGTGGTTATTCCTTGATTAATCGATTTTCCTAATTTGTAATGCTACAGCCTAATTAAATCTAGCGATCGTATCCTAGGTTATTCAGTGGTTAGGTTTAATTAATGATTGTATCTTGATTAAACACTACTTAAGGGAAAACTTAGATTAATTATTAACTCACAATTAATAGTTACTAGGAAAGGTTAAAGAATAACAAAACAATAAAATATGTTTTATTAGGGTGTAGGCTGAGACTGAAGCAAAGAATTGGGTCTTTACTAAATTCCCCACTTTTGTTATTTTTCTTACATGTTTTCTTTGCATTGCTTTTATTAGTTATTTTAGCTTTATTTTATTTCTTATTTCCAAAACCAAACCCCCCCCTCCCCCAAAACCTAAACACCTATTATTTTCATTTCAACAACTTTACACACATTTTCTGCAAGATCGATCTAGACTCACCACTGCTATAGTAGTAATCTAGTTTTTATTTTGACTAGCATTATGACTCGCTATCAATTTTGGTGTCGTTACCGATGAGTGGGTGTTTTAGTTATTTGTAATTTAATTGTTGTTTGTATATATTTGTTTGTAATTGATTTCTTTTCAGTTATTTCATGATCCTTTCTTTATTTTATTTTATGTTTGTTATTTAAAAAAAATCATGGATATAAGTTATTTTTTCTTTAACTCTTATTCTTAATTCTATAACCAAGGTTAGACAAATCGACCTAACTTTGGTTATGGATTGGATAACCATAAGAATTACTTCGATGATAGTTTGTAGGAAACACATCAATTTTTTAGTGGACCTGAAGCTTTTTGTCACAACTTAGGTATGCCTCTGGACAACTAGATCAAGATCTATAATACTAGTCATCTTCAATTCAACAAGGTATGCAGTAGTTTTAAGAGAATATGCAACAACTTCAACAAAATACCCTCCAACTTCAGTAGGATGAAAGGCAATCTAGGTCTAGTCTCAAGATGTGGAGACCCAACAAAACTCAAGGGCATCTCTGGAAGAATTGATGAATATTGTGATTACTAACAATCTCCAATTTCAATAGAGCCTATATAGCAGTAGCAATAGTTCCAATAGGAAATGAGGCATATAACGTCTAGAAACCAAAACTTGTCAAGCCCAATGGTTGAAATGGCAGTAAGGATCGACTACCTAAAATCACAAACGGAAGAGGAGTAGCCATATTAACTCGAGGTATGCCAATGGACATTAGTGCGGAAGCCTTATAGAGTGATAAGGAGCTTGAGAATTTTGAGAGTAATATTCAAGGAATTGCATGTGAAGAAGAAGTTGAGGAGGAGCTTGAACCATAAAAAGACATATCATTTAGCTGAGAGGTAAATACTGAGTTCATGATTATTTTTTAGACTAACTCTTCACCTTCACATAGCAAATTGGAGGAATTAAATGAGGAAGAAAAGGGCAAAGAGACATTTGAGATCTTTCCAGAGTGTATGGACTCAGTCAAGATTGAAAGCTAGAGGATATGGAAGATGTTGAATATGACGGATCATCAACCAACGCCCTATCTGGAAGAACCTCACATGGAGGAGCCGCAGGTGACGCCTGAAGATCACAATTTTGTTAAGCGAGGAGGAAACATGGAGTTGAGCTAACGACTCTAAACAAAGGCGCTTCTTGAGAGGCAACCCAAGAGAAGTAAATTTTTTCTTTACATTTCCACATTATTTTTTATGCATGTATGTGTTTGAATTTGTTTATTTTACTTGTTTTAAGTTTTCAATCAAAATAAGAGAAAGAATAAAACAAACAAACAAACATTTTATCATTTTCTGTTGCTTCTAGGATTACATAGTCATGATTAGAATGTAAATTGACTAGAGAATTTCATAGCAACTTTAGCATGTATTTTTGCTTTTGTGATTAATCAATATGCATTATCTTTAGAAAAGTGGTGACTAGTGGTAGACAAAGTCGATGAGATTTTGAGTCTTATTAGATTGACACATCCATGTCGGTCTTATTATCTTTTGATAATGTATGACCTTCATGACATGTACATCCTGACTTTGCTTTGAGTTTCTATTTTAGACCACTTTTTTATCACTTGCATTAACATGGAAATGATTAGGCATTCTTTGTTTCATAAGCTACATTAGCCAAATAGCATACCCCATTAACACAATTTTTCACTTGTGAAGCCCCCTTTGAGCCTTATTAGCCTTTCTTTTTGCATCATCCACATTACATGTTTTATTCTTTACCAAATGTCCTACCCAAGCCATAACGCTAGTGGAACATTTGTGATTGTTGAGTTTGTAGATGTACAAAATTCTAAGTTTGGGGGTGTACATATATGTGGATTGACTATAATGATTGAGATGTTATTTTATGTCTTATCATTGAAATTCCCATATTGATGAAGTTTATTTTAATTTTTATAAGAGAAAAGAAAAGAAAGGAAAAGAAAGAAAGAAATAAAAGAGAAAAGAAAATGAAAAAGAAAGGAGAGAAAAATGTTTAAAGAAATGTATCAAGGAGGAAGTGCATAAGTGGTTTACAAGGTTACTCATACTTAACGCATCCTCCTAAAGTTGTATTGAATGGGTTATTTGAGTATGTTGAATATGAGGTAGATGTTGGCTCGGAAGGGTCACTCTTTGTGGTTTCAATGTATTGTCATCAATTGTATGAGTGATCCCCTCGAATTAGTATATACTTCATATGGTTTGTGTATGAGAGCTCGAGTTTAAGTTGTGAAACTTGTTTTTGCATTCATCATAGTTGATGTACACAATTATGAGTGAATGTTGGTTTTTTCACTTGATAGTTTAGAGAGTGTTACTTTTGTTTCACTGGCTTGGATGACTTTCATACTACTTGAAAAAAATACATCTCACCTTACCTTTGCCTACATTACAAACTTGCAAGTCTTTTGACCTATGATTTTGCACGTGAACATTAGTGGTGGAGAAATGAAATGATATGCAAAGTTATAGAATGCATGATCATGAATGGTGTTGAGTATACCTATGGATATATTTTAGTTAAATACATTTTCCAAATCTACCATTAGATTGCTCAATTTTTAAAGGTATTAAATGTTGATTGATTATGAGTAAAAGCTTGGAATGTTAAGTTCTTGCTATGATTTTTGAAAGTCGTTCATCTTTGTTTATGATTATGTACTCTTGGGAAATATAGGAGATGAGTAATTATGTTTGGGTCTTTGAGCTTAATTTTAATATTTTGCCCTAAGATGGCCCAAAACTAAGTGTGGGGAAAATTGATAGGTGCTTAATTGATTATTTAATTATTTCATAACACTTAGCAATTAAGGACAATAAATTGATTAAGATACTTACTTTGACTTGTATGTGATTTTAGGCACAATTCGGAAGCAAAGAAGTTAAAGTGAGACGAAAGCATGATGTTTGGGCTATTTCTTAAGATTAATTTTTACTTATCTTTATGGAGAAAGAAGAAGAAAATTAAAAGATAAGAAGAAGACAAGAAAAAAAATAAAACATAAAGAAGTAGAAAATCTACATTATTTATGCCATGTAAGAACGTGAATTTAATGGAAAGCATTTTTGAATTATGGTAAAACAGTGATGGAAGGATGCAGCACGTGGAAGCACGAAACGACAACAGAAGAAGAAAACAAGAGAATAAAATGCAGTAGGATTACGTTGTTCATGCAAATAGCGTGAATGATAATGTTGTTCATGCAAATAGCCTAAACGTTGTTTCACATGAACAGTATATTTCATGCACCAAAAAAAATGGAAGCACCAAAATGTTAGCTATTGGGAGATAAAATGCAGCTCACTTGTACGTGCATGCATTGCATAAGTAGGAGCAAAACGGTATGCAGTAGCTAGCAATAAAAAGCATGGATGGATAAAATACAGACGTTAGACAAGGGCCAAAAACGTACAACATGAAGATAGAAATGATGCAATGTAGATGTGAGGGACAAAGAAAGCAAAACATGCAATACGGAGACATAAGCCAAGATAAAATGCAGTTGCAAAGTACCAAAGGAGTGAGTGTAGATTTTTAAAGGAGAGTGAATAATGAAATGGACCAGAAAATAAATGGGATAAACAAAATAGTAGTGCAATAGTGAAAGAAGGGAGGCACAATAGCTATAGGGAGTCTTTAATGGGAGCATTTTTCCTAGAGAGACTCATGGAGGGCTAGACATCCTGAAGCCAGTTCGGAGGTGACATCGACATCGACGACCCGAATTAAATGTATTTCACTATTTTGTTGTTTCTTTCTCTCATTAGGAATTGATTATGTTGTCTTATGATGATTGAAATGGGTATTAAAAGATGATTTTAATGTGTTCATTGAATCGTTTATTTGCAAACCCATTGCTAGAACATAATCATTAGGCATAACAATAACATAAGTTAAATGACGCATCATATGTGGTTATTACCTTGATTAATCGATTTTCCTAATTCGTAATACTAGTGCCTAATTAAATCTAGAGAAAGAATCATAGGCTATTCAGTGGTTAGATTTAATTAACAATTGTATCTTGATTAACCGCTACCTAAGGGAAAATTCAAGTTAATTATTAACTCATGATTAACAGTTGCTAGTTGAGGTTAAAGAACAATAAATCAATGAAATATGTCTAATTAGGACATAGGCTGAGATTGAACCAAAGAACCGGGTCCTTACTGAATTCCCCACTTTTCTCATTTTTTATATGTTTTCTTTACATTGCTTTTGTTAGTTATTTTAGCTTTATTTTAGCTTTATTTTTTATTTCCAAAACCAAAACCCCCTAAACCTAAACACCTATTATTTTCATTTCAACAATTTTACACACACTCTTTGTAGGATTAACCTAGACTTACCACTTCTATAATAGTAGTCTAGTTTTTATTTTGACTAACATTACAATGCCCTGTCAATTTTGGCGTCATTATCAGGGATCCCCAAACACCAATAATCCTACTTAAGGACCAAACAAAACATCCAAACAATATGGCCTCTTTTACTCTCCTCCTTGATGAAGTTGTCAGTGATATTAACCTCCCTATTAGGATTCCTAAGGAGAGCTTACAATTAAATCCTATTGGTAAGTCGAAGATGATTTCTACAGTTAATAGCCCATCTAACCATCCAGTTGATTTTGTTGTAGAGGATACCACCCCCACTCCCACAATATCCACTTGTAGTGCTCTCTCACCAAGGTGACTACCCCCTTCCTAGTATCCATTATTTATACCTTCAACTTAAAATACCAATGGAACCCATTGTGGTATTAATTTAGGACTATTTCCAATTATGCCAACCTACCCTAGCTCTTGGAAGGTAGATTCTTTCATAGAAACCAGAAACCTCACTCCCTTATCCACATCAAATCCCCTTTTAAATTCTACAACCTAATGGTAGAATTCGACAACTTTTAGGAGGTGGCGCATAAAGGTTCTGATACAACTATCAAAGGTTGCAAAGCATTTCAACTGTAATCTAAACTAAAAATAGTCAAAGTTGAGCTCAAATCCCTAAAAAGAGCTTTTTGCCTTATTGTTAGAATCATGTTACAGAGTGTAGAAAGGAACCTTCAAGCTCTACAACTTGAGTCATACAATTATCCTAGTGATAAATCTAAGGCTACCGAAGGAGGTAGCACTCAATAAATACACTCAGGCTCTTACCTTACATTTCTCATATCTCAAACAAAAAGCCAGAACTCAACGATTAAAAGAGGGAGATAAATGTTCTAAATTCATCTTCAATATAATTATAACTCACAGGAAAAAGAAACATAATCAAAGTTTACACTGGTCAATAAGGAAGGGAGATTACTAGTAAAGGTGAATTGAAAGATTAAGCTTTCAACGACTTTAAAAACCTCCTAGGTACTCCTAATAACTCATTTTCCTCAGTCCAATCCATCAAAGTTTATAGTACCTCTAGAATACAAGAGGAAACCTCAATCTTTCTCATAATACCTACTACCTCTGAGGACATCAGGAAGGTAGTTCTTGAAATGGGACCTAATAAAGCATTTAAACTAGATTGGTTTGATGCTTATTTCTATTAGAAAACGTGGTATAACATTGGTCAAGCTGTGGTAGATATCATCCTAGAATTCTTTCACTATCAGAGTGTGCTCAGGAAAATGAACAAGATATACCTATGTCTAATGCCTACGGTGGATAACCACTTCACCCTATAAGACTAGTGCTCAATATCATGTTGTAATCTAATTTACAAAATCATATCCAAAGTCTTTGGAGATAGGTTGATAAACTCCTTTAGATCAATTATTAGTCCAAATTAAGGGCCTTTATCCAATGTAGATTGATAAATAACGACTTGCTCCTAGCCTAAAAATTATTTAAAGACAATCGCTCTAATATACAAATCAGAAGTTGTGCCATAAAAATTAACCTATCCAAAGCCTTTGATTCTCTAGACTGGGAATTGATTCTTAACTACCTAAAAGCCTTTAACTTCCTTGAAATTTTTATATCTTAGATCAAAAATTGCATTATAACCACTTCTTTCAGTGTCTTAGTTAATAAAGAACCCACTAATATCTTCAAAGGAGCTAGAGGTATTAGATAAGGAGATCCCTTATCTCCTTATCTTTTCTCCACTGCCTTAGAAGTCTTCTTAAAAATTTGTCAGAGAAACAATCTCAACTCCCTACTTTGTTCCTTCCAACACAAATGTAAAATCCTCAAGCTCTTTACCTTAGCCTATGCTAATGACTTATTTTTTCTTTATGGAGTTGACACCTACTCTCTAAGACTAATTGATCACATTTAATTTTCCAAGTGCATTATGTCCAATCTCCATAAATACTAGGGTTCTCATATGATCATGCCTATAAAATTGGCGAGGGAATAAGAGTAAATTGTTAAATGTTTCCTTTGGTCAGGGAACATTAACCAAAGCTAAAGTTGCTTGGGATAGAGTCTACTCCCCTTTCCAAGAAAGGGGATAGGGCCTCGCCTCACTCAAACTCAAAAATCAAGTTCCAATGGTTAAGTGGATATGAAGATTACTCTCAAATAATCAAAGCCTTTAGGTAAAATAGATGCACTCATACTACCTATTGGATTCTAACTTTTGGCTTTTGAAAGCATAAAAAGTAATGGTTGAATTCATGGTTTTGGGGTGACAATTGGTCCCTTATAAACCTTCTCCTCCATAAAATTGATCTTCGCTCTCTAGGGAACATGCTTCTTATAAACTAAAGTTTCTACCATTATACAAGGTGGCAACTAGATCACTAATCTTAAAGGTATGTCTCCCTCCCTCCTACCTCCCTAATAATATGGATCCTCCATAATCTATTACATTTACCACTCAATCATACATAGAAGAAACCAAAAATCACTTCCCCTCTATTCCCTAGGCAAATTTCATTTGGAAAAACGTTTTAATTCTTAAAGCATCTACTATCTGTTGGCTAACCATACTAAACAAGCTATGGACCAATGATAGGCTCCCCAGCTTAAACAAACTATTTGTTTTATGTAGTAATCTCATAGGTTAAAATTGATGTTGGCTTCTCCCAATCGCTTGCTGTCTCTGCCAAGGGAAAAATCTCCTTTTGATTTAACCTAATTAACTAAAGTTCTATGATAGCCTTTTGCCCTTCAATTTTAATTCCTATTTTTGTGAGGCTATCATTTCTTCCTCTACCTCTTGTTATTTTCAACCAATTACTTAAGCAACTTTGTTAACATATGTTATAGCAATTCTCCTTGACTTCTTTGTTAATAAAATTCATCTTAACTTCCAAAAAAAAATAAATTCCCTCTTACCTGTGAAAGAATTTATACATTTACGTTCTATACGTAAATGATAATGTAATGATTGAGTTTAATTCATTAAAATGATTAAGATAAAGTTACAGACAGAATTGTAATGATTTGAATAAATCTTAATATGTTTGATTCCTCCTTATACTTAGTTTTTAACTTGAATTGCAAATATGCTTATTTTATACAATCATTGATTGTTAATTATTCAATGAACTCTTTTACTCAATTTGCTCTTCTTTTAAACTTCATTATTCACCTAATTTCATTATAATAAAGCTACTAATATCACCAAAAATACATTTATCCATAGCAATATATTTTATTATCATCAAAATTATAAAGATTAAAATCTCATTTAGTGTCCTTGCATGAAAATTTTTCTTTTCAAATTTAAATTTAAGTAACTATACTCAAATTTAAGGTTTTGTTTTACAAATTTATAATATTTTAAAGTTGTAAAAGAATTTGCTTTTATGAATAATATATCATTATTTACTTAGACGTATATACTAAAAATAAATATATATTTATATTAAAATTACTATATTTTAATTTTGAAAAAATTATAATATTTGTAATCTTATATTTTTAATAAAATAAAACTTCAAAGAGTCTAATTGTCTTCTACCTGTTACGATCAGGGACTCGAAGAGTCGTGTCATCGTGGTCCAGTCTGCCACAGAGAGAGAGAGACTCGGTGAGTGAAGAATCTAGCCTGCATTGTGTGAAGATGAGTTCATAGACGTCTAAAACTGGGAGTTTTCTGGCAGGGAAAGAGGCCGGTCTTATTCAGAAGCGGTTTGCGTTTTGCGTTTTGACTTCTTTCTCTTCAGTGTATAATACATTCTGAAGAAGCTTAAAGGTTAAACTTTTTCATTCATAGTTTGTGTTTAGCCTTGCTTCATGTACCTGCATTTCTGTGTTGATTCTATTAAAACCCTCTAATCTGCTACTGTTTTTGTATATATTCTGGTCATATCAAATAGACATGAGAGGAAAGGGTGAAGTTGTCGTTTCTTGTTAGACTATTTTAACTGGGTATTGTTTTTCTAACTTAAAAATTGTTCGATTGCCGTTCAAAAACCCACAAACAAACTCCTCTGTGTTTCCTGTTTGTCCCTTTCTTTTCTTTGATTGATGGTCACAGAAAGTTCAATCCTTTCAAGGGTTTTGAGTTGGTTGTTTTGAGTGGTTTTCTGAGGACAAGTTTGGATTGCCGGGTCACAGACTTGGGTTATCCGTTCATGCATGTCCTGGTACTTTTGTTCACGGTCTCAAATTAATTGCGAATTGAATTTGTGAGAATGGTTGAGAGCTTTGCCCACCCTTTTCAGTTGGTTAATTGCTTAAACTTCCAGTTGTTACGAAGATACTCGTATTTTTGGAAATCACGTAGTGTGCATTTGCTTTTAGGCTTTGCAAGTGTTAACTCAAACTACAAAAAAATGATTTGTTCTCGACCACATCATGCTTGATGTGTTTGTGTTGCAGTTTAAGTTTCTGGATGATTCGAGAGTTTCGACCATATCCGACATTTTTAAATTATTGCAAAATTCAAAATCATGTAATTACACTGGCTTTCTAAGCAATAAGCAGTTTTTCTAAGGAAAGGTAGATTATAATCAAACACAAACGGCAGACAAATATAACTGAGAGAGGTATTTTAATTTTACAAATAATGATGCGGTGCTGAGAAAAATTTCTCTGCTGGCTATAATGGTTCCCGTTTCATCCTTTGGTGCCTCAAATATGCAGATTGTCTCTTTTTCCCTGCGATACTTAGATTGATAGGATGGTCTGAATGTTTAACTGATCCATTTGCTATTATGACTCGTTGTTGATATTTTTATTTTTTAATTTTGTTTTAGATTTTGGATTAAATGGGAATGTCATCTGATGCCGTGGAAGATCTTTTCATGGATACGGATGATGATGAGATTGTTGATGTAGCTAGCATATGCAATTTGGGTGAAGGATTTTTAAAGAATTTCTGTAGAAAGGCAGCAACATGTTTTTTTGATGAGTATGGCCTGATAAGTCACCAAATTAACTCTTATAATGACTTCATTAACAATGGCCTTCAAAGAGTCTTTGATTCTTTTGGTGAGCTCACTGTTCATCCTAGTTTTGATCCATCAAGGAAGGGAGAGAATGGATGGAGATTTGCTTCAGTAAAATTTGGAAATGTTACTCTTGATCGACCAAGCTTCTGGGGTGGTACAGAAAACAGTGAACATAAGATGCTTCCTAGGTATGCCAGGCTACAAAATATGACCTATTCTGCAAGAATGAAGTTGAATGTAACTCTTCAGGCGAGTATTGTTATGCTTCCTTTTCTTCAGAGTTTGACTTCTTACGACAAGCTTGTTATTTGGGATTCCACTGGTGTTTATACTGATGCTGTTTTTGGTTTCTTGACGATCTTGAAACACTGAATCTGGACAATAGTTTCATATTATTGTATCTTTTCTGCAATTCCATTAGTATCTTTCAATAGACTTTTGTTCAACTACATTTTTTTTATCTCAAAGCAACAAGCTGGTATTGCTTGGGCAAAATCTTGGATAATTTTAGGATTTGGTAGGAAGAGGAATCTTATTGCAATAAGCTTTTATATGAGATGGCACTTACCTGTGGTGGTAATAGTAATAAAATTTTGCAGAGCTGATCATTTTGGCATGTGTTTATGTTGGCTCAAATGCTTGAAGATTGAAATGTCCTTAAGCATTTTGCTTTTAACTTTAAATTAATCCATGTGGATAAGTTCTTAATCTTTTGGAGTTTTTCTGGTTGTCTATAGGATAGAGTAATTGAGCGGTCTGGAACTGTATCTTATTTAGTCGAGACAAATCCTAGATAATAGAGAGTTGTCAGTGTTGTGGTTGGGATCTTTATAAGCATTCATTCATATAGGTTTTATACCTGTGAGGAAAAAGGAAAATAATTCTATATTATTGTGACATTCTATCCTAGTCCAACTTGAAATACTTATTTGATGTTGATATAGAGCTGCAATTGTTTCAGATATTCACTCCAAGACTTTCTGGAAGTGACAAGTTCAAAACTGGAAAAGAGCAATTTCTGGAAAAAGATATCCTTAGCACAGAGAGCAGGGATATCATAGTTGGAAGGATCCCTGTAATGGTGATGTCTGAGCTCTGCTGGATGAAAACAGTTGAAAATGGTGATTGTGATTTTGATCATGGAGGCTACTTTTTGATAAAGGGTGCAGAGAAGGTGACTTAATTTTTGTTTCAGATCCTTTGGTCAAGCTTATTATTCTGAAGATGAAAACTAGGTTAATGTTAGTGTTATTTGATTCTCAAATGGGATAAACTCTTTGTTTACAAATTTCAAAACTTGGATGTAAAACAATTCTTTCAGAACGGGTAGACTTGCAAATATTTTTGGTGCTAGTTGGAGCCTTGTTCCTGTACTGTACTGTACTGTACTGCACTTGATTCACTAACTGGTATATTTTTCTTCTTTGGCATTGTAATACTGGATTATGTGATGTTGTTGGTTGGATATACTGTATTCTTTTTGTATTTCCTGTTTCTTCATTTATTATTGATCTTTTTTTTTTCTGGATTGTTGATTTCTTTTGTGTGTGTTCTACGGTTTGTTGACTTCTCTTGGGTATCTAGAATTTATTTCTGCAGTGATAACGTGAAGTTCATGTCCCGATTATTTCAGGTTTTCATTGCACAAGAGCAAATTTGTATGAAGAGACTTTGGATTTCAAATAATCAAGGTTGGACTGTCTCATACAAATCAGAAGTTAAGAGAAACAGATTACTTATCAGACTTGTGGATCTTTCTAAGGTTGACGATGTCAAAGGGGAGAAGAAAGGCCTTACTATTTATTTCTTGTCAACAGAGATCCCTGTCTGGATTTTGTTTTTTGCACTTAATGTCAAATCTGACAAAGAAATTATAGATTTGATTGATTATGACATTGAAGACACTGGCATTACAAACATACTGTTTGCCACAGTTCTTAATGCTAATGATAAATGTGAGGGCTTCCGCAGAACTGGTGAGGCCTTGACTTATGTTGGTAAACAGATAAAAGGAACCAGATTTCCTCCGGAAGAATCTGTCCAAGAGTGCATTAACAAGTACTTGTTTCCTAGTCTCCATAGCACTTCACAAAAGGCTCGATTTCTTGGATATATGTTGAAGTGCCTTTTAGAGGCCTATTCTGGCCGCAGAAAATGTGAAAACAGGGATAGTTTTAGAAACAAAAGGTTTGAATTAGCTGGTGAGTTACTTGAGCGAGAGCTGAAAGTGCATATTGGACATGCTCGGAAACGCATGGAAAAGGTCTTACGGAGAGACCTGGATGGAGACCGAGTTGTGCGCCCAATTGAGCATTATCTAGATGCTTCAATAGTCACTAATGGTCTCTCAAGGGCATTCTCAACTGGAGCTTGGTCTCATCCTTTCAAGAGGACAGAAAGGATTTCTGGTGTTGTGGCAAATCTCGGGCGTACAAATCCCTTGCAAACAGTGGTGGACATGCGAAAAACTAGGCAGCATGTCCAGTACACTGGGAAGGTTGGGGATGCCAGATATCCGTAAGTCAGACACATAAAATTCTCTTTATTCATTGTTACAAATTTTTTCCCTTTATTCTAGGAATCCTCAATGTCAATGTCTGTGAATTTCTATATCTAATGATTGTTTCCTGTTGGCTTTTCATTTGTCTCCTTTTATAGTTATATTCTTTTTCTGGCCAGGATACATCTGCTTGCTACAACGGTAGCTGCAATCTTGATTTCACATAAGAACTTAAAACTATTGATATAAAATATTGATATTTAATTGACTCTCAAACGTCTTTTCCAGGATTTATATTTTAAGTTATGTACATTCTTCATCCAAGAAGTAGGACTTTTTAAGCATCTATTGCAGATCAAATGATTGGAGATGAGGTGGTTGTCACTTTCTAATATAGTTTTCTGCTTCCAGGCATCCTTCTCACTGGGGTAGGGTATGCTTTCTCTCTACTCCAGATGGTGAAAATTGTGGGCTTGTAAAGAATTTGGCTGTCACAGGACTTGTCAGCACAAATATATCAGAACCTATAATGGACAGATTGTTTGACTTTGGAATGGAGAAGCTCATTGATGATACTTGCACTAGACTGGGTAGGAAAGATAAAGTGTTTCTAAATGGAGAATGGGTTGGAGTTTGTGAAAATTCTCTTATGTTTGCTTCTGAGCTAAGACGGATGCGGCGAAGGAAAGAGTTGCCGCATCAGGTTATTCTTGTCTCAGTTTTCAACTGTGTAATATTTTACTAAATTCCAAATTCTTTATAGGGCCGTCGATGCTTAATAAAATTTAATCTAACTTCCTCACTAAGAAAGGAAAGTAGTTCTATTTTAATTTGTCCTCATACGTTTAGCATTCAAGTCTACTGAGGAATAATAACGATTCTTATTAAATATGGCTCTACTCTTATTTTGGAATGTCAACGTGAATATGTAAACCAACCTCCCTAATTTAAATTTGTTTAAACAATTTTATGCTTTTTTTTGACATTTCAAATGTTTTTCTCATGTAGATGGAAATCAAAAGAGATGAACATCAAAGAGAAGTGCGCATTTTTTCTGATGCTGGAAGGATTTTGCGTCCTCTTATAGTTATTGAGAACTTGGCTAAGATTAAAGGGTCTAAAGTAGAAAATTATACCTTCCAATATCTTCTGGATGAAGGTATTATTGAGCTTATTGGAACTGAAGAAGAAGAAGACTGCCGTACTGCTTGGGGTATCACATATCTTTTGGCAGATATTAGGGATAAGAAACCGTTAATGTATACGCATTGTGAACTTGACATGTCCTTCTTACTAGGCTTAAGCTGTGGAATTATTCCCTTTGCTAATCATGATCATGCAAGAAGAGTTCTCTACCAGGCTCAAAAACATTCTCAACAAGCAATTGGTTTTTCCACAACAAATCCCAATATCAGAGTGGACACTTTGTCCCATCAATTGTTTTACCCCCAAAAGCCACTTTTCCGAACAATGACTTCTGACTGTCTTGGAAACCCTAGATATTTAATAGGTCATAATCGAGTACTGCCAAAGCCACAGTTCTTCAATGGCCAGAATGCTATTGTAGCGGTCAATGTTCATCTAGGATACAATCAAGAAGATTCCTTGGTAATGAACCGCGCCTCTTTAGAGCGTGGTATGTTTCGATCCGAGCATATCAGAAGTTACAAGACTGAGGTTGACAACAAGGAACTTTTGGATAAGAAGCGGAAGTTGGAGGATTGTGTGAATTTTGGAAAGATACAGAGTAAGATTGGACGTGTTGACAGCCTTGATGATGATGGCTTTCCTTTCATTGGTGCTAGTCTGCAGAGTGGAGACATTGTTATTGGTAGATGTGCAGAATCAGGTGCTGATCATAGTATCAAGTTAAAGCACACTGAAAGAGGTATGGTGCAGAAAGTTGTATTATCTTCTAACGATGAAGGAAAGAATTTTGCTGTGGTGTCTTTGAGACAGGTAAATCTACTTTCTTGCATTTTAATGCAATGCAGACATCAGTTCATCATGCCCTATCACTGCAAATTTACTTATGCATGTAAGTTATGTACATGTGGACTACTGTTTGATAGCAACCAGACAATAACATTAACATATTCATTTGAGTTGCTACCTACCATATACAAAACGTAACCATCTGATTATGTTGGCAACTTAGACTTATGCCTTCCTGTAGCTGCTGAGAAGGAATTGGTAGAGCTGGCTTATGCATTCGTGGTGTTTTCTGCATCCCAGTAGGTTCAGTTTGGATACATTCACAGTGTACATACAGTTGGAGGAATTGAGAATTTGTTTAGTGGAACCTTCTTGCTACTATGCTTTATATGGATCCGAATCAATGAATTAAAAGGTTTTCAGATCCTAATTTTGAAATTTTTAGGCAAGTTTCTTTCACATATAAATATTAGGCAAGGTTCTTGAGTTCGTTTTGGTGCTATAGAAACTCTTTATCTTCATTCGTATCTTGGTGACAACTCTTTGGAATTCCTTTTGCGAGCTTGTCTCTACCATCATCGTCAAAACCAATTATATCATCAAACAAGAATTATCCTGATTTTTCCAATGTATTCCTGGCTTTGCAGATTCGTTCTCCGTGTCTGGGGGATAAGTTTTCAAGTATGCATGGACAGAAGGGAGTCCTAGGCTTTCTGGAGACACAAGAGAATTTCCCTTTCACAATTCAAGGAATAGTTCCTGATATTGTTATTAACCCACATGCATTTCCTTCACGACAAACTCCTGGTCAATTATTAGAGGCAGCTTTGGGAAAGGGAATTGCCTGTGGTGGCTCAATGAGATATGCCACACCTTTCTGCACTCCCTCTGTTGATGCCATTACAGACCAACTTCATAGGTGATGATGCTTCTTAATGTCAGTATGCAGTGATCTGGTGTTGTATTGCAAATAATTGTCCAAAATCACTTAGAAACAAGAGGCCAGAAAAGGGTTATTCTTTCCACTTCTAGGTTGAGTAGCATGGGTATTTATGTGATAAAGGCATGACGTGTTCCCCCAACTATAGATCGTTTCTTAAAATTGTCTCCCTCTTGCATTGCATTTGGTTCTTCTGTATGATTTAAAGATTGAAATTCTATTTAATATGCACAACAGGGCAGGGTTTTCAAGATGGGGAAACGAGAGAGTTTATGATGGTCGAACTGGTGAAGTGGTCCAGTCTCTCATATTTATGGGACCTACGTTCTATCAGCGACTGATCCACATGGCTGAAGACAAGGTAAAATTCCGCAACACTGGTCCAGTTCACCCACTCACTAGACAGCCTGTTGCAGACCGTAAACGATTTGGTGGCATCAAGTTTGGTGAGATGGAGCGTGACTGCCTCATAGCTCACGGTGCATCCGCAAATCTGCACGAGCGTCTTTTCACTCTAAGTGATTCTTCCCAGATGCATATTTGCCAGAGATGCCAGAACATGGCAAATGTAATTCAAAGAGCAGTTCCAGGTGGCCGGAAAATCAGAGGCCCCTATTGCCGTTCTTGTGAATCTGCTGATGACATTGTTCGGGTCAATGTACCATATGGGGCTAAGCTTTTGTGCCAAGAGCTTTTCAGTATGGGTATAAGTTTGAAGTTCGAAACCCGTCTATGTTGAGCAAATCTGGATCTTTCCCATAAGTAACTTCAACTTGTAGCTGTGTTTTTTGCGTTTATGTCAGCCGCATGATGTTTTGATTTTAGATTCAGTTGTCTTTTGGTGTTGAAACTGTTATGTATAGAAGTTCTTCTTCCCTGTTCTTTTCTTTCTAGATGGTCCAACGGCCATTGATGTAGCCTGGCTTGGCTTCATTTTCATAAATCAAATTTGGAAAACAGAAAACGGCAAAACTCCTAACTTGAGTAAGTCCAATAATAAGGCTGGCGAAAAGAGGCCTACTCCTGGGCACTTAGCCCATGATCCTGTACAAGAAGCTCTTAGACTTTATTTATTGCATTATCATCAGACAAAGCTAAAGCATCGCATTCTGGTCAAAGGAAAAGCAGTGGAAAATAGGAAATGCCTAAAAATGGAAACAACAACATCTGTCATGGTCAAAAGAATAAAGCTCCTGAAATTATATCAATCCGGTTGGTCAACCCCAAGTCAAAAGGAGCAAAAGAAAAGACCCCACCAGATAGTCTGGGACAGAGACACGTCCCCTCTCCTCCCAACTCATCTGTCCCAATCTCCACGTCTCTCTCTGCTCTTTTTCTATAATAAACTAATCCCAAAACGCTAAATAAAAATCCTGCCTTTTCTCTCGTTCTCTCTAGAGTCTAGACCATCTCAGTTCTCTTCCTCGTGCGGCACAGCGTGAGCAAGAAAAACCCTCCATGCAACACAAAGACTAGGAAGTCTTTCGTCTAAAGTATAAAAAAGGCTTCTTTTTCTTGGATCCTTGTCAAAGTTATCAATTTTTTTGCTTTGTGGGAATAAGAGCTCCGAGTATTACCTTGGAGGAATAACTGTTTGCAGCCATGAACTTGAAGACTGGTTCTGGATGTGACGGTTTTCCCTTTGTCCTCGACAACGCTGCAGGTTCTGATTCATCAATTGTTGGATTTCAGGTGCTATGCTAGCTTTCACTTGGTCTCGTTGCATTCGGTTCTCGACGAAAGGTTTTAGATGTTTAATTCTTTGCCATCGTTATATGTTTTATCTGCAACCGATTTGTATTTTTCATGTGCATAGTAAGGTATTTATGTTTATTCTGAAAGGTTTTGGGATTGGATAGAGACAAGGGTCGCAGTTAAATTGCTTTTAGCGAGGTTGAACTATGTGTCCGAAATTTACTGGTTGGCTGTTAACACTTCTTCTAAATCTTCTGTGACCCGTTTTTTGGTTTTCTGATATTCTTCTGACTGAAAAAGGTTACGTCCTTGCTCTGAAATATGAGTTTTGATTATGTTCGTGATATCCAATTTTCATGGTGTGTTTTGTGAAGGTTGTTGCTTAAGACAGTCCATAAGTTTAACACGAATGCTTATAACTGCTTGTGTAGGGAAGCTTCTGTAAGTTACCATCAGAAACACTTGAAAGTAGTTTAGCTGGCACAGTGGTGAAGCAACAAGGCGTAGAGTATTATGTACATCAACCCGAGAACTGTATGGAGAATGTAACTGATGTGTATAGTTGGAGGAAGTATGGTCAGAAGCCGATGAAAGGTTCTTATTGTTCGAGAAGCTACTACAGGTGCACACATTCCAGTTGCCAAGTAAAGAAAAAAGTTCGACATTGTGATCACTCCCATCGTATCGTTGATGTCGTTTATATTGGCCAGCATAATCATGGCCCCCCTCAAGAAAAATGCAACAGGTCTAGAGGGTTTATATCATCCTCTAAGAATAAGATTGTCCTACGTGGTGACACTGGCAATCCTGCCGTTGAAATGTCAGATGGTTCAGTTACGTCAATGTGTGTTGCAGTTGCAGATGCTAAGCCATCGTTTTTCTGTATGCCTGAATCAGAACAACCAAGTTCAAGCAGTTCTAGTGGCAGTGTTGTTAAGTTTGAGGAACAAGAACCAGAGTTCAAACAATCGTAAGTTATTCCAAGGACTTGGTTCTCTTGCCAACTTTCTTTGTTTGGTTTTATATTCAATTTTATTGATCAACGTTATCATTATGTCCCAGAATCTGTTCAAATAGGGAAGGGTCCAACCAAAGTGGAACCTGTGGGCTTGCAGGCAGTAAGATTAGGAAGAAGCTTGGTGCTGAAATAGGACCAGGAAACAGGCATGTCTTTTAGCCTTTTAGTCCTCATCCTCTCTCCTATTTTTGTAGTCTTTTTGATCTGTCAATTAACAGTTGATCCGAGACAGGGAAAAAGAAAGAAGATATGTATGTCCAGCAATCAGCTTGAACACATATAAGGATCCTAAAATTGGTGTGCAAATTGGTGCTGATGAGGGCAATTCAAATGATGGTTTTAGGTGGCGCAAATATGGTCAAAAAACCATGAAGGGCAATTCTCAGTTGAGGTAGATACTTTCTAATATTTACCTTTGCATTTGTTGGACAATTCTTTTACCAGTTGATAACACTTGAAACCTGCTGCAATCCAGCGAGGACTACTTTCTGTTAGTACATTGGGAAGTAGAAATACAAACTTCACCCCATGCACCTATCAAGATTCCAACACTGTTACATTAGCAAGTACCATCAAGCCAAGCCCCTGGTGGACTACTTCCCTCGAGTGTGCAAATTTTTAGGCTATGCATCTGCATTTTCATGCATGACAATGATTTATATTCTGAGACCAAGCTTCAAGCACATTAATTGTGCTTTCTTATTATTAAATTTCATTTTCACCATTAAAATCTGAATATTCTATGGCAAGCGGCCCGAATTCTCTGTTAAATTGTTCCACTGACTGCTCATTGTGATCATCATCTTCTGCGTCGGTTACAAGTCCTTTTCATGGCTGCTGATTTCCTAATGTCCTTACTTTTATTTCCATCAGTTCCTGTCACAATTTGTTGGTCTAACTTTGATCTAGCATTTGTGAATATTAGGAGCTATTACAGATGCACATCTACAGGATGCCCTGCCCGTAAGCACGTTGAGACAACTGAAGATGATTCAACAGGCTCCACAATCACATATTTGGGGAAGCACGACCATGACGTTCCGCTAACTAAGAGACCGCGTTGCCTGAAAGGTTGTCCAGGGCTCGTTTCCTCTGCTGACACCATCAGGGGCCCTGAAAGTTTACTTGGTCAAGGCTCTTCAACTGAGTGTTCAGCAGGCCAAGAGGATATGGCTGAGGAGATCTTAGAACTTGGAGGTGAGAAGGCACTAGAGTCAGCTCGAACACTTCTCAGCATAAGAATTGGAATCAGAGATTGCCGAAAGTGACAGGATTTTTCTGCCAGTTCACTGAATCATTGGGCTCACAAATTTGCCATTTTTCTCTTCTTTTAACAAATCTTGGAGTAGAATTGTTACTTTTTTAGTAGATAAGATAGAGATGAATCAAAATGAGCATGTGGAAACCTACAGCATTAAACAGTCCCCTTTTAGTTACTAACATTTTCCTAAAAGATATGAATTACCAATCGCTTCTGATCTTAGGTAAGGTATGGGATTGGGCTTGGTTTCTATTAGCATCCCATCAAATCATGCGCCTCCGTCTTCCTCTAATTTTTCACAACAACAATTAGGGATATTAAAATTAATTAACGCAGACAAAACGAGATTTATATGCTACAATAACACATTAAATTCAAATATTTCTCGTTAATTCCAGTACAACTGTCTTAGATTGCATGCCTGTTAACATATAATGAAGAAAATCTTTTACTCTTTGATCATTAGTAAGTCGATGTATGTACAAAATTAGATATGTAATTAATATTTGTACTTCAAATCCTGAAAGAAGCACTGTACAACAGTGAATCGAACATTCAAATATCTTGAGGACACTGCTATAATATGCAGGGTCGTTTTTATCGTTTTATAGGTGTTAGGTGAAATTAAAAAAAAGGCTTCAATAAATCGACGATATACAAATATATAAACTTACATTTTTGTATGAAATGTAAATGGCCTAATTTATAAGTCTACAGACTTAACGAAATATTAAATAATCATAACATCAGCTAATAATATCTTACAAATATCATTAACAATAAATCACTAAAAATCGTAACAGTAACAACAAAATAGCAATAACAGCAATCAAACAACAATATTAAACTACAAAGCACGAAGAGAATTGCACGACCAAATATAAAGAGGATCATGATTTATGGAAAACAATTTTTTCGTATATTTCTAGATGCAAAATCATTAATAACATTATCAAGATCAATATCATATCATTCTCAATACATAACATAGCTAAACCATTTAGCCTTTCTTGTTACATTGATGACCTCAAGTAGATTT
Organism: Erythroxylum suave; assembly: GCA_027563595.1. Classification (NCBI taxonomy): domain Eukaryota; kingdom Viridiplantae; phylum Streptophyta; class Magnoliopsida; order Malpighiales; family Erythroxylaceae; genus Erythroxylum; species Erythroxylum suave. The sequence continues at coordinate 17,888,056 of JAOSBN010000008.1, read as the reverse complement.
TCAATAATTTTAACTTTGAAAAACTTCTCTCAGTTGATGCTACAATCATAGGTATAGTCAATAGAATTTGATAAGCAATTGAAACATTTGAATAACAATCTGCAGCTTTAACAAATTCTAAATTTTCAATTGTACATTAACTCATTTGGCAAATTCATTTGCAATATTTTTAATTTAGAAAAAAGATCATCTAAATCCACATCTAACACATTATCATAAGAAAAAGTTGTTGTAAAATTAGTGCAACATTCTCTTAATTTATTATTATCAAATGACCTCAATTTCTTTAAATCAAATAAGAATCAAAAAATATTATCAAATGTCGTTAATTGTTCAAATCTATTCTTCAACGAATCAATTACTATATCCACAACAACTATAAAGTAATTATCTCTGAAAGAATCCTCAGGTCATTGTATTGCTCCATTATGATTAATTTCATCAAATTATCTTTTCTTAATAATACAACAACTATAAAGTGTAGGCTCTATATTCATCTCAAGTGCAAGACTTTTGACAATATTCATACTAGAGTTAAACCCTTCATCTCTGTATTTCTCAAAAAATATCATCACTTCTTCCAATTGCTTTATGGTAACATTAATGCACATATATTTAGATTGCAACTTTTTACTCACCATGTTAATAGCGAATAAAATATCATACCAAATAACCATACCAAGTAAAAACTCAAAACTCTCAAATACACTAACCAAGCTTTCTGCTTCACTCTTGGACTTGATATTATCACAAAATCTAGATAATTCCACCAAAACCAATGTTATTTGAGGAGCTTGAAATTTAATAGCTTTAACACTTTTTATTTGACTCTCCTAACGAGTGTTAGACAATGATTTCATAGTGAAGCCTAAAACATTATCAAGCAAAACCTTCCACTTTTTAGGAGAACTTGAAAATAATGCATATATACATTGCACGACTCCAAAAAAATGAAACAACTTTAACACAAGATGTGTCATATCACTAAGAGTAAGTTTAGGATTATGACAAGCACATGTCATATATAATGCTCTCGGATTTATTTCAAGTAATCGCTTTTAAACCCCTTGGTGTTTTCTCTTCATATTAGAACCATTATCATAACTTTGACCCCTTACATTATAAACATTAAGATCAAGAGAATTAAATACATTCAATAATTTATTGAAAAGTCTCAATCCAGATGTGATATCTACCTTTAAGAACTCTAAAAAATACTCCTCTATTTTTTTTATTTGACATATTCACACATCGTACTAAAAATCTCATTTTTTCTTGATGGCTCAAATCTGGAGTACAATCAAGAATAATAGAAAAGTATTTCACCTTTTTAATGATCCCTATGATAAAACTTCTAACACTATGGGCCAACAGAGAAATCAACTAATTTTGAATTTTTTAACCAAGATAATGATGTTGAATTTCATTATTTTGAATACATTTAACATGATCTTGCATTATTACATCAAATCTAGCAATGATCTCAGTCAATTATAAAAAAATTACCATTACCATTTTAGTAAAGTTTCTCATTGGATCCTTGAAAAGCTAAATTATTATTATATCAAATCTAGCAATCATATCATTCAATTATAAAAAAATTACCATTACCATTTTAGTAAAGTTTCTCATTGGATCCTTGAAAAGCTAAATTATGTTTAGCATGATATTTCACAACAGAAACTATTATTATCAAAACTTGTCTCTAACGTTCTTTCTCCTTTACAATTTCTTATTGCAAATATTTATCAACTATTTGATTTTTGCTCAATCTTACTCTTAATTCATTCCAAGTTCTCATATTAGTCATATGTTCAATGCAATTCTCATGTTCTTTGAGTCTCTCACTAAGATGCTTCCAATCTTTAAATCCATTATTTGCTAATCCATTTTGTTTGTTATTAGATTTGAACAACGTACAACCAAAACAATATACTTTATTTATATGTGTAGAATAAACCAACCATTTTCTATCGCTAATCTCTTCATTACTCAAATTTCTATAATAATAAGAATATGAAAAATGACGAAAGATATTGTCTAAAGGAAACACAAGATTCAATTCTCTTATAGGCCTTTTTTCAACTAAAATATCCCTTACTTTATTATCAAGATTATCCCAATTTCTAGGATCATAAATATCCGATATAGGGCTTACTTGCTCATCTGCCTTAAATTTTCTAAAGTAGATGTATTTGGTACATGATCATGTTCACTCAAATTTCTAATATCCTCATGAATATGAATCTCATCACTTAAGTTTTCTTTATGTTGTTCAAAACTACCTTCACCTAGTTCCTCGGGACTCTCACTAAAGGAGTCAACTCTTTTTAAAAATTTATTAATTGCTCCTTTTTAGGATTCTATCGACTATTCTACTTGTTTTCTTTTTTTCCTATTTTACTTCCAAACAAATGCTTTTTTGGCAGCATAATATAAACCAATTATAACACAGTTAGACTAGAAAAAGAACAAAAGCACTTGTATGAAACTGGAAGAAGTATGCAGGCACAACCAAACACTAATTTCTAAAAATACAAGAAATTAGCATACTTAGGAAAAATATAGTAAATAATATTCTAAGTTATTAAATATTCTAAGTTTCCTACGTCAAATATTATCCTATTATATAAGTTTTGGAAATGATTGAATATTTTTTATTTTTTATTTTTATTACAACATGTTTAATAGAATCATACGTATTTTTATAATAAAAGAAACTATTTAAGTAGTCTTTGAATTGAGTAATTTAAATTATTTGATTTAGTTATATTATCACTAAACTTATATGAACTCTACAAGAACACAAATCCAACAATTATTACGTTACTTGTGGCAAAGTATAATGAAAATTACAATTGCAAAAATTAAATTATTTATTAATATTTAATTATTTTTATAAATAATAAGTAATCTAAAAATAAAAAAAGGAGAAACAAAAATGAATACAATATCATTTAATATTAATGTTATGATTTAAAATGCTAATATAATGTCCATGTTAATGACAAATTACAAATTAATTATAACATATTCAAATATTTAATAAGTTAAAAATATATTAAAAATCAGAAATTTTATCTTTAAATTACACTCAGAACTTAGAAGACAGAATTGTGAAATTTTTTTGCTGCCAATTTTTGAGTTAGAGTACCTTAGATGCATATGTTGATGAAAATAAATAAATTAGAGAGAAAATACACCTAAGTACTTCAAAATTATTTATAAGTATAAGAAGTTAAAATGTTAACTTACGTTAACTTTCGAAAATTAGAGAGAAAATACACCTAAGTACTTCAAAATTATTTATAAGTATAAGAAGTTAAAAAGTTAACGTTAACTTCGAAAGTTAACGTAAGTTAACATTAACTTAATCAAATGTTGCATTACTCTACCAACGTTCTCTACATTTATAACTGCATTTATGTTGATGGTCATTTATTACACAAACGTTAATAGTCATTTATACACACACGTTGATGGCCATTTAATGCTACCTAAAGCTTGACAATGTTTCCTTTCACTCCAAGACCGAAATTCTCCAAAACAAAAAAAGTTACATGCTTGGGGCCCTTTTTATGGTATTTTTGGCACTGATAATATGTTCCTAATTATCTTTTTATATTAGTGCAACCCATAAAAAAAAGTTACATGTTTGGGGCCCTTTTTATGGTATTTTTGGCACTGATAATATGTTCCTAATGATCTTTTTATATCAATGCAACCTATAACTACTATTTTTTGTATTAGATAACCTCTCAATTATGCATAGAAATTGGTACATAAGATAATTTATTTAACAAATTAATAATTCAAAATTAAGTGATAATTTCAATTTAGTTGACAGTTATAAATTTAGTCATGTCTTCATTCTCGTTAAATCATCTCTTTAATAAGTGAATTGTAATTTTTTCGTGATTTCATTTTTTTAAAAAAAGAGTGATAAACACATAAAATTCTATTTTATTAATTGAATCATCTATTTGGAGACATAATCATAGATAAAGTGTCATTTATTTTTTACAAAAATCAGCATTCGTACTCAAAGTCAAAGCATATTAATGCACATTGTCATCAAACAAGGAATACTCTCAACTTTCAATTATTCTAACTTGACAAAAATCATAGTAATAATAATGGAGCCAACATAATAACAAGGCCTCCTCTTCCTACAAATATTAAAAGACTTTCACCTTAAGTGCACATAAGTCTTTGAATTTTCATTTTGTCAAATTAACATTAGATATTCATTAAGAAGGAAATAAATGATTACAAAAACAACTAATTTATAATTAAATATTAGCCTCTGCAATCTTCTTATTTCACAAATTGTATATTCATCATTATCTTAACTTATATCAATTGATCGTATAGCTTATGCATATCATCCATAAATTGATCATCTTTTAATTTTTTTATTCTCAAACTTCAATCTTTATCATCATTCAATTAATTCATAATAGATTTGCCTTTCTCATAAAAATCTTCAACTACCTATAGAGAAATGTAAATATTTTTTCCTAAAACAACGTAGTAATAGAAAATAGTTATAATCAAATAATAACTGTTTTATTATTAACAACTTACCTACATCATAATTAGGAATCCATAAATTCTTCTTTTAAGATTGCCATTAGTTCAAAAAGTTATCATAGGACTTGGACTTCTACATTGAGAAAAAACCAGTCATTACATTACTTTTGACTATGACTCGTCATTGATTTGGAAGATTCATCATTCATTATTCTTACTTAAAACCTATAACAATCAACTATCAAATATAAGTGCATGAAAAGAAGATAAAAAGGCAAGAAAGGTGGTTATCTTCGATGAGAGAGGGAGTTCTCTTCCTTCTCTCTAACCTTTTCACCTATCATTTTACCCCCTTTTTTTGTTGTTAACTATTCCCTCATCTTGCATTCCTTACTATTGTTGAAACATGTGAACTTGTCGTTAATTTACACATCTTTCTCCAATATTGATCAACCTCTGTAAACTTGCTCCTTTTTGGAGAGAGCTTTGTAGGGGATATTTTGGTCCCTCCTCTACCTTTTTTTCGTTCTTACCTTTAATTCTTCTATTTATGGTAACTGTAGCTTTACCTCTATCAAAGTTGTTCTTTTTCTTCAGACATATTTGCCTCTCAAACCAACAACCATATTTGCCTCCATCCCTTCATCTTCAGACATAACTTAAATACCTCCAACCTCTCCTTTAAACTTAACCTACACTCGCTTATCCCCTTCACAACAATATGGTGAAAGAAAGACTTGTGAGCAGGTACTAGGAGGAAATGTTGAACTTTCTCTACACTTTTGTCCTCCTAAGGTTGAAAATGGGAGGGTTATAGTATTCACGGACCTAAAAACTCTTTAAGAGGGGGTTAGATCATGGGACAACTCCCTGGTTGGGTCCTTTTAGGACAAGAAACTTGTCTTTTTTGCAATTCAAAAATGAACTACATCAACTTTAAAAAAATAAAGGATTAACAGAGGTGTTGTTGTAGAGGATAAGATATTATGTTCATTTTCTCCTTTAAAGCTCAAGCTCTCAAAAGGATGGTCCATGGCATATTTTTAACTTTCCTCTCTTCTTACAACCTTAGTAGCCAGGATTTCAGTTTAAGCCCAGCAAGCATAGAGTTATTCCTATGTGGGTGAATTTACTTAATGTTCCTCTTGAATATCGAATAACTAAAAGGATGAGTATGATTGTTAGTTTCCTAGGTAAACCTCTTCTCTTGGATGAAAATACAGCAAAAAGAAAAGGGTTAGGATATGATAGATTGTGTGTTAACATGGAGATTTCAAAGGATCTACCTAAATGTATCCCTATAATGAGGTTGGGATATGATGGAGCACTTTTTAAAGATAATGTGTACATCCATTACCAATGGAAACCCTCTCTTAGTTCCAAGGTAAAAAAATGGATACTATTTCCAAAGAAGTGATTATGAGGACTTATCAGGAGAAAGAAAAACTAATACGGGCTAAGAGTCACCCTCCATTTTAGAGGGGCCAGCTCCTTCCCCTACGACAGAGAAAAAACAAGCTGAAATTTTAGTATCTAAGTTTGGGGAGTCAATCTAGGGAAAGAGTAGATGGATTTGAATGTAGAGGGACAAAATTCCACATTAAATATTGAGGGGAAAACTATAATGATTCAAACTAACTCTCCTTCGTCTGGTGAAAGCAAAGAAGATGTTACCTTAATTGAACATTTTCAATTAGTGATCAAAAGGAAATCCAAAAGGAGCAAAGGTAAAGGCTCCATTAAACTCATTGATTAATGAAATTATTGCATGGAATGTAAAGAGAATCAATTGTCCTAAAAAGCTAATAGCTTTAAGGGATTTTGTTTTTAATAGCAAGTCATGTAATATTGCTTTTTAAAAAAAACCAAAATTAGATCTGAGAATCTTAAAATGCTGAATAAACTGGGTACTTGGTGGAAATTTATTTATAATCACCAATGTGACCCTAATTTTGTGGATGTTGAAGTTTTTGAGATATAAATGAAGGTAATTCAATTGAAATGGAGATTTATTTAGGATAAGATTGAGATTTTCTCTTCGATTATCTATAGTGCAAAGCATGCTTTTCAAAGAAAGGAGTTATGGAATAGCCTACTAGAATTCCATAAAAGGGTAAGCGGACCTTAGTTATAAAGTGGAGATCTCAATTTAACTCTATTCAAAACTAAATAAGATGGTCACTTCAGTTTGAAAATTTTCTCCACTGATTGCAGTAACTGTGTGGGAAAGCTAGGCATTTTTTAATATAAAGTTTCAGGGTCACTACTACATATGGACATGTAAGTAGTGTGGAAAATGGTCATTAACATGTCCCAGTTTTCTTAAAATTGGATCGGTCATTGGTTAACATAACTGGATAGCCCAGTTTCCTAAAAGTGGACAACCTTTATAGATCCTTTATTCTCATATCACTCCCCAATCCAAGTGGAGAATCTCTTCCATAAATCTAAAGAAGAGGTCTTTTTAGGTTTAATAACTTCTTGATAAAGGATAGTGGCTTTCAAAAAGCTCTTCCAAGGGGATTAGAGGCACCTATAGAGGGCATACCTTAATATATTTGTGTCTAATGACTTAAGGCACCTAAATTAGAAATGAAAGATCTAATGAATAAAAAAAGGCACCACCACACAACAAGTTGTTGACAAAGCTAAGGAGGCACTCACACTTATACAGGGAGAGATAGCTAGGAATCCTAGTAATGATCTACTTTAAACAAGAAGAGTGAACTTTTGAGAGATGATTTATTAGCTAGCAAAGATTAATTTATCCTGTTGGAATGTATTGATTTCTTCTTTAACACTATTTTGGCTAGAAGTAGTGCTAATATAATCTATTCATTATCCATGCCTGATGGTGTTATACTCTCTTAGATAAATGATCTTCTTACTGAAACTGAAAAGCTTTTTAGGGGATTTTATGGTTACCTTCCAATTCATCAGAATTCCTTCTGTCACTTTCCTTTATTAAGAAGAGGATTACCTAAGAGCAAGGAGCCTTAATCATTAAGTCTATTGGAGATAAAGAAATACAAGTAGTCTCTTTGATGAATCCTAATAAAGCCCCAAGTTCGGATGGCTTCAATGGTTTCTTTTTTTCAGAAGGCTTGGCAGGATATTAGTCCCATGGTGAAGAGAGCTATAAAGGAATTCTTTTTTAGAGGTACTCTTCTTAAAGAGACAAATAGGACTCATATATGCATGATACCTAAGATTTCTAGTCCAACTTCTTTTAAGGACTTCAACCTTATTACGTGTTTGAACTTCCTTTACAAGGTGATTTCTAAAAGCCTATCAAATAGGCTGAAGACAATTTTGATTTCTCTTATCTCTGATAATCCAACTACCTTTATGCAAGGCAAAAATGATTAGTGACAATGTCTCAAATTGTTCAAGAGCTAATAAAATGATATCAAAGTAAAAACTATCCCCTAATTGTTTCATCAAAGTTATTTTAGGAAGACTTTTGATTATGTTGAATGGGTTTTATATTACAAACCTTAGAGACTTTAGGATTCCCTATAGTTTTTATCAAATGGATTCAAGCATGAATCACTCCCTCTTCCTTCTCAAGGTTGATTAATGGTGTGCCCACTGGAATATTTAGGAGTGCTAGAGGCCTAAGACAAGGGGATCATCTATCTCCTTATCATTTTAATCTCTGTATGGAGGTACTTACACATATGCTTATTCACAATGTGAGGAAGAGTAGACACTTTATGGTCCATAGCAAATGTAAAAATGTGGGGCTTATTGACTTATGCTTTGTAAATGAACTTTTACTCTTCTCTAAGGCTTATTGTAAATTGGCGGAACTATTTGCCTCTACATTGCTTTCTTCTAAAGACCTCTCGAGGCTGGAAATAAATTTCCAAAAAAGTCACTTCATCTTGGCATTTAGTGTAAATGGGTTGGAAGATAGCCAAATCACAACTATGATTAGAAAGTTAGCTCCTTTGATTGATTTGGGTCTCCTTATCACTACTAGATGGATACAATTCACATAATGTTATCCTTTAGTAAAGAAGATACAAAGAAGACTAAATATGTAGGCTAATAAGATTATCTCTTTTAGAGGCAAATTGCAACTCATAAAGCTAGCGTTTTAGCGTTAAATCCTTTACATGTTTTCTAGTCCTCTAATATGTTTCTAACAAAAGGAGTTATTAAGACCTTGGAGAAGTCGTTTAAAATATTCCTTTTGGGAAAACCTAAATTCTAAACCATTCCAAACTAAAATGGTTTCAAGTTTGTAAGAGAAAGGAGGAGGGTGGGTTTGGGTTAATCTCTATTAGTACCATTAACAGAGTTATGTTGATTAAAAAGCTATAGAATATCTTGTTAGAGAAGGACTTAGTATGGATCGAGTGGCTTCATGCTTACATCCTTAAAGTGAAAAACATTTGAGCCATTCCTATTAAAACTTCCTTCTCTTGGTTCCTAACTCAAATTCTTAAGCTAAAGTCCTTATCGGAACCAACTGTGCTTTGCAAGATTGGAAATAGAGAAAAGGCCTCCCTTTGGTTTGATAATTGGATAGTCAGAGGCCCCATTATCAAGATACCTCAAGTTATGCTTTATTAGAATTTATTTCCTGTCCACTCCAAGGTTAACTCTATCCTAAAAGGAGGGTAATGGAGTAATATCCTTTCAGAGTTGTAGTATCTCACCTCCTATTTATTTACCTAATCTTGGAAGAAAGGAGACTTATCAATGTCTCTATTAACTTCCAAGTTTTTTTTCTCCTCAAGATTTAGGGATTAGATGGACTAGAATAATTCAAAGGTTGAATGGTTCCCTATTGTGTAGCATCTGTCTCCCATTCCTAGTTACTCTCTCACTATATGGTTGGCAACTCTGAATAAAGTATGCTAGACAGAATGTCCTACCTAAATAATGATCCTAAATGCATCCTATGTAGAGGAGAGGAAGAGTTTAGAGATCATCTTTTCCTTTTGTGAACTTTCTTAATTTATTTGGAGAAGAATACATGATTTGTGTTTACTATCTAAAATGAGGAGTAAGTTTACGGAAAATTTTAATTGGCTCCTAAAATTGAAAAATATCACTACATCCAATAAGGTGGTATATATCATCTCCTTCACCTTAACTGTTAAGGAGAATGGCGAGAGAGAAACCTAAGAAGATTTTAGAACAGGGCTCATACTAAAGAAGAGATTATGTTCTCCTTAATTTTTGGAATTAGGGAGAAATTATTCTATATATCAAGAATAGACAGAGTTTGTCCTAATATAGCAGGCTCGTAGAGAATCAACTAAAAGCATGCTTTGATTCTATAAGAAAAAGCATCCAACCAACAACAATCAAAGTGAAGAAATTCTATTACCTGAAGAAGAATTGAGTTATCCGTAAAGGGGTTATGATCTCTTCTTTGGAGGATATGATTACCTTTATAATCCCTCTTGAAGTTTTGTACACTTGTGTATTCGTGATATTTTCACTTGTTCCTATGGATTACATAACTTATCTGAAAGGGTAAGAGAATTAAGATCCAAATCTAAAAAACTGCTTAATCAAGAGGTGATGAGACTCTTAACTGCTGAGCAGACTAGGAGGCATGACTCTCTGCAAGGTCCAAAGGATTGGAATACCTAATTTGATTCTTTTTTTTTTGGATATTTCGAAAGGTTATTATGAGTGTAATAACTAAGCAACATTGTCATGTTTTATGAGGTCTCAACAACGCATTTTAGGAAGCTGGCTAAGGGCCTATCGTTTTAGGAAAGGTTATTTTTAACCATATGTCATTACGTTTGTAAGACAAATCCCTTTATTCTCATCCGTCTATTAAAAAAGTTTATGGATGTCATTTGTGGTGTGTCTTGATTTGAGTGAAGCTACTTACCTCTAGCGTGTGTTTTGACTGAGCTTAAAATGCTCTGTGGATGCTGAGAGAATAAGGTTTGAGACGTGGAGAATTTATGAATGTTCACTCTAGTGATTGACATGCACTAAGTTTATTAACTCAATACTATCAATTTGTTTGGTATTTGTATGATACCAAAGGTCCATAGTCAATTGTTAGTTCTTTACAAAGGATTTACTGGTTCTCCAATTATTCTAATGAAATCATTTTTAATTTTTCAAAAAAATAAATGTATGACACAAACCAATATAATACATAACTACTAAAATATGCATCCAATACATACATGATAAGTGTAAATTGCATCGTGTTTTAGGGTATAGTTTGATATGTTTTTAGTTGTTAATTCAATCATTTAGTATGTGTTTAGGTTAGAATTGTGTTATTTTGATAATTATTTGTGTTTTAAGTGTTTTATGGGTTAGTACAAGTCTTTGATCTTAATTATTATGTTTTTGAGCTAACTTGATGTATTTGCTAGTGTTTTAGGGTCAAAATCCAAGAATGGAAAAGTTTCGGAAACATTCGGGCAGAATCAACGACCCATGATTATGGCATGTTAGGCCACAGTCGTGACAGAAGCACCAGAGTTAGCCAACGATCGCGGCCTGCATGTCACGATTATGACAAAAACGCAAGAAATTGCCCACGATCATTGCCTACATGCCAAGATCATGACAGAAGGCTCGGATGCGGCCCTCGATAGTAGCCTGTGTTAGACAATGCATAGACACTCAAAAACGTCAAGTTTTGAGAGATTTTTAAACCTTTCAAATCCTATAAAAACCCTAGGGCTACTTAGAACACAAAAGATATTCCCAAGAAAAAGAGGTTGAGGGGAGCTTTTGCATCAGTCACCTTGAGAAACCCTAGAGAGAACTCATTGAAAGATTGAGGAAGAGAAGAAGGAAGAGAGAAGAGGGAAAGAAGTTGACTTGACGTAGTTCCCGGATCAGGAGGTTTTCTGACATCACCACTTCCCTTCCTCCATTTCAATTGAATTTCTTATTTATTTTCAGTTTTATCATTGCATAGAATTGGAGTGAATAGTTGATGATAGAATTTAAAATGTCGATGATGTTCTAAACTCACCTTTGGACTTTTATGCTTGAATTAATGAAATTTGATTGTTTATTTATTTATTGGATTTGTTATGATTTAATTATGCGATTGCATAATTTGATAATAAACTGAGAGAGTGAATCGAATGAAAACGATTAAATTGGGCTAATGATAGTTAGGTGATATAATAAAAATTAGAATTAAATTAAATCGGTAAATTGTGTGAAAAGAAATCTTGCATAAGTTTTTGATAGTTTATTACATAACTAATTAGAGTTTTAGATAGGTTGTAAATTGAGAGATTGCAACTTCCATAATCTGATTAGGGTTTATGATTTAGGGTTGATAGTTATAACTAGAAGGAAAGCATTCAATCATAGGATCGTCTAGAACTAACAATCCAGTAATTCATAATAATTAGGTTAGCATTGAAGATAGGTAAAATTTTCCTTCTCTCAATTAGTAATTTCCTTAGATTAATTCTTAGGTGTGTTGTAATTGCTTAATAATTAGTACTTCCATGATTGATTCTTAATTTAATTTGATTGATTGAATTTAATTTTCGTTTTAGTTAGTTGCTTCTTGAATTTTTTATACTTGTTTCTAGCCTTAGATTTTAAGATTAGATTATCCCTCCTCATGGAATTGACTCTTTAAGTATTACGCTAACGAATCATGCACTTGCGTATTATTGAGGGTTATTTATTAAACTTACACGCAACAAACACCCGAAAAATACACAATAAGAGATGAGCAATTATGTGATGAATAATTTTCTATTAAGCTAATAAATATATTTTGGTGCTCTTCCTAAAAACTTATGCTTCTATGCTTGTTTATTGCCTTTGTGTGTGTGTGTGTGTGTGTATACTTAAAAAATTTTGATGAAAGCAGCAAATTATACGTATTTATCCTCTAGCCCAAAAACAAAGAAGCTAAGATTTGTTTTGAACATGTCACACTTTTCCTCGGTTTTGTGCATGAAAAAAATTCATAATAAATACAGAAACCAAGCTACAAACTCAATTTCCCTTGCTCAAGTTTCCTAAACAAATATTAAATTTTTTATAATGTAAAACTCCTAAATAATCAAATCATGATGTAACCTTTGCTAACTGTCAATTTCTCTACCTTTTATGTGCAATCATCTTTCTTTCTTTTTTTCACCCGTAACGACTTTTTAGAAGATTTCTTGGAACTTCTCCCCTCATCCATTGTCAAAACTCAACACTGATTTTTGGCAAGGAACTCACCTCCTATTTGAAAAAGAAAGATAAACAAATTGCTTATTTCGACGGGCTGTCACAGCCTAAGCTAATTCTTTCGATAAATTACTTTGATCACCTAACTAGGAATCACTGGATGAATGAGTTCTCCTTTGATGGGTTACTAATAATTGGCTTTTGCAATTAATATTTGTTGAGAGATGTACTTGAATATTTTAACCATTCGAGGAGAAGTTTGTTAAAGATGGTTAATTTATTTGGCTGGTGGTAAATTGTAACTAATTACAAAAGTTTGGAACAAATTCGAGTGCTTCCAATCTTCCGTCAACTTGAATATGAGTGACTTTCCTCCAGCTGTTCAACTTGGACAACGTACGGCGAGTTCCAGTCAACATCGAAAATAGTTTGGAGTTGTGAAACAATGGCGGGGCTGTATGTCCCGAATCCGACACCTGATGTTGTGTAGAAATAATCCCACACAAGATTGCTTGTTCCAATGTGGGCTCGCACATCACTAACTGCATATTTTCCGTGGTTGACCCTTGTGTACCCTGGATATAAGTTCCCTGTATAAGTGCCATTGCTCTTTGCGGGACCCGTCACGTTGTAACCTGGAATCACGTAGTATTTGACCTCTACTTTTCCGGAACAGTTGTTGTACTTGGAAGATGAACATAAGATGTTGGTGTAGAGGAGAGACTTCAAATACTGATGTGTGTTGTCGATAAAATGTGCCCAGTATGCTACTATTATCTTTACTTTTGCGTGCTTGGAGAAGACTACCTATCCAAGTCATTAGAAATAAAATGGTGACAAAGAACAAAAGCCGCAACACCTGTACAATAAAAGTAAGGCACGACATCCCAAAATGACTAATAGAATGCCTTCACGACATTACCAATGCTAAGTAGCTCACAACTTGCTATAGATATGCAGCAATATTATAATGGTTTAGACATAACATACCTCTGATACTGCAGAGGTAAGGGACGACCAGTATACTTTTCGTTCAGTATACTGCGACTGACCCAGCCAGTCCATGGTACTAATCCTAACTGTGCCTCCTCTGGAAACAGATTTAATTGTATCTATCCATGCCTGCTCATCAGCCTGATAACTGCCAAATGATAGCTGCAACCAGGATAGTGTCAATAGTGAAGCATGAAAAGAAAGGTCAAAACATCGGCACTGCAGTCTTTAGCAACAGACGTTAGATGTAGGAAATAAAATTAAGACGAATATTGTAGTAATCATTTTGTCTATGACAATAATAAGATGTAGGCATCTAAGATGCAGGAGTTTTTACTTTTTATTTCCATACACTCATTCTTGTCATAAAGTTTCATTTCCAGCAGTTAGTTGATAGAACTAGAATATTATAGAAGGATGAAGTTGAATCCTTGACCATATCTAACACCATTTTTAAAACAAGTGACTTAGAAAAGGCAAAACAATTACCTCAGGGGGAGCAAAAGATAGATAGCTCAGTTGAGGTTCCAAAGTTGAATAGTTGCTCCCAGGAGTTTCAATTGGGACATTAAACATATATGGGTCAGATAGTGCAGGGTAGCCTGTAACGTATGGAACCTTGAGAAAATGAGGAAGTGGTGAGCTGTGGACAGAGAATTAGAACCACCTTAGTAATAATTAAGTTGTTCAAGGTACTTCCTTAACTCTTCTTTCCAGTGAAACAGTGGAGTTTTGTTTTGATTCTTTAAAGAAAAATCTTAGATATCAATAATTTTTATGACCAACTAACAGATCAACATGCGTCTTCTTCTACATAGAAATGCAGTCCATGAATAAGCATTTGAGGCCGAATGCTAGCAAATCAAATTGAAGTATATTAAAGCATTACAGCTCCATTGCATGAGTTGTTAACTTCGGCAATAAGAATCTCAAAATAGTTACTGAAAGCCCTCTTAGAGGTCCTCATACACATTTGGGAAATACAGGTCTGCAGTAGGGATGTCAATGGGCAACCCATGGGTCTAGATTCAAGTGTTTTCCCAGGCCGGCTTGAGGACCAACTAGTCTAAGCAAAACGACATTGTTTTGCTTAAAAGAGTTGGACCTTGGGTAGGCTTGGGCTAGGCTGGATCCAATTAAGAAAAACATTATTTTACACTTTTAATTTTAAAAAATTGGCGGGATTGGCCCATGGGACAGTCCATTGCCATCCCTAATCTGCAGTAATCAGACATATGCAACAACCGATAAAAAGCAACCACTTTGTGATGCTCTTGCACAATTAATAATGCAAAGGCAACTAAAAGATATCCATTATTGCCAAAATCAACATGTATGAGAGACATAGGACTTGCAAGTGCGACAAATCAAAGCCACACTGACATGGGTGTGATGCACACTCCCCACCGACCCACACCAATAAAACATTTAAATTTGCATGTCTTGCAAACTAGCAATCGATATCCCCAACACAATATCATGGAGAGAAATTCCAGCTTTGATTTCAGATCAATAGCATAGAAAGGAAAACTCAAAAGAGAACAGTTGTATCACAAACCATTGCTTTGAAACTTTTACATCAAAATATCATTTGCTTCCATGCACTAGAAACAAAGACAACGACATCTTATTTACCTGCATCTTGCCTTATAATCAAGGAAATGAGACCAGCATGGAACTTTTCTATTAATCTGCCATTGTTGATCAACAACTGTTCTTGTGTGGGTTGATGAATTTAATGATGCAAGTTTCCAAAGGTTCCCAAAATATGTCTCAACACCTCTTGCTATTTTTGGACAACCAACAAGATAAACACCAACCTCCTTGACCTGTTAGCACTTTATGTTTTCACAAAGATGACTTTTATCACAACAGGAAAAATGAAGGATAAAAGTTGAAACTATCTGAACTTGTATTAAAATTCAATTACACATCCAAACAATTTATGAGTAACATACCTGAGTGAGAGATTTCCAATCATTGTTTGCAGATCCAATATAAACGTCCTGATTATCAGATATCCAAACTTTGGCATGGACTATGCCAGAACCCCACCATTTTCCCATCAACAAAGTAACACTTTTCACATTTGGCCTTCCTGAAGCAAGCTCAGTTGGTTCATTCGTGTAGTCAGGATACACACCTGAGTGCTGTAGTAGTCTGAAAGAAATTCAACCAAAGAACAAAATCAGTATGAGGGAAGGGGGAAGAGAAATAAGGGTTCTCTTAATAAGGGGTGCAAAATTGTAAGATTCAGGGTGTTTAAAAGACGTCGTCAAATACTTTACTTTGCAAGTCAAAAATCACAAAATTAGGAAAGGAAACATAAACGGAGGCATAAATGTCAAACAAAGATCCTTTTCCACATAATCTAGGCAAACGAAAGGCCAATTTAACTCCACAATCCAATCAAATGCACTTCAAAAGTTAAGACTTGCACAATATTATACAAGGCAATCCATCACACATAATTGACTTTCCCTGATATTGGCAAAAAAAGTTGCAAATGAGCACGCGTACCTGATACTAACATTACGATTGGCAGCATCCTCAATGGAATTATAAACAGCAGAACCCTCATGAGCACCAAATCTCTTCAACTCATCTTTGGAGTACCCATAATCCCCAGAACGAAGATCTTCTGGATGAGCTCTTAGCTGCCAGTACTGAGCTATTATGTCCAATTTCTTGGTGGAGTTGGATGCCAGCCAACGGAACACATCCCCTGTAGACAAAACACAAAACAATAGTGACCACGTCTCCTATAATATCTCTCTTCGGTATATAGTTATTATAGTTTCTTGAAACAGACGAGCGAGAGAGCATGGAGAAGCATCGTACCGGTGGACAAAACGCCAGGGACACGACGGAGATGGGGCATGTCAGTGGGAATGGACTGGACCAGCCATGCCTTGCATTGGGGTCCGCGGGATAGCTCGGAGGAGGCTACTACTACACTCAGATTAAGAGTCACGAACAGTAATAGCAAAGATAATGAAATGCAAATTCTTTTGAACCCAACTTTCATCTTGCTTGGAATTGTATTCATTTGACAACTTGAATGAGTTCGTCTTTCTCCGAGCTGTGAATCAACCCCCAGCTGCAAAACCGAGAAAAGGGTGGGACTGGGAAGGCTACCAAAGCCGCATGGTCGGCCCCATATTGTTGGAGTCAATGGGATTACCTTACCGTCGCCGGCTGATTGCGTGATCTCCCAAACTCGGTAGTTTATTAATCCTTGTCTCGTAATCTACATTATCTTGCGCATAAAGTTCCTGGAGACCTGTTCAAATTATCTATTATATCCAATGGATTAAATCGAAAATTTAGAAGGTCTGAGTTGTAAAAATAAGGACAAACAAGTCTTTTGAAACCTCAAAGTTCATATAAAATATAAGACTAACAATTTTAGAATTTTACAGAACTATTTTGTTATCCTCACAAAACTCATGACATCCTTCGGATTTTGTCAATTTCTTATATTTTAAGTGGAACCCTTCACCGATTCTTTTTAATGCCCTTTTTTCTCCTTTATATTCATCGTTGTTGGCCATCAATATATGAAAGAGTTCAACAATTTTATGCATGTTTTTAATAAATGTCCAAATTCTAAATTTTGTTAATTGTAACAACTCAAGCATGTTATTTTCTATAGATTGCTGCTACGTATCCACACTTATGCAATGATCGTAAAAAGTTTACAAGTATAAAAATAATAATAAATACCCACCAACCATCAATGCTTCACAAATTATGTGCCAAATAATGAACAAGTTGAGCATTGTCAAAAGGCTTAATTTTATCATTGTTAGTGTTAATTTCCATGGTGTCTTTTGACTCTTATCAAGCTCCGTGAAAACGAATTTTGTTCCCATCATATAGTTAGAGTAATCGTTGTCAATGAACCACACTTCATTTGAAACATCATTAGTATTACTAAGTCATAAATTGTTTACTCTCCTCGACATTTTCAACTATTGTAAAATTCATTTGCTTATCCTTGTATTAGCAATCAACTTTCATATGCTTAAACTTTTTGTAATAATGGTATTGGATACCACTTTTGTTGCCTCTATTTTTACCATGCAACTACCTTATTTGTCCATCATGGCCTTAGACTTGGAAACCTCCTCTTTAGCAACCTCTTCCAGTTGATTTTTTGGACTCGACAACTTTATTTAATGACTTCCCCTTCATTTGAAATACCTTTTCAACATTCTTTTCAGGTAATGTATTTAGTCTTGCCTGATAAGCTTGCACATAACCTATTCGTTAATCAAATAAGAATATATTCATATCCTTAGACTCCATAATAGCTGCTACTAAACTTAGGAGATAAGTCCCTCAACACTCTTGCAATAATTGTTTGATTAGTAATATTTTCACCAAATAAATGCATCTTTTTAGTAATTGTAGTTATTCTAAAATGGAAATCTTGCATTGATTCCCCTCTATTCATACTCAAAGTTTCAAATTCTCATTGAAGAGATTGAAGTTTACCTTATAATTCCTTCTCTAAAATTTTCCAAGCTTCTTTTGAAATAGTGCCTATTGCAGTTCTAGCAAAAATATTGTCATGAACAGCTTGCTTGATTATCACCATCACCGTTGAATCCTTCTTTCAATTCTCTCTCAACCAAATATTTTTATCTAAGTCTTCATATCCCTTATATACAAAATCCCAAAGATCTTGAGACTTCGAATTATCTCTCATCGGAATATCTTGATCTGAGTCTTCATATCCCTTATATACAAAATCTCAAAGATCTTGAGGCTTGAGCAAGGTCTTCATTGCTCCAAAATTGATAATTTTTCCCTAGAAAATTGCATTTATTGGCATGGAATTTGAGCTTATGGTTGTCATAGCTAAAGGTAATTTCTTTTCTTTTCCTTTTTTCTTTTCTTGGCTCAAGTGTTTGTGGTGGAGGAAGACAATTAAAGGTTGAGATTTTGAATGACCACAGACTCTCTTTCTTACTTTTCACTTTACACTCTTACTTCCTTTTGCTTTTTGATGAATAAGCTATTATGGAGAAAAATGAAAAAAGTATCTCATGGAGATAAGACAAAGTGAAAAACTTTGCAAGCTATTCTTTTTATCCTCTCTCACAAGCCTAAAATAAAAATTACTTTCATACCAAAATTGTTCGTCATTAAATACAAAAAAAAAACACTTTTCCAAAATTCCACACACAGTTCATTACTAAAAATAACCTTTAAATAGGTGAAAACATTGATAAAATAAGCTTCCTATAAACACAACTAAGACCATTAATAACGAAAAATTGACCGCTAAAAGTGCTAACCCATAACTTCTCAACTTAAGTTAAACTTCAACACTACTCATCTAAAAATAGAAAAAAAAATAGGAACCCACTCACAAACATATTTTTTACTCTACTAAGAAACTAAAAAATTGCTCTGATCATAGTCAACTTAGAATTATTCTTTGATAAATGAATGATAGGAAGGAAAAAGATGTTCACGGTCAGTCACCTTTTGCTTGTTTCTTCTAGTTCCACTTGATTCTTGAGCTCCTTCATGATGGTTTTACGCTTCTTTCTGATAGCTTCAATAGCAATGTCATTCTTGTGTTATTTCTTATACATAGTAATTGTTGTTGTTGTTGTTGTTGTTTTATTATTATTATTATTGTTTGTGTTGTTAAATAAATCACTATTCTACTAACCTTTGGGTTATGAATAGAGCTAGTAGTCAGTTGAAAACATAATAATAGCCAAGTAACCGGATTGACACGCATCACAAATGTAGGCCTCTGCGTACAAAAGCTATAATGACATTTCAACCAAACTATTTAATAAATATGACTTAGTCGAGTAACCGGATCGACATTCATTACCAATGTTTACCTCCGCGTAAAAAGACTGAGTCCATGTTCATTAATATAAAAAATGTTTTTCTTAATAAAACCTATTGGACTTGTAATAGCTTGACTTTTCATGAGAATATACTTAGGAATAATTACAATGTTTGAAGGACCAAAGAATTATTAATGTGTGTGTGCAATTGAAAAAGGCAAATAAATTAACATTTAAGTCTTGATTAATTTGTATATTTAGTTCAAAGCCCCTAGATACAGATTTTGCATACTAATGGTTTGTTAAAACTTGAATGATTGTGTTTAAGATTAAATTTATTTCATGAAGTCGAAGTCATTACCTCATTATTGCATTGCGTGTTGTGTGTTTGTTTTGTGTTCTTTGTTTTGATTGCTTGAGGACAAGCAAATGTTTAAGTTTGGGGATGTTGATAGTTGTTAAATGCATCAGTTTTTAGGGGGTTGAATTTGTTATTTATTTAGTATTCAATTGAGTGTTGAGTGTGCATTTATGTTTTAATTGTGTTAGTTTATGTGTTTAAGTGTTTTTATAGGTTAGTATGAGACTTTGAGCTTAAATGTTATATTTTTTAGGCACCTTGATGTGTTTGTTAGTGTTTCAGGGTAAACGGAGAAGTTTCAATGAGTTTTGGGCCAAAACCATGGATCATGATCGTGGCACAACAGGCCATGATCGTGATAGAAAGAGGTGAGCCAGTAGGGCCCAGGCCACAATTGTGTACTTTAGGCACGTTCATGATACAAAGCTCTAAATCAAGCCACGATTATGCACTTTGAGCCACGATTGTGATAGAGAGGGTTAGGCACTAGCCACGATCGTGGCAGGTAGGACTACAATTGTGGCCTGCGACAGACAGACACGAAAATAGAAAAAAAAAATCAAGTTTTGTGGGACTTTTCAAATCGTTTCGACCACGAATCAACCCTAGGGCATCTAAGATATAAATAGAACATTAAAGAACAGAGAAGCAGCCTTTTTGCATCAGTCAATTATAAAACCCTAAAGAGCACAACAAGAGATTTGAGGAAGGAGACGAAGGAAGAGGGACACAAAGAAGAAGCTTGACACGAAGTACTTCCTGGAATAGATGACTTCCCACTCTCGATGCCTCCGCTACTCCATTCCAAGTATATTTTCCAATTTATTTTAGTTTTATTGATGCATAAAATTAAGATAATTGTTGAGAATAGATTTGTTGAAGGTTGAATTTTTGTCTACACTCACCTTTGGGATTTTTATCTTTAAGATTGATGAAGTTCAATTTATTGTGTTTTCATTGAGTTATTTGTGATTCAACATCTGTTCTTAATAATTTGGTAATAAATTGGGAGGCTGAGTCGAGTGAAAATCATCAAATTAGGCTAACGAGAGTTAGATAGTTTGATAGATAAGAATTGAATCAATCCGGTGAAATCGTATAACAAGAAATCGAGCATAGGTTTCCGGTAGGTAATTGGACAATTTCAGAACTAATATAGGTTTTGACTTAATTGATAATCGAGAGATTACAATTTCATAATTGAAATCAAGGATTATAAATTAGGTTTAAAGATTATAACTTGAGATAGAGTAATCTACCCTAGAATCTTCTAGACCTAGTAATTTAGCATTCCATAGTTGATTAGAATTTCATTAATTTCATATTAGAATCCTCTTTCTCTCAATTGGTAACTTCGAGGTTGATTCGTGATTGGTTGTGCAAAATTGCTATCTGTTTATATTT
The DNA here is from genome assembly GCA_027563595.1 of Erythroxylum suave. Classification (NCBI taxonomy): domain Eukaryota; kingdom Viridiplantae; phylum Streptophyta; class Magnoliopsida; order Malpighiales; family Erythroxylaceae; genus Erythroxylum; species Erythroxylum suave. The sequence goes on along the minus strand of JAOSBN010000008.1, from coordinate 17,866,798 downwards.
TCTAAATTCAATTCTTGATATTGTTTGTTTGATTGGTTAAATTTATGTATTAATTGTTTGTTTCGATTTAGTGTGAAATTTAATCATTCCTTAGATTTTAGGATTAGATTATCCACTTCTTGGGAATGATACCTTAAGTACTATGCAAACGACCCGTGCGCTTGCAGATTTATCGAGGTTATAAATATTAAAATTTGTCATACTGAAACCGTCAATCAATCGCGTTACTGCCAGGATCGAGACCAACCACTGTAAGGCCTAATCGCTATCCTCACATATAGAAAGATGAGATCAAAAAATAATGTGTTGAAACATTTAAACAAGGGATCATTTGGCCTAGTTGTTCACCCTTTTCTTAACCTATTTTATTGGTGAAAAAGTGTGACAGAACCTTGAGATTTTTTGTGAATTATAAGGAGCTTAACAACTGGATAATGAAGGATAAATTTCCTATCTCAATTTTGGACGAGTTGCTGAATAAACTTCATGGTTCCCAATATTTCACCAACCTAGACCTAAGATCAAGGTACTTTTAAGTTCGAATGGCTTCCAAAGTTGTTGAGAAGACTGCATTCCAAACTCATCATGGAAATTTTGAATTTTTGGTTATGCCATTTGGGCTTACAAATGCACCCTCAATATATCAGTCCTTAATGAATGAGATATTTCCATCCCATCTCCGTAAATTTGTTCTGGTGTTCTTTGATGACATTCTAGTTTATAGTAAAACATGGGTAGAACGCATGTATCATTTGTAGACTATCTTTGGATTACTTTAACAACACAAGCTCCTCATTAAACGATCCAAATGCTCCTTTGGTGAAAATCAAGTCACCTACTTGGGCAATGTCATTAATAAAAATAGGGTATTGATGGACAATACTAAAACTCAAGCAATCAAAGATTGGACCATGCCTAAATTAGCCAAGGCTCTATGCGGCTTCCTCATATTGACAGTGTATTACCGCAAATTTTTACAAAATTATGATGTGATGGCTACTCCATTAACCAACCTGCTAAAGAAAAATGATTTCCATTGTGATGATGTCACTATAACAACTTTGGATAACTTAAGGACTGCCTTCTTAACCACTCCAATCTTGCAATTACCAAACTTTGATCTTGAGTTAATAATTGAATGTGATGCATCTAAAATGGGGATTGGCGTTGTTTTGTAGCGACAAGGGCACTAGATTGTTTTCTTCAGCAAGAAATTGGCTTATTGACATTTGAAGCTACCAGTTTATGAACGAGAATTATTTGGATTAGATAGAGCAGTTCAACATTAGAGGTCATACTTATAGGGAAGAGCATTTGTTATCAAAATTGATTACTACAACAACCTTAAATACTTGCTGGAACAAAGACTGGTCACTTCCCCCTAGCAACACTGGGTTAGTAAGTTGTTAGGATTCCATTTTCGAGTAGACTACAAAGCTGGCTCTTTTAACCGAGCTATAGATGCAATGCCTAGGTGCCATAAGGACACTACTCTTCTTTGTGCTATTTTAAGTGCCCAAACCACCTTATTAGATAGCATCAAACAGGAGCTGATAAAGTTTGTTAAGCTAAAGGCCCTGATCTAGAACATTCAGGCAGGTTCAGTAAACCCAAATTGGGCTTTCACAAATGGGTACATAATGTATAAGGGTCAGGTATACCTATTGGCTAATTCCTATTTAATTCCCTCCATCATTTCCAATATTCACATCTCCATACATGAAGGGATCCAACGAACATTCACGTCCAAGTTGATTTCCATTGGCAAGGAATGAAAGCCTCTATTAGGGAGTTTATTCAAATTATTCAATTTGCCAACAAAACAAGAGGCATAATTTGCTTCCAGTTGGTCTCCTACCCTTCTAATTATAACATAGATATGGGCTAATATTTCCATGAATTTTATGGATGGGTTACCCAAAGTTGGAGGAAAATCAGTCATTTTTTGTGGTAAATCGCTTCTCTAAGTATGCTCATTTCATCCCCCTTTCTCATCCCTAAGCACTACTTATGTTGCCCATGATTCTTCACTTAAATTTTTTGTTTACATGGGTTACTTGAAACTATTATAAGCAATCAGGACCCAATATTTACTAGTAACTTTTGGAAAGAATTATTTCGCTTAAGTGGTACAGCCTTAGCTTTTTCCTTTACATATTATCTTCAATCAGATGTTCAAACTAAGGTGGTGAATCAAACTATCGAGATGTATCTTTGTTTTTTTATGGGGGATTAGCCAAGAAAATGCGTTGATTGGCTTTCTTGGGCTAAGTATTATTATAACACAGCCTATCATTCTTCTTTCGGAGCTATGCCTTTTCGGATTGTTTATGGATGTAATCCTCCCCACTTGCTATCCTATGAACCTGGTTCCACTCATTTGGAGGAAGTTAATCGTTCAATGCAAGAACGAGATGCCCTTTTAGCTGAGATACATCTTCGCGTATAGCAGGCTCAACTCTGAATAAAGCAAGCGTATGATTAGCATCATTGGTAGCTGTCATTTGAACATAGACAGTTTGTTTGGTTGAAATTGTAGCCTTATCGATAAAGGTCAATAAGGAAATGGGCTCTTCAAAAGCAGGCTCCTAAGTTTTATAGCACATTCAAGGTTTTGTAATGGATTGGTGAAGTTGCTTATAAGTTAGAACTTCCTAAGCATAGTAAGATTCATGATGTTTTTCACATTTCTAAGGAGTTTAAAGGTGCTACGTCTTCTACCGTTCCTTCCTTGCCACTACTGAAGGATGACAAAATCATTCCCAAGCCTCAATCTAGTCTTCGTTCCAGAGTTAATCGGGGTCTAGTTAATAGGCCAACTTAATGAAGCAACCTAGGTACCTTTGACTAAGTTCTAGGAAACTTATTTAGAATTCAAGCTTGAGGACAAGCTCTTAGTTTAAAAGGGGAGTAATGTTATGGACTCTTTTATAGGAAGCAATACTATCACAAACAAAAGTACTAATTCTTAGAGTTAATCCTAATTTTTAGCTTTAGACTTTCCATTTTAATATTTTTATTATTTAGAAAGGGAATATTATTATTCCTTATTTAATGGATTTTTTAAGGTAGTCTTCCTAAATAAGGATTCTCACTTTAAATAAGGATTCTTATTCAAAAATAAAGATTGTTACCTTCTGTACTTAAGTCCTTTCTCTATTTAAGGGAGGATAATATTCAAGGAAGGTATAATTATTTTAAGTCAAGAAAAAGTGTAGAGGGAGTTGGTGATCTCTTACAAATCACCATCAGAATCCTTCAAAATAGGTTCTTTGAATAGTGAAAGAACCAAAGAAAATCAAGAAGACTTTCCTACTAACTAACATGTGACAAGATCCATTTCACAAGCCCATAACATTCTTCCTTTTCTTACTTATGATTTCTAAACTTTCAATTAATTCATTATAAGTCAAATCAATGTCACTATCACTATCACACAAGTTAGGGTTAGATGTTATCTCATCATCCTCTGTAGCAGTAAACATGTATGAACTACTTTTAAATTCACTTATGTCATCCCAAGTTGATGCTTTAAGAGCTTTCTTTTTATCCTTCTTCTCCTTCTTATAGTTTCTCTCATACTTCTCATAATCTTTGAATTAAGAACATTGTGACTTTATATGGCTGATTTTTCTACATTCAAATTGAGTAATGTTAGAAAATTTATGTTTTAATCATTTTTACCTTCCCTAAATTTGTTCTTTTAAAGAAATTCTTCCTTAAGAACTTCTTGAATTTTCTGGTGAGTAAGTCAGTATCTTTTTCCTTGCTTTCATTAGTTGATTTCTTTTCCTTCGTTTGATTATTCCTTTGAGGCTTTAAATGCTAAATTATTTTGCCTTGGAAGCGTTATTTCTTCTTGTGTCTCTTGGAACTTGATTTCATATATGAGTAAATATCTAATAATTTGCTCCAATAATAGTTTTTTCAAGTCCTTTACCTCTTATATAGTGATCATTTTAGCTTCCCATATCTGTGGAAGTGTCCTAAGCAACTTTCTTACCATTTCAACAATAGTATGGGTCTTTCCACAACCTTTGAGAGAATTAATAATATCAATAAATCTGGTATATATGCTAGACACATTTTCATCTTGCTTCATTTGATGTTTCGTCATGCTTCATTTAATAATATCACTTACAAATATACCACTTACAAATTGATATTGCTCTCTAAAGACTAAGGTTTAATGTTGTGCTAGGTATCTTGTGATGAGGTTGCCATTATTTGAATTTATTAATTATTCTTAATTCAGATTTTACTTATGAGTATGTTTTTTAATTTGTTTTTGTTATTTATTTAGAAAATACTTCTACTGTTACAATATCAACTAATATCAACTCTACATGTGTTAAATGACATAAATTTTAAGGTTTAGAAAGAGAACATCGTGATCACTTTTGGCTGATTGATCTAGACCTTGAGTGAGCCCTACTCTTATAAATGCAAGTTCCTCTGATGAAAAGAGGGACTAAGAGAAGTGGGAGTGATCAAATTGTATGATTCTTATGATTATGAAACATGCAATTTTGAAAACGTTCAGGGCACAACATCCAAAAAGAAAGATTCTAAATTGCTCTATAAAAAACTTGAGCAGCATTTTTCCAAAAGCAAAAGTGAAAAAATAAAGTACTCTTATGTCTAATCTTATTTTCATAAAGTAATAGGAACATTACAGAGTACATTTTAGAAATGTCTCATCTTGCTTCAAAACTAAAGGCACTAAAGTTAAAATTTTCTAAAGATTTTCTTTTGCATTTGTTTTGATCTCTCTTCCCACACAATTTAGTCAATTTAAAGTTAGTTATAACTGTTAAAAGGAGAAATAGACTCTTAGTAAGCTTATTTCACATTGTGTATAAGAAGAAAAGAGATTAAAGAGAAGGTTAAAAGTGCTCATTTGATGTCCAACTCTAATAGGAGTAATAAGAAGAGAAAGAAAGATATGGAAGTTGTGGATATTATACCACAAAAAAAGCAACATAAGGAATAAAAACATCAAACTGAAGAATTTACTTACTATTGATATTGAAAGACTTCTAATAAGAAAAGGGAGTATACCAAATATCATGCTTGGTGGGTAAAGAAAGGTACACTTCTTTCTTTAGTTTTAAGGTTAATGTGATTTCGATACCTAAATATATTTGGTTATTAAATTCTGGTGCTACTACTTACATAAATGTGTATATGCAAGGTTAAATGAGTTGTCGAAAGCCCAGAGATGGTGAAAGATAGATTTATGTAGGTAATAGGGACTTCTAAGTTATCATTCAAGATTAGAACTTGTTTGGATTTGAAAGAGACCTATATTGAGTCATCTTTTTGGTGAAATTTTGTTTTTGTTTCTGTATTAAATAATGATGGTTATTATTATTCTTTTGTAAGTGGACAATTTTTCCTTTTCAACAATTCAAAAACTATTATTTCCATTTCTTTATAAAAATACGATAACCTATACGTACTTGATATAATTGTCTCATTTGATGAATCCTTGTATGATAACTCACAAGGTATAAAAGGGAAATTAATAAATGATCATTCTGATTTATTGTGGCATAAACATTTCGGGCATATCTCTAACTAAAGAATTGAAAGGCTTGTGTTAGATATAGTTCTTGATCTATACGTGATATATTAAACTTTGAAGTTTGTATCAGGTGTATTAAGGAGTAGTAGAAAAACATATGGAGTTTAGGTTCCAAAAGATCTTCAAATGTCTTAAAACTAATACTTACAAATATTTATGGGTCATTTCCTATACCTTCTTGAAATGGTCATAAATATTTTATTACGTTTATAGACAATTACTAATGTTATGGGTACCTTTATCCCATTCATGAGGTCACAAGTAATGGACATGTTCAAAGTTTTCAAAGATGAAGTGGAGAATCAACTTAGAAAAAAGTGTTAGATTTGTTTGTAGTGGAGAATATTACGATAAATAAGATAGCTCAAGTGAACAACATCTAGGTCCATTTTCCAAATTCCTAAAAGAATGTGATATTGTCCCATTGTACCTTATTCCAAAAATTCCTAGCATGAACTATATTGTTGACAGATAAAATAGAGCATTAAAGGATATGGTAAAGAGTATGATTATTCACACTATCTTACTATATTCACTATGGAAGAGGCATTAAAGACCGCAACTTATATTCTTAATAAAATTTCAACTAAGGCAACAATCGAAATCTGTTATGAATTATGGATAGGTAGAAAGCCCAATATAAAGGATTTTCATATTTAGGCTTATATACCTGAGGCCTCAAGAACTGTTAATAGCTATCTTTTTTGGATACTTTGAATGGTCACGAGGGAATAAATTTTATAATCTTAATAAGTAAATCTTTCTTTATATAGGAAATGTCAGATTCCTTGAGGATGTTGAGTTTTGAAGGGAGACATAAGATCGCAGACTTTGCTTTTAAAGAGGACTTCATTTCTCTTCCTACAGTTGTTATTAACCATGATTAGGTTATCATTCCTGACATTGTCTAAGAAGAAACTACAGATCTGTAAGACAATTATGAAATCTCCCTAATCAATATCAATTGAATATTTTTTAAGGATAAATTCAACATCATCAAGAACAAATGTCATTAAGAAGGACCACTAAAGAGAAGAGAAGTAAATTTTTGAATGATTATATTGTCTTTCTCCAAGAACATGGTATAGACATTAGCATAGTAGAAGCTGATCCAATCAACTTCCACAAAGCTATTGAGAGTTCTAATTCTTAAATATGGATTGATGCCATCAATAAGGAACTTAAAATTTTATTGGATTACTTAAAGGTGTAAAACCTATTAGTTACAAATGGATATTTAAGACCAAAAGGGATTCAAAAGGTAATATGGATAGATATAACCTTGTCTTATCACAAAAGGTCTTATTTAAAAGGAAAGCATCAATTGTAAAAGAAAATTCTCACTAGTTTCTTCAAAAGATTCGTTTAGGATTATAATGGCACTTATGGCATATGTTGGTCTTAAGTTATATTAAATGGATGTGAAGACAGTGCTTTTTAATAATGACATTTATGAAATAAGTTATATGGAGTAGCCTGAAAACTTTGTTTCTAAAGATTCAAAGGAAATAGTTTGCAAATCAAAAAAATCCATTTATGGAATTAAGCAAGCTTTTCATAAATGGTATTACGATTTTCAGCAAGATGTCATCTCTTTTGTTTTTGGTGTGTGACTATACATACCATAAGCTTTGCTGAAGTAAGTATATTTTTCGGGTTTTATACATTGATGATATATTGCTTACTAACAACAATATATGCTTATTGTACTAAACTAAGAAATTTCTATTAAATAATTTTGAGATTAAACATCTTGTGAAGCCTCTTTTGTTTTCGGGATTTAGATACACTAAGATCATTCTTGAAGTATTCTTTGGTTATCACAAACGAGATGTATTGAAAAGGTACTCAAGAGATTTTACATGCAAGATAGTAAACTAGGTTATAACCCTATTAGTAAAGGAGATGAATTTATTCTCAATCAATGCCCTAAAAATCATTTAGAAATTAAAGAAATAAAAAGGAATCCTATGCTTCCATTATAGAAAGTCTAATATATGCTCAAGTATGTACAGGTCCAGATATTGCATACATTGTTATAATGTTAGGCAGATATTTGAGCAATTTAGGAATGGATCATTGAAAAGTGGGCAAAAAATTTATGCAGTATCTTAAGAGAATGAAAAACTAGCGCTCAAATACAAAAGATCGGATCAGTTACATGCTATTGGGTATTTTGAATCTTATATCACGATAAGACAAGACAATTGTAGATTAGCTTCAAGCTATATCTACCTGCTTATTTTCCTCCTAGAAAACTGCTAAATAGACACTCATAGCTTCTTTTACCATGACAACTGAGTTTATAACATGTTATGAGGCATTCAATCATGAGATATGGATAGAAAACTTGTTATTGAGTTATGAATTATAAATGGAATTGAAAGATTATTAAAGTTATTTTGTAACAATAAGTTAGAAATGTTGTATTTTGATAACAACAAAAGCTCATCAAAGTCCAAACATATCGACATTTAGTTCCTAGTTGTTAAAGAAAGAATTTATAGTGGTCAAATGTCTATAGAACATGTTAAGACAAACTCCATGATTGTGAATCTTCATACTAAAGGTTTACCACCTAAGCTCTTTTATAAGCATAATGCTCATATAGGCGTTATGTCACTTAATGATAAGCTAGTTTAGTAGGAGTTTGCTTTTAGGAATATTATAGTTATTGACACGTTTTGTGGATTTTTTACGATTTGATATTATAGTATAAATGACTTTGTGTGTTTATACCATGATTTTGTCTAATTTGATCTCAATAAGGAATAAGGTAAGACCAGTTGAAAATAAACATGATAAGATCACATGACATGAAATTTCCATGCTATATATTATACTTGATGTATATGACCACTGATGAGTTTAGCCACAATAACTATGAAAAAAATTTCTATGATCATATATTAATATGATTAATGGACTAAATTGTTTAACAATGATTTATAATAATAGCAATTTTGAGCTCATCAGTTCTATTATGATAAGGTATTATAAGGTCTACTATATACCAACATATTTAAATAAATAGAAAATTAAAATTCATAAGTATTTATATTATAATCTATAAAAGAGTAATTTTTTATTAATCTTACTCAAGAAGTATGGAAATCGCTTTCACCTATTTGAATAGGTTATTTTTCATCTTCATTTTTTTTTATTTCTAACGGTTGAATAGAATTATAAAATAAATAACTCAAATCTCTTTTATCGTTCTTAATTCATTATGTTTTAAAACGTTTAGACAAAAAGGTAGTATGTACATTAACTTAATGACTTAATAATCATTATAAACATGGTAAGTTGATATTGTCACTCCCTTCTTTCTCTGGCTTTGTATTATGTATATGTTAGTAATTTGTTTTTTAATTTGATTTGTTTAAAAGTGCATTTAGATATGGTCTTTGAGACTTGAGTGCATTAAAATTATTTTAGTAGTTAATGACTGAAGAAGGAAAAAACCACAAGTTATTGGTTTATACATTTTTATAGTATTGGTTAAAAATTCGTACCTTATAACATAGTGTAATGTAAATTTTATTACAGATATACTTTATTTTTATGGTATTTTCCATTTCTAGTTATATTATTTGGTTTGATGTGTTTGGGTTTTTTCTCATATTTTATAAAAGAATGAAAAATTATTGTTAAATTGCCATCTCTTCTATAAGAAAGAGAGAAGAACGTAATAAAGGTAAACACAAGGTAATCAAAAAAGCATATTAAAATTTATATGAGGATTATGTAAAACTAATTTAGCTTGAAACTTTAATTTGTAGATTGGAGATCGTGTTATTGCCAAGAGGAAAAATCAGCAAAGTGGTGGCATAAAGAATAAGTTATAAAAGTTGGAGCAAACAAATCTAAATTACTAATGTTTTATAATATTGTATGAAAGTATACATTGATTATGCGTTTATTGTATGAATATTTTCAAATCTGTCAAATATGATGTTATTACAAGAAGTTGTACAAACTAATGCACAGGTTAGCTCCTAAATAGTTGAATTGGGTTACCGATATAAGATTATGAGAACTCAAATAGATGGAGGTGTTTAAGGTGAGTAGGGGCCTCTGCCACTAGTTGTGTGTTCATTTTGATACAAATGATCTATCATTAAAAATTAGGGAGAATCAAGCGGATGAGATTAATGGTGGTAGTGTACCATAGATCATAGAGCTATAAAAAACCAAATAAGTATGTACTAAATTCGATAAGAATAAATTTTCGAGATTTAGAAAAGAGAGTGAAGTCAATGATCACCAAATAGTGATCAAGTGCCTATTAGAGAAAGTAATTGGTGATCAGACATAGGAATATTTTCGACAAAACTTTTTTCTATATGTGGTCAATATGTTTTTGTACTAAAATATCAATTAAAGTGTCAACACGTAGTTGTTGGATAAAGTAGTTGATGTTGATTACTGTGAGCAACTTGGTTAAAGCCATTTGATCAAAAATCATCTTATGAGCATGCTCACAAATTTGACTAAAGTATGGAGGCAAAAGGTAGTGTGTCATGCATGAGGGGATGCGTAATTATTTTGATGGTGAGTATGTGTTCAAAAAAATTATTAACAAATATATAGAGCAGTACAGAATGCATAATTTAATTAAAAATGACTTTGACTCATTATATTATTACACTTTTTTATCTAGAAAAAATTTGCATTAACCATTCCATCAAATAAGACAAGATGGTGAATATTATAGCTGGGGATGATAAACTTAAGATCCTTTACTATAATCCACATAGACTGCTTAGTCAGTGAAATCAGGTGAATAATTGATTAGCAGCTTTTTGGATGTTGTGGTGATCCTATGGCTGTGGATATAAAGGATAGCTAGAATATGCCTAGAAGGTTAGGGGATTCCATCTTGATCATATGGCTTATTGGAAAGAGGTTTTGCATCTATGAATGAGGGCTTAGAAATAAGATTAGTTGTAAAGAATTTGTTTATTGCAATTTCCTAGATTTGGGGTTTACAGGGTATCCTTTCTTTACCCTTACACCTGGTCTAACCGAAGACTGGATACACTTTCATTTTTGTGTCTTGGGGAGTGGTCACATATCTTGAGACATCTTTAAGCGGCCTCAAGCAATTATTCTTCCCATTTTATTTTCTCATCAATAACTTCTTATAAGGGAGTCAAACCTTTTTTTTAATTATTTTTAAAAGAATTGGCAAATGTATTGAAATAGTTGTATGTTGGTATGCCAGTGGATGATTTGCAACGAGCTTTTATTCCAAGAATACTTACTTATAATGGATAATAATAACTTTTGATGTATTTCATTTTATTAAGATTTACAGTAGGGAAAAGTGTTATTTCTTATGTGTATCAAATTGGATCTTGGCAACCAAGGCTAATGAACAAATTGAATTCAAATTCTTATAAGTGGTCCTCTTGGGATCAAGTTTTCATATCATATCTAATTTAGCGGTAATGAAGGGTGCCTCCATGGTGTTTTACCAAGTCCTATCCAATGGTGACATCCTAAAGTCTTTTTTTATAGTAGCCAATAGATTCAGAAATTATTTCCATGGCATCCATAAAATTTGTTATAAGAGCCCTATATTTATTTTTATCAATGAATTTTCTCAACTAATATGCCTTGTTCCTTACATCTTAAAAGAGTTGTTCATTTAGTATCAAGGTTGGAAATCATCTTTAGAAATTTTAGCAATAATATCAATTCTTATGTGAAATGACCCCCATTAGAAACTTTGAGAGGCTTGGTAATAACCTTTATTTGGGATTCTCATTTTTGATTGGGCATGTTCTAAATGATTGGAGGGGAAGCTGATGATGGAAGAAATAGGTAGTTATGACGTAGCATTGTAAATAAAACACAAGCAAAATGTAATTGTGTAGGAGTAGATTTGAAGAAGAAAGACGTAGATAGATACAACATAGTATTCTAAATAACATTTAAGTGAAACCTAGCGGTGTTAAACGAACACTTGCCTCATTGTAAATGGTTAATCACCAATGGTTGTTATAGTTGTTATTATAGTCATCAGAAAAGGGGAGGAGAATAACAAATAACGATAACAAGATTTCTCTCTCTAAAAGTTTCTTCTACTTCTTTCTCTACATTTTCTCTCTTCATTTCGTTGTTTCAATCCCTAAATTTTCAAAAATTACCTACATTACCAATATTGGTAACTAATTGGTATCAGAGTTGTGATTTTGGACCATAGTAAACATTACAATATCATGGAAGGAACTCAAGGCTAAGAGTAGAGATGTCTGGAGGAAGGTTTGAATAATGAAGGAATGGATTACTCAACTATTTCAAAAAAATAATAGCGAAAACGAAGTTATGGAAAACGTTGATCAAAGAGTTCCTAAAATTGTTTAGTGGAGATGGTTACTATGAGGGACATTACCCTCATTCCTATAAGGTGTAGTAAGATTGATCAACTAGTGTTTAAAGGAGAAAATTTGTGAACTTGGGTGCTTAAGTGCGAGCAATTCTTTACGCTAGATCGTACAACAATTAAGTTGAAATTCGATTTAGCCATTATGTATTTGGAAGGAGAAGCTCTAACTTGACATAAATTGTATGTGAGAAACTGATTAAACAGGGATCCTCCTAGTTAGGGTGCGTACATATTGGCATTGGAGTAAAGGTTTAGAGAGGTAGCTTTTGAAGATCTAATAGATGAGTTAGAGTTGAAATAGAGGAAAATGGTGAAGGAGTATTATGTTGAGTTTAACATGTTATCAGAAAAAACTAGTGATGTCGGAGCCTTATTTGGTTAGTATGTTTTTTAAAAGGATGAAGGTAGAAATTGAGTATCTGTGAAGTTGTGGAATCCTAAAACTCTTCAACAAGTTTATGAATTGGCAAGGAAAAATAAAATGGTGGCAATACATTGTGGAGTAATGGGAAATTTTAACCAAAGAGGATCGTATTTTTTTGGAAATTCAATGAATGTATCAAAGTCTCAAGGACTGTTGCCTACATTTAAGCAAGGAAATCCAAAGGGGGAGAAAAATTGAAGTGAAGCAAAACAATTTCTAGCAAGGAATTTGACGAGTGTAGAGCTAAAGGATTGTATTTTTGGTGTGAAGAAAAATATATTCCTAGACATAGGTACAAAAAGAAAATATTGCAAATGTATATGGTTGAGGAAGAGGTGGAGAATGAGGAGGCTAATGTAGCTGAAGAAGAAGAGCATATCCTTCCAAGCCATGTTGGGAGTGCCCATGGAGAAATACCAATAGATCAAAGTGTAAGGTATGATAGATGGAATTGTAGTTCATATACCCATAGATGGGGGAAGTACCCATAATTTTGTGGATAAAAAAGTAATAACTAGAATTAGAAGAGAGTTAGAAGAGGTGAAGGAGTTGTCAATATGGTAGGAGGACGAATGCACTTGAGCGCAAATCATGTATGTCGAAATTTAAGATGGAAAATGGGAAATGAGGATTTTTTTGTAAATGCATTAATGATAGATATTGGTGGGACTAATATGGTGTTGGGAGTGCAACGGTTATCAATGTTGGATGACATTGTATTCAATTATCAAAAGGAATTTATAAAGTTTTGTTGGCTAGGCGAGGAGATGGAGTTAATTAGTGAAGAAAGCTAATGGAGGTACTGGAGAAAAAGCTAGCTTGAATGTGGAGTAACAAGGACGTTATATGCTACTTTATGGTGACATATTAAGATGACGAAACTAAAGACAAAAATGAGCAACATATGTAATTGAGAACTTCACTAGTGGAAGTAACAGCTGTGGATCCACTTGTAGAATTTTAAGAATAATTACAAAAGTTTTGAAAATAGTTTGAAGTCGTTTTTAAAGAATCAAGAGGGTTACCTCCATCTAGATTTCATGACCATAGAATACCATTAAAAAAGGGAACTAAGGCTATGAATCTTCAACCCTATAAGTACTCTGACGTACAAAAAAGCAATGTGGAGGAATTGGTGGAGGACATGTTACAACAAGGGATTATTGGACAGAGTGTGAGTCTTTCTCAACTATAGTAATTTTGATAAAGAAGAAGGATGGATCTTAGTGGTTCTGTGTTGATTACATGTCGCTTAATCAATATACTTTAAAGGATAAGTTTCTCATTCCTCTAGTGGAAGAGTTGTTCGATGAATTACATGGTGCCCAATGTTTTTCAAAGCTGGATCTAAGAGCAGGATACCACTAAATTTAGGTGCATGAAGGTGACATCTACAAGACAGCTTTTAGAACTCATTTCTTGTAATGCCATTCGAATTGACAAATGCGCCAGTGACATTTCAAATTTTTATGAACTAGATATTTAAGGTGTATTTTAGAAGGATTGTGCTTGTGTTTTTTTATGAAATTCTGAGACATAATAGATCTTATGATTTCTATTTGAAGAATTTACAATTGGTGATGTAGATTTTAAGAAACTAACAATTATACTTGAAGTTATCTAAATGTTCATTTACGGTTTTTCAAATGGAATATTTGGAAATATTATTAATATTATTAGTGGTAGGGGTGTATCAACAAATCCTTAAAAGGTTATAGTTCTATCGGCTTGGTCTTAACCATATAATATTCAACAACTCAGGGGATTTTTGGGATTGTGTGGTTATTATCGAAGGTTGATTAGAAGATATGTATAAATAAGTAAATTGTTTACTAACCTGTTGAAAATTGATTCATTTATATTGACCAAAGAGGCCATGATTGCATTTTGTCACGATAAAGCACGTGTTGACAATAATTTTGGTATTGACTCTTCGTTATTTTCTAAAGGAGTTTGTGATTGAAGCGGATGCTAGTGGGAAAGGTGTAGGTGCTGTGCTTATGCAAGATAACCATCCTATAGCTTTTGTTAGTAAAACATTATTTAACAAATATAAACACATTTCTGTTTATGAAAATGAGTTTATAGTTATAGTTATTGTTGTACAACAATAGTCGCACTATCTCATAGGAAGGCATTTTGTGATACAAATTGATCATTGTAGGTTGAAATACTTGATGGATCAAAGTTGTTGGGTTTTGATTTTTCTATCAAGTCAAAAAGAGAGTTGATAATTCTACATCGAACTCTCTACTAGGAGTGTCAAGATTAGAGCTCTTTGTCTTATCCATCTCACAAATTAAACACAGGATCACTTTTGGAAATCAAGGATAGTTGGCAACATGATGTCACTACAAAAAAAATAATACAAAAGATACAGCAAGGAAAATAAAAGGGAGCAATTTATTCACAGATAGATATTATTTTGTGATGGAAGGGGCGCATTGTAGTGGAAAATTTGGCACCTCTCTAACTCAAACTAATTGAGCTATCTCACGCTACTGCCTATGGAGAACATTCCGAGTGGCTGGGAACTTATAAGAGGTTAAGTGTGTATTTCTTCTAGCACAGATTGCAGAAAGACATTAAAGATTTTACAAGTGTGAGATTTGCCTACGATACAAAAATGAAAATGTTGCTTGTCCTTGTTTACTTCAGCCCTTATCTATTCCTTGGTAGGTATGGATTGATATTGGTATGGATTTTATCGATGATTTTCCATTGTTGAAAATTTATTCTGTGATTTTTTCAATTGTTGATCATATAAGAAAGTATGCTCATTTTCTTCCAATACATCATCCTTATATAGCAAAAAAAGTTGCTAAAAATTTTATGGATCACATTTTCAAATTACATAGCATTCCACAAATAATAGTTAGTGACAGAGATGTAGTCTTCATAAGTAATTTTTGAAGAGAGTTGTTGCACTTGCAAGCATAAAACTACAATTCTCGATGATTTATCATCCTTAAAGTGACAGGTAAATAGAAGTTCTCAATCGTACAATTGAAATTTATCTTCAATGTATAACTTCCGACTGTCCAACAAATTGGAGTCAATGGTTGTCATTAGCCGAATGGTGGCAAAACACAACGTTTCACTCTTCAATAAATGTTACTCCTTTCCAGGTAATTTATGATTTTCAGCCTCCTATGCATTCCATACATCATAGGTGATTCTTCTGTTTTAGCAATTAATCAAATCTTAATACATAAAGAATCAATGGTGGGTATTAGGAGATTTCATTTAGATTGAGCACAAAACTGAATGAAACAAATTGTTGATAAATGTCAAACAGATAGAACCTTCGCAGTAGGAGATTTCATCTATCTAAAGTTACAACCTTATCGTCAACAAAGCATTAAAAAAACGCATTACAAAGAAGTTATCGACTTCTTTCTATAGCCCTTTCAAAATTCTTTGGAGAATAGGGTCAGTAGTGTAAACATCTGATTTACCAGATGACAATAGAATTCACCCTACCTTTCATGTTTCACAATTGAAACATGGAGAATTTGATTCTAAAGTTGTATCACCAAGATTGCCTTTGTCTTTGTATTCCATGCTTCATATACTTGTCAGTGTGTTTGATCGAATATTGGTGAATTGTCATAATTCGACCAGTTGTGCAGATATTAGTCCAGAGATCAACCAATTATGCAAATATTAGTCTAGAGATCTTCTTCGAAGGACAATGACACTTAGGAATTTTTGTATGATATACTGCAATGCTTTACAGACGTAAACCTTATGGATAATGTTCTTAAGGAGAAGGGAATTCATAGGAGCAAATGTAGAGAGGCACAACGCAGCATTGTAAATAAAACACGAGCAAAATGTAGTCATATACGAGCAAAAGCTGATGAAGGAAGACATACATAGATACGATGTATTATAAATAACATATAAGTGAAACATAGTCGTGTTAAACGAACACTTGTTTCATTGTAAATGATCAAAACGAATAAATTCTTGGAAAAACATGTTGATCCTTGGACAGGCATGACTTGCTTACTAAAGCAACCTTGCAAGTTATTCTCACTTTTTTTTTAAAATGAGGAAGATAAACGTTACAAATTACATGGAAGCTCTTAAGTCCCCCCAACTCATCCTCTAAGAGGATAGGTATTCATCCTGTAGGGGGAATTCAAAAGGAGTAATCCCTAATGAGAACTGTTCTACATGATTTGCACGTCAATCCGCACTCTGATTGCTTTCTTGGTAAATATGCTGAATTACTATGACTCAGTTCCGGGACAATAATTCATGAATTCCTAGCACTAAAGGATTTAAGGAAGTAGCTCGCATCGGCAGAGAAGAGAGCATATCAGTCACTGTGCGCGAGTCCACTTCTAAGACTGTATAGCGGTACCCTAAGGACCACCCCAAGGACCATGCCAGCTTAAGGCCCGAAAGCACCCCCCAAAATTCTGTCGTTAACGGGGAAGGGGAACACCAGCTAATGTTCTGGACAAATCCTCCCAACCAAGCGCCTAAACTGTCGCACAGCAGGCCACCTGCTGTGGCCGAATTATTGGAGCTTTCGTTGGTTCCACTTGTATTTAATTTCACCAAGCCATGGGAAGGTTTGCTCCATCTGATGAGTAGTTCCTAGCGAGTGCAATTGCTCATCTAACTCCTTTGTTGCCAAACTGCTGCCATGTGAATGTGGTGCACATATTATAAAACCTGAAGCTCTGGTGAAAGTGGCCAAGAGAAGTAATCCTCAAAGAAGGCTCTATTTCTCCAGGACTAGAGAAACCAGCACGCTGTGCGAAAGATAATAGTCCAATTGAGGCCCCCTACTTCTCGGTGTGTGTGGAGGTTCTTTAGGAGTCACTCTTTGCTGTCCGTAGAAAAGAACTCGACAGTGATAACCTGAGAGGGAAACCTATTCCATAGGGTGCGGGCTTTGGGGCAATCCCGAACAACATGAAGAGAGGATTCCTCGAGGTAGCAATGGTAACAAGTCGCATCCGAAGTGAAACTTCTGTGGACCCGCTGTTGATTAGTGAGAAGTTTATCATGTAATAGAAGCCAAAGAAATGTGCGAATTCGTTGGGGACCCTACCACTGCTAGATAGTCCTCCAGTAGGCATTGGACATAGCTTCCTCGTGGTGTAAGATCATGGAATAAGTTGACGCTATTGTAAAATGTCCGTTCGCCGCGCGGCCCCAAATAAGCTTATCCGGCCTTAGGAACGGATTCGACGGTAGGATACCTGCGATAGCAAAACAAATCGTTGGAGGGAGTAGGTGTTGAAAAGCAGCCCAATGCTAGTTACCAGTAGTGTCTATGAAATGGTGCACTCAGTGATCAATAATTCCTGGAGGGATCAGGCCCATTGCATGAGGTAGAAAGGGACCCCAGTCATCGACCCATGGATCAAGCCAGAATCTCGCTCGGGAGCCGTCCTCTAACATCCACTTCATTCCTTGCATAACGAGATGCCAAGTCGCTTTGATACTTCTCCAAATCATCGATCCACCTGTAACATCAAAAAAAAGGAGAAAAATACTAGCATCAAATTTATACTTAGCAAATAGCACTTGAACCCATAGAGCGTTAAGCTTAGAAACCATTGACCAGCCGAGTTTGGCAAGTAATGCATCTTTATTCTCACTTTAGCTAGGAATGTGGTTCGGCTCCCTAAGCCTTTTCGTTCTTACATTGATAAGTCCATTAGAGACTTTTGGTGAACGGGCTGTTAGCTAGAAATCTTATTGCGATTCCAAATTCTTTGGAGGATTAGGATGTAGGAACTTTCGATGAGGTAGCTTTTGATCCTAAGATCCTCAGTTTTGCTCTCCATCTTCATCAAATGTTTGAAAGTTACAAGTATAGACCAGGAACTAGCAGACAAGGGCAATTGCTCAACGGGCGGACCACAAGCCCCAATCAAACATCTAAGACTGGCTATGGAGTCTCCTGAATATTAACGGTCAAAAGGTTGACTCCCGCACTTAACCCAACTTAAAGCCCCGTCATTTAATTGCTCTTCGTATATAGACGATAGATATTTCTTACAATTTGAAACTTTAGATGTTAGAAAACTACAAAATTAGAAGAGACACTCCAAACTGAATAGAGATCAATATAAAAAACCAACATCAACTACAAGAATACGCCCTACCACTCTTTACAATTGAACAAATGTTGTCAAAGTTGTCCGCATAGGTTTACCATTTACTTTTTCTTTCTCGTTTTCCCTCTTCATTGGTACGAGGTTTGCAATTCCTTCTTCAAGAAATGGAGTACCTCCTGTGTTTTGAAGAAGAACCAGAGGACTTGGTGTCCCCAGGAATCATTGAAGTTGGACTCTGAGAACTTCCTGAAGTCTCTGAGCTTCTATTCCCTCCATTCCCTTTACCAACAGCCCACAACTTGTCAAACATCCTCCTGGAACGAGATGGAAGTAATTGTATACCACTTCTGTGGTTTTTGCTGCTTTTCTTTTTCAGTTTTGCATTTTTGGGTACTTCTTCGTCATTTATCTTCACGTGACTCAGCTGTTTCTCGAGAGATTTACAATCATCTGCTGCTGCCTTCTCCCATTCTTCATCTGTGTTTGTTGTGTTTGAAGCATTGTGAGTGTTTTTGTTTAGGGCAGCAACTCTGAGCTGCTCAAAAAAGAGAACTTGAATTATAACGCGGAGTGGGAGCAGTTCATTTTGTGCCGCATGCATGCATGCATCTGTTGTCAGTCTTTTGACGTCAATCAGACCACAGACCTTCTTTCTTTCACTCTTTGTCAAGTTGGGATGCTCCTGAATCCATAATAACCCATCAGTCAATAATCAAATGGACCCAGTACATGAAGCGTGTGCTCAAGATTTCTCCACAATCCTAGGAAGTAAATTGCACAAAGACGAAAAAAATAATAATGATCAAAATAATAATAATAATAACAATAATAAATGAACTGCCCAGAAGGAGATAATGGAAAGACCACTAGTGCTGCATGAATGACAACATGCTAGACCAAAATGTTCTTCACGTAACCGAACTCTCACTTGCCTCCATCAATCTTCAAGCTAGTTCACTAACACAAACCATAAATTTTAACAGTTTGTTTCTAATTGAGATTCTAAAAGATTTGGATAATAATTTTAACAGTGACGTTAAAGCGTCAGCAAGATCATACAATGAGGTAAAGAAGTATCTAAAGAGTAAGTTTTTGTCGTGTGCTCACAAGTACATAATTACTTATTTCTTTCCTCTATACATATTTGAAATGCTCAAACTTGGTGACGGCATCAAAGCAAATCAAAATGAGGTAAGATGCTAAAGACAGCAAAAGGATACCTGCAAGAAGAAGTTAATAGCTTTGTAAAATCCATCATGAATTGGTCTTGCAGAATCAGGAATGGACTTTGACAAGTGCATAAAGCTGGAAAGGCTGAGATTTGGATCATGAGCAATTTCAACAAGATATCCATCAATCAATCTACCAACATCTAATAAGGATCCACGCTCAGGCCCTAAAACAAAATCTTCAGTCTCCTCACTGTTCTCAATGGTCAAACAGTGAACACACTTTTCATGCATCACATTACGATTCACAAAGCACTGGACCAATTCCACATCATATAATGTGGTTTGAGGCGACTGTGCTGGGATTAATAAATCTTTAACAGAGGCTTCATGCAATTTAACACTGATCCTGTCAACCAAATTCTCTCGAAGTGTATCATCTACTCCAACCAAAATAGCAAATCTTAACAACTTCAGCAAGAAACCACATGTACAACCAAAATGCTTGTCTGAAGGCAATAAACAAACTAGTGTTTCAACAATATACTTATACCTCCGGGAACGAGTATCATCTACCAAACCATCATATAAATCAGGCAACCACCGGACTGCATAAGTTTGTAATGCCTCCCCAATCACCGTACTATCCATTCTTCCCTTTGATTTGACAGCAATAATCACTCGCTTGTAGACATCAATCTCCAGTTCCGATACATCTTCAACCCACCAGTCCTTTGGAACAGATTGAACTCTCTGACTTAACTTCATTCCATCTTCTGCTTTTCTATCAGACACTGACAGCTTCCGGTTATAAGTGTAAGACCAAGTAATGTTTGCAGGATCAACAGAAGTTTTAGACGCAATGGAATCTATACACCTTCCAACAATCTTAAGATCTTCAGACCATGGCAAAAGGGATTTTGCAGTTTGAAGAACAATAATGGAATCCTTCCAGCTTCTGAAGATGCTAGAATTCAGAAATACCTCAATCTTGAAAATGAGGTTCCCTCGGTCAATATCTTCAGTCATCTCAAGGTACTCAGCAGCACAACGAACTGCCACAACATTATAAGCATTAAGAGTAACTGTCATGCCATAGCAGAATTTTGCACAAATTTCAAACGCCTTTGGCCCACCAGGAAAATCACCCATAGTTATGTCATCACAATTCTCCTCATTGGCTTTCGATACTAGCTTCTGTAAGCAGTTACTCTTTGACAAGAGAGGGAACTGCAAAGGTATATAAAACAGAGTATTAAGATCGAGGAAATGGAGGAAAGTGTAAAGAGAAATAATTCTAACACGGTAGTGTTTGTCGAACAAGCATTTTACAATGTATTCCACCATGTGGTAGCTAAAGATTGCAATTGGGAATGCAAGACAAGAAGTCCTAACTGAATCTGTCTTGGGATGTTATTATACAAATCCATCGTGTCCCCGCTAGATTGAACAAGAGCTAACACGAAGAAAAATACAAAACTTACATCTTTCATGCACTTATAACAAATAATCTTTTTAGTGATCAGATTGACATTTCATAACTATTCAACAACCACATAGTTCATAGCATTTAAGAAATAATAATCACTAAAGAAATAAATCCGATTAATATACCAGGATATCTCAGTTTGGAATTTGAACAACTGAACTTTACCGGCAATTAGGAAGACACAGAAAATGACCAACCCAAAGTACAAAGGGAAACTAAAAATTTGCATGAACTGCTTTGTTCTACTAAAATATTTAGAATGCATTCCTTGTTCATCAACAGCTTTTGGAATCAGTCATATACATCAAGTATGATTTGCTAATTTATACTGACCAAGTACACACATAATTATTTTGCTTCATTCCAGCTTCAAGGAATACTATTACATGAGAATATAAAATCAAAAAGACACTAAAGAAATGCTTGAAGTAATTTTTGCAATCACAGGGTAACAGACTTGAGGCTTAAGCATAATTATTGCCTTTAGTAACCACATATGCAAGCAATTGTTTACTGTATTAAACATATTAGCTATACCTCCATGATTCAGTCCTAACATTAGGTCCAAAACTTCCCGATAATATTACTGTGATAGCATTTCATTCAGATATAGCAAAATTCAAAATCTGAAATCAGTATTTTTCCTTTTTTCCAAATGCAGCAATCCAACCAGGCATTTTATAACATAACATAACATAATGTAAGATAATATAACATAACAAAACATAATATAACATAATGTAATATATAAATATATATACATATATAGCGCAAAGAATTTTAGAAGCATACCTTGTGGAGGTAAAACTTGGCCTCACCAACGTTTATTGTAACATCTGTCAGCAGCTCAGAAGACACGTACCTGCATAAACACATTTACCATGCTAAGCTCACAAGAAGTGACAACCTCAAGTTGAGTGCATGAAGTGGTCATAATAAATGCATTGAAACAAAATATGAAGCACATAAAAGAAAATAATGTGGAAATCGTAATCAAATTTCTATCAAAAAGCTCAGTAAGCCTTACAAATATTCTGTTGGCTCATTAGCATGGAGCTTCCAAAAACCACTTGAAAATTTTTTTGAGGCAGTGTCACGTCAGGACAAGCAATAATAATATTGTTAACTACAATGGCCTCGTAACTTTGACGATCTATTACGAATGATTCTTCCTAATTGCAGAAAAAAAGTAGCACTTATTCAGTCAGTCTTACTCTTGTACATATAGCCATCAGATCTCTACTTATGAACAGCAAAGATATGGTCCACAGGGATTAATCGTCTCAAGCTGACTTGTGTTACAAGTAAGCTGAGAATGAGCAATGGTTGGTCCACAACACACAATATAACTAAACCATGTCAGTTTTGTAACAGGCTGCTGTATTATGTCAACAACACAAGCAAGCCCCCAAATATACACAAACTAATCTGTTATAAGGATTTGAGAGCCAATATCAGCTTACAGCATCTTCATCCCACCAAGTTTAACTCAAATCTTACAATTCACTGTGTTTGCATCCCTAAATAATGAAAAAAAGTCCTCAAAAGTAAACAACAATGACATTAAATGAGAGCCAATATCAGCTTACAGCATCTTCATCCCACCAAGTTTAACTCAAATCTTACAATTCACTGTGTTTGGATCCCTAAATAACGAAAAAAGGTCCTCAAAAGTAAACAACAATGACATTAAACATGCCAGTTATTTGAAAGAATCGTCCGTGCTTACAAAATGCGCTAGGCAACCATCAACTTAGCTCTGTTTTATCCCATGTTGTATTTAAGCATTAAACACCAAGGTAAAGATGATGTTTAAATCACACCGCCAAGGATGAGAAATAAATTTCGGAGAATAAATTACTTCACGTTATAAATCAAGCAACTTAGCCAGAAAGAGAGCATAGACCAACAAGGACCATTAATCTTTCATTTAAAGATTCAAATGGGTTGAGTTACTAGAATACATGGCTGTCCATGATGGTGAACAAGCTCCCTCATACCCTACAAAACTTTACTACACTGGGACCACCAAGTTATTGGAAAAAGAAAATGAATAGCAGGACCACCTTCCCGGTACCTGCTTTCTCTTTCTTGGACCACTTCCTAGTTGAAGTAGTAATAATAGCGGCAAGAAGCCAAGAAGGCAAAAGAAGAAGAAGAAGGCATCCATGACGTTAACTCAATGCCAAATGAAACAGAACAGTTGGTGAACTTTCGATTTGTCATAGTCGGCCTAAAAACACTGCTGGAAATGCAAGGCAAAACAGAATGCAAACATTCTTACACGTTACGTCGCGTTATCGAGGGGTCAAACTGGCGAGGTCTAACAATCACGTCCAGGATACAAGCAACATAAAAGAGAGAACAAAAATTCAATAAAAAAGTTTCAAAAACTAGCATATCTAAACCTAAGATTTGATATAGAACAAGTAAAGCAAGAACAAACTAAAGAAAGAATATACCAAAAATAAATAAAGGATCAGACACAAAAGTAGAGCAAGCAATCACTACACATTATTATGCACTTGAATAAGAAACACCATATGGACAAGCTAAAAGCAGAGCAGGGAGTTTTGAGATTCCTCATTTTAGAAAAATAAAAAAGATTTGAGAATGCAAAACCCCTCACCTGATGGATTTCCCATCAGCTTGAAAAGTATCAGGCTTGGAACCCAACTTCATAAACTTCATTTTAGCTCACAAGATCAAACCCCAGAAAGACCCAGAGTACTTCAACCGTTGTTCACTCAAGTACACCACTAGAACAGCCCATGTCAGACCAAAGCTTCAAAATTTTTCTGGGCAAGACGGCGGACGCAGAGACATTTCTCCTTCTATGAAGCCAGTAACCCAACACTCGGGGGGTTATCAGCGGGTAATACCTCTCTGAGATAAGCTAGGATGCTACTAGGTTACAAGGAGATCATCATTAAACTTGTACCACGTAGATAACTCGAGGACAGCATCTGCATTTCTTACACAAAATTTCTGGGATTACGTGCTGCTCCCATGGGGTTCGGGCCCTGATAATAACATCACTTGACTGCACTCTGTTTATACATATCTAGAAAAGAGAAAAGAAGCCAGAGACCCAAAATGACGCAGTTGTTACTACGACAATTGCAGAGAGAAAATATGGAGTAGGCTAAGCAAGCAAGCAAGTGGAGAGGGAGGGAGGGAGGGAGAGACAGTTACACTTAATAAGCGTGTTGGATGTGAGAAACACAATCCACAGACATTAAAAATTAAAGATTGGTTTGGCGAGGAAATATTTAAAAAAAAAAAAGAGTAGATAACTGTAACAAAGTAAGATTAGAAAGAGGTACTTAGTAACGCTAGAAAAAGCAGAAGCCAAACGCCAAAAGGAGGAGGAGGAGGAAGAGGAAGAAGAAGAGGGGCATAATAATGATGGAATAAATATTCGCCGCCTTTTGCTTTAATGAAATCACCCGATTAAAATCATCTCTCTCTTTTCCGTCCGTAGGCGCAAATCTCTATAATAAATACTGATACACCCTGCCTTCCTACCCACCTACCAACCTAATACTCCTACTCTCACGTATGTATGTCTATCTCCGCACGCGATCAATGGCCATTCACATTGCAGCTGACTGTCTCCTCTCATGTGGATACTTTACTGTACCCTTTGTTTTTTTCATTTTCCACCAAAATATTCCGAGGAAAGGATCCGTAATCGCTGATTCTATTCTGTGCCGTAATCAATTCGACGACGGCGTTTTAATAAATCCAAGGTTTTACTCTCGCTCAAGCCAAGCCGATTATTCTCTTCTCGTCATTAATTCGACGATGTTTTAATAGCTAACGTCTCGGCTTTACTCTTGCCCAAGCCAAGCCGATGCTCCCTCGTTCCTTTAATTTTGCTTCTCACCTTTACTTCTTCAATTCTATGCTAAATCTTCTCAACTTTTTCCATCCTCCTTTTCGGTTAATTCATGAAATGTCTCCTTTGGAGTTCTTAAAGGCTAAGATATGCTCTTTATGGACAAAGCTTCGTAATTTTGTTCTCCATCTTTTGTTTTTCTTTTCTTTAGCAATCAGATGATATCCTTCTCAAACTTGTTAAATTTGGCCATGGTCAAACAAAAGAATTAGTGTTCAAATCATGGGCAAATTTCACTTCCTTCATTTGCTAGAAATAAATTGGAACATATTTTTGCTTCCCACCTCAACTCCTTCCATTTGTTTCTTAGTCTTCTCAGAGTTCCCTTCTTAATTTTGCTTCCCACCTCAACTCCTTCCATTTGCTTCTTAGTGGGTGGTTGGTTCGCATCTTAGGGGGTGGTTGATTCGCACAAAGGAATGGTAATAAGAATGGGAATGAATATAGTAAGAAATGGGAATTGATATTATCATTATAATTATGATAGTTAGTTAACATGAATGAATGATTATCATTACCATTAACAGTGGTTGGTTTGTAAAAATATTGAGAAATAAAAATTTATAATATTTTAATTAATTTATTATATTATATTGTAATTAATTAATTACGATATATTTATTAATTAAAATATTTTAATTAATTTTAACTAATTATATTATAACTAATTAATTAATTAACTATATTATAACCAATTAATTAATTATATTTTAATTAATAATAATATTTTAATTAATTATATTGTAATTAATTAATTACAATTTTTTAATTAATATTAATTAATTCCAATATTTTAATTAATGAATGAATTATATTTTAATTAATTATATTGTAGTTAATTAATTAATTAATAATGATATTTTAATTAATTATATTGTAATTAATTAATTAATTAAAATATTTTAATTAATGAATAATTATATTTTAATTAAT
>JAOSBN010000008.1:17817437-17835090 GCA_027563595.1 Erythroxylum suave | reverse complement strand
AAAATTGTATCAGCTGTGTATAATTTTCTTTGTTTAATTATTTTAATTTTAATTTTTAAAATATTATTCTTGAAGTAAAGGCAGCCGGTGCTTCTTCGCTTACTATAGATTTTTGATCCACTTAATTTTGATTTGATTATTGTCTAGAATCTAGACTAAAGAAGAAGCTATTAAAATAATTAAAAAACAAAAAAGAAGTGGGCAAGAAGGGTCCAAGCATCTCCTGTTGTTGCAATAAGTGCTTTAACCCTACAGATGTCATTGTAGTTTTAAATGGATAGTAAAATAGTGTTCTAAAAAGGGACAAGAAAATCTTTAATTTCTCAGGAAACAAATGAGCAATAACATTTATTTGGTTAAAAAGTGTAGCGATAAAGCAAATTCTACAAACATACAAAAGACTTTAAAAGTTCAATGTCGTTTAAATGCAATAACACATGTACTTAACTTTGGACATATATTTATGAATACAACTTCATGGAATCTTTCAATAGACCATACAACTAATATCACAAGCAAAGGCATAATGAATTTTCATATTTCCACCGACAACCCAGCATGAGAAGAAAGAAAATTGCAAAACTCGAATGGCACAAAAGGGGGGAGGTACGATCCAACGAATTTTTACAGAATTAAATCCTTTATATTCACTACCTTATACTAATCTGTTTTACTCAACCTCATCCATATAAATGTATAAAATTTTATATAAAACTCACAAAAATATATAGAGGATCTCATTGCGTATGTGACCCTCCAGGTCCAGGTGACGGAGAACCTTACTAAAATAATAAGGTTTATCATAAATAAATGCATGTAATTGTAAAAGTGGTTGAGTCCAGGACTGGGACTGGCGTGTGTCCCAGACCCAGATGGTTACGTGGCAAAATCAGGACCGACCAGAATAATTAATCTCCATTTCCTCTTGCTCTGACCTCTCTCGTCCGTATTGATGTTGTTGCATCTCATTCTCCCGTAGTATTCTTCTCTTCAAACCGCCAAGTAAAAGAAAGGGACACACTCATCCAGATCTATTTCTTTCTCTCTCTGATTCTCGTCGGAGCGATGGCGTCTCGTGGAAGATCTCCGCCTCCGTCAACGGCGGTCTTTGCATTGCTCCCTCTACTCTTCCTCCTCCTCGTCCACTCCGGCCAATCTTTCTACCTTCCCGGCGTCGCTCCCGAAGATTTCCTTAAGGTCATTTTCTGCTTAGTGTTTGAGCTCCTAGTCGTTCTATTTCTATTGTTTGGATCTGGTTTTGATTTTGGTAATCATTTCCTATTTTTACTACTTTTGTTCTGGCGTTGTGAGAAGTGGAGTAAAGAAGGCAAACTTGTTGCTTATAGCGTAAATCTCGCCCCCTGGTGGGGTTTTGTAATCAGAATCTGAGATATGTGATTCACCTTCTATTCAATGCGGAGTTGATCCAGAATAATTTGTTTAGTCGGAGAGCTCAGACAATAGGCTTAGGATTTTGTCCGGTCACTTAGGGATTGATATAGTGTTTGTGTTTGCATGGATCGCAAGCTTTTCTGGAAATTAACTGGCGTTCACTTTGCAGACTTATGAGGCTTTACCTTATTTTAGGTTCGATTTCTAAGATCCTAAGATATGAGCTTATCTTATTGAAGGCATTAGCTGTTAACTTATAGTCACCACGTTAGCGTGTATCTGTTTCTTGTCATATATTTGTATGAAATTTTTGATTAGATCATGGTATGCTGGTTCCGGTACCCGATGATGGTGGCATTAGGATTTTGAACCTTAGGTCTCAACAGCAATGAATTTCTAGACTTATATTTACACGCTTAAAAATCTCCTATTGGGATGACACCAGGTTGGGGAAATTTGCACAAATTTCTTTTATTATTTCCCTTGTTGTACTAAAGGTCTTTCCAACAGTATTTTCTTTCTTGGTAATTATCTTTTTGATGTATTCTTCCTATCCATTGTTCCATTTTGATTTTATACAATAATTGCTCTGAGAGATTCATATGATTTGATTGCTTATTGAATGAGTTCCTTGGTCGCAGGGTGATGAGCTAAAGGTTAAAGTCAACAAATTAACATCTATAAAGACACAGCTTCCTTACACATACTATTCTCTTCCTTATTGTAAGCCATCCAAGATTGTTGATAGCACAGAGAATCTTGGGGAAGTGCTTCGTGGTGACCGTATTGAAAATTCTCCCTATGTGGTCAGTTTCAATTGGCTGTATGATTGTGCATGGTTTTCTTGATATACTTTATTCTTATTGTCTTTGCTATATGTAACTACAGTTTAATATGAGGGAACCAAAGATGTGCAATATTGTTTGCCGAGTGACACTTGATGCAAAAACTGCCAAGGAGTTCAAAGAGAAGATTGACGATGAATATCGGGTCAACATGTATGAAGTACTTTATTCAGCCGCGTTGGTCTCTCTTTCATTGTTGTAACGAGTGCTTCATATATTGATTGTTTGCTGTGTGTGTCAGGATCCTAGATAACCTTCCTCTTGTAGTTCCCATACAGAGGTTGGATCAGGAGTCTCCTACTGTATATCAGCTTGGTTATCACGTTGGGCTCAAAGGCCAGTACAGCGGGGTATTATGTCATTTCCTAGTACTCCATATTTGCCTTTTGCGGTGGGGTATTACCTTTTTACCCACTGTACCTGTTAATGTGCAGAACAAGGAGCAAAAGTATTTCATCCACAATCATTTATCATTCACAGTCAAATATCACAAGGATTTGCACACTGACTCTGCAAGGATTGTTGGATTTGAAGTTAAACCATTCAGGTTAGCTATGTCATGTTTCGTATAATCTTTGACCTTCCTTTCCCCTTTGGAGGTTTATGTCACCTATTCAAGCACTTGATATATGCAGTGTTAAGCATGAATATGAAGGGAAATGGAAGGAGGAGAAGACCCGGTTAACTACTTGTGATCCGCATGCAAAGCACACAGTTGTTAATTCCAATACCCCTCAAGAAGTTGAAGATAAGAATGAAGTTATCTTTACATATGATATTGACTTCCAGGTGAGATGTTGCTCGTAGTTGCAGTTCTTATGGTTTTAAACATTTTGTTTGGAGCTTTCTGCGTTCTTTGTTTATATCTATTCTTCTGGATCAATAACCACCATCAGCCAATTGCAGTTTATATGATTTTAAATATTTTTTTTGGAACTTTCTACATTTCTGGTTTATATGTATCTTTCTGGGTAGATAACCACCACCAATCAAATTTTTCTATCACCCGTCAAAGTAGAAAATATAGTTAAATTTGTGGTATTTGGACTATTGTGTATAGTCATTGGTCTATTGTTGTTTGCTATTCTCATCAATGTCTCACTTTACTTGTCCACCATTCAGGAGAGTAATGTGAAGTGGGCGTCCAGATGGGATGCTTATCTTTTGATGAGTGATGACCAAATTCATTGGTTCTCAATAGTCAATTCGTTGATGATTGTTCTGTTCCTCTCGGGCATGGTGGCAATGATAATGCTGCGGACGCTTTACCGTGATATATCCAAGTACAATGAGCTTGAGACCCAAGAAGAAGCCCAAGAAGAGACAGGATGGAAGCTTGTACATGGTGATGTTTTCAGAGCCCCATCAAATTCAGATTTGTTGTGTGTGTACGCTGGTACAGGTGTTCAGTTTTTCGGGATGATCCTTGTTACCATGATCTTTGCTGTTCTTGGATTCCTTTCCCCATCAAACCGAGGTGGTCTTATGACGGCCATGCTCTTGTTGTGGGTTTTCATGGGGCTTTTTGCTGGGTATGCCTCTGCTCGCCTGTATAAAATGTTTAAAGGTACAGAATGGAAGAAAATTGCTCTAAGGACAGCTCTCATCTTCCCAGGGACCGTATCTGCTATCTTTTTTGTGCTAAATGCTCTTATATGGGGCCAGAAGTCATCTGGAGCTGTTCCTTTTGGGACAATGTTTGCATTGGTGTTCTTGTGGTTTGGAATTTCAGTTCCACTTGTTTTCTGCGGAAGTTATGTTGGATTCAGGAAGCCAGCTATTGAGGATCCAGTGAAGACCAACAAGATTCCGAGGCAGATCCCAGAGCAACCTTGGTACATGAACCCAGCCTTCTCGATTCTAATTGGAGGCATACTTCCATTTGGAGCTGTTTTCATTGAGCTCTTCTTCATCCTCACCTCTATCTGGCTAAATCAATTCTACTACATCTTTGGCTTCCTCTTCCTTGTGTTCGTAATCCTGCTTATCACATGTGCGGAAATTACTGTGGTGCTCTGTTACTTTCAGTTGTGCAGTGAGGACTACCTTTGGTGGTGGAGGGCATATCTGACCTCGGGCTCTTCTGCCCTATACCTCTTTCTTTATGCAACATTCTACTTCTTCACAAAGCTCGAGATAACCAAATTGGTTTCTGCAGTCTTGTATTTCGGGTATATGCTTATTGCGTCGTATGCATTTTTCGTGCTCACTGGTACCATTGGTTTCTACGCTTGTTTATGGTTTACAAGGCTCATCTATTCATCAGTGAAGATCGATTAAGTCTTTAACAGATGAGTTCCTTCACCGTTACAACAGGAGGGTAAGGTAGATAATTATGGGTTGTAAACGTTTTTGCTCTTTTTTTCAAATCAAGACGAGTGCATGAATCCGATTATTTTACAGTCTCCTATGGTTTCCTTTTTCCAATATTTTGTAGATTGTAAGAAAGTTGCTTCACGCTCTTACTTTCGTTGTTTAATGCCCGTATTTACCAATACTGTTTATCCAGCCGATTTCATTAAATACTATCTTTATTGTAGAATTTAATTGAATTATTTGGTTACCTTCTCCGTCATTCATGCATCCTTATGGTCTGGATGTGCAAGTTCCAGATATGCATCCTAAAAAGACCCAACGGTTGTTCTGCTACGCAAAGATTAAAATAACTCAACTTTTGTGTTTAGAATAATGGAAGCTGACAAGCCCTTTCGTCTAGACTACGAAATCGAAGCTCTAATTGTAGGCCACAGCATGTATCGGTATCGGTGTATCGGTTGAAAGAGCATTTAGAAAGCTCCGGGAAAATGCTTTTCCTTAAAATACTGAATTTAAGTTGGTTGTGAAACTGCCAATCCTGAGCTCTAGGATTGTGTTTATTCGAGCTGGAGAAACAGGATCGGCTTCACTTGTAAGTTGTGATTCCAACCAAGTTAAAGAGGAAGAATAGATAAGATGTCCAAGCCGCACTTCAATATCTTTAAAAGGTACCTTTTATTATACCCAAGGCGTTAAAGACAACGGTAGGAAAATAAAATCAATCGTTGGAGAATCAATTAGAAGCGAAAAAGAAGACATTATCGATCCAAACTCTTTTCACCATTCCTTAAAGCACAAGATTAAACAAACATAAAAGAGAAAAAGACTTTTACTTTCTGGGGTGAGTATCCCTAGGATCAGCAGAATTGGTAGCCACCCTAGCCACATCTTTGGCAGTAGCTTCAGGCTTTTTCTTGGCGTACAAGACCATGTACCCGATGGCCGCCGTGATGAGGAAGCCAGTGACTGCCATTGTGGTGGTGCTAAAGGGGAGTTTGCGTCTTTGGTGAAGTAGGCCACCAGGGTCGTGGCCTGGTGGCCTCTTGGATCCTTCCACACCAGCTGCTCTTACTTCTTCAGGACTCATTTTGTGTGTGTCCGCTCTTTTCCTCCACTCATCATTTCCTGCCATTTTCTGCACCCTCCTACTTCCAAATTCCATTCCATGCAGGTTATAGACGACTACGGGCGGTCTTGCCACGTTTGGGTGGTGCTGGGTATGGGAGTCTTTGTGCTTTGACACGTTGAAGTTGCATGTCGCTGGCTCTTGTAATTTGGACAAGTGGAGAAGTCTAGTGTCTCAGGCTTCGGTCTGTACTCTCTCTGCTGGGTGGGTCTGTCACAAACAAACCGTCTTTATCAAAGGCAGTATGTTTCTGGTGGGTGGGATATAGACTAATATTCTTACAAAAATTAAAAATATATATAAATAATAGTCTTATTTATTTAGTTATTTAAATAAATGGAAACATTCATACAAGAGGTTTTAGAGTCTTCGAGAAAGGGGAGGAGACAGCGTTCCAATAAAGTTTTACAACAGAGCTGGAGAGATATTTGGGGAAGAGTAGATGACATTCGTACTATCATCAAATTAAAAGGCTGCAGCTGTTAAAGAGCAACAATAGCATCCACTCATGTCTTTAAGGACCGTTGGGTGTATTTTCATAATCAACACAAACTGACAGTGGCAGGCAAAGGCAGGTGGTCCAGTGGTCACGACTCACGACGCACAATAATTCCTTTTCAACGGCTAGTTTTTCCTTCTCATTGTATATATCCCCCAACCCAATCATATCCTTCTCATACTTTGCTCTTCCATAACTCATTTGTTCAATGGCTGGCGTTGGAAGATCTCTTGCAGCTTGTTCTGTGGTGGTGCTCCTGTTTTTGCTCCTAGGCTTCTCAGAAGCTAGAGACATATTGGTTGGTGGCAGAACTGATGCTTGGAAAATCCCTTCTTCTCAATCTGATTCTCTAACCCAATGGGCCCAGAGTTTACGTTTCGTCGTCGGTGACTCACTTCGTAAGTCTCTCATTACGCAGATCGTTGTTTTAAATTCCCTTAGGCTCACACTTCTGCAATGCTATTTAATGTCTCAGTATGGAAGTATGATAGTCAAAAGGACTCGGTCTTGGAAGTGACAAAGGATGCTTATGATAGCTGCAACACAACAAGTCCAATTCAAGAGTACAAGGATGACAATACAAAGGTGAAGCTTGATAGACCAGGGCCATTCTACTTCATCAGCGGAGCAGAGGGTCACTGTGCAAAGGGCCAAAAGTTGATTGTTGTGGTTATTTCTCCAAGGCATAGGCACACTGCCTTTTCCCCAGCGCCTTCTCCTTCTTCTTCTTATTCAACCGGGTTTGGCAGTCCTTTTGGGAGTCCTGCCGTTGCTCCGACCAGCAGTGCTGAAACCTTGAGAGGCGGTGCCATGATAATGGCGCTTGGTGTTCTGCTTTGGGGATTGTTTTAATTTTGATTTGGGTTTTCCTTAGCATATTGTTTTATAGGGTTGATTATATATATATGTTTGCATCTGAGAGGAGAGTACATTTGTTTCATTCGTTAAATGCTGTGTCCTCTTTTTATTGGGAAATATTTTGTTTCTTCGTTCTTCGAGCAAGATTATTCATTCTCCAGACACGCCGCACTCCAAGAGTATGAAATTAGGCGACATCAGTAACCACACAGAGAGTTTATGCAGAAAAGAACTAAGAAGTGTTCGAGAGAGTTTATGCAGAGAAGAACAAAGTAAAGGCCATTCGTTCTGAGGCTGTAATCGGGCATGCTAGATGCAATTATTAATTACCAGTCACTCACTTCAGATCCTAGTTTGTTTCACTGGAGTTGCAGCTATTTCAATGTTCACAGGTATTGAAATACCATTTGCGCATACATCAACTTGAATTGAGGAAGTCAACTTTAGTAGCTGAAAATGATGAATGAATAATTTGTTAATTGTGCCCCAAAAGTTAAGCCAACTCGGATTTAATCATGAAACTAAAACCTTTGATGGAGTCCACGCCATTCCTTTTTCATACGATAAGATTGTCCTTTGTTTGAAAGTCTAATTTTCATAATGCATGTGTTGGCTCATATAATCTGAGTCCACCACATTATCGAACTACGAATGAACTTTGGACTGCATGAACTTGAATCGCCCAACTGTCAAACCCGACTGCACTCAACCTACCCGATCCATGTTGGAGTCTCTCCACCACCAAACTCACTAGATTCTACCAACATCTTTTGTGCAAAATCAACCAGGTGTGCAAGTGAGCCAAGAGGAGGGGAAACCGAAAAGAACAAATGTGTTTTTAAGAGGAGAGAATAAAAAACTGAGTTTTTTTCTAATTTTGGTAGGGCCAGTCTGGGCTCAGCCCAAAAGAACTGGACCCAAGTTGAAGGCAATATAACTCGAATCAAACCTTATTAACTTCAAACCAGAATGAGCAGAGGCCAGTCCGTTCTGCCAAGCCTAGATAGGATCTATTATCTTTTCTTATGCAACTGTCTCAATCACTAATTCCTTCATAAACATAAAAAGTATATGAGATCTTTTAACATACAACTATATATCATACATTCAAGGAGGAAAACATGTCACTCTTCGAATTCTTCATTACAACTGTCTCAGTAGCGATTACGAGCTGTGCAACAAGATTTGTTTCTTTACATTATAAAATGCATTGTTCAACCTAATTTATTCAATCAGGAAATTCATAGCACGCCAAATTATCATGTGCAACAAACAAGCTTTCCAAAGTCCACCAGAATCCCATTGTACACAATTATGGGCAGGATATATAGAACGGCTGAATTGGATACTCATCCATCTTGTAGAAGAAAAGAATACAAGCATATGCTAGAGCCTATAAGTTTAAGATTACTGGAATCTCCGTGGCAATTTGATTATGGAATCTATAAAAGAAATAATAGAATTCATATTTTACTTATTTTCTAGCTGTTTCTCTAACAACCTAAATGTGCGTAAGTGGAATATTAAGTACTGGTTTCTACGATGTGTGAGAAACATAAAAGGTATCAAGTCTATCTTGTACAATTGATGGGACAGAGTTGAAGAGTTCAGTACGAGCCAGGCGTCATTTTCCTTACAAAGTTTCTTTTTCTCTTCTGAAATGGGAGTGTGAGGGCAGAGTTCCATAAATTTCTCACTGGTAATAATAAAGACAATGGTAATTATGATGATAATGTGGATATCAAATCAGCTCTCCTACAAACTACCAGCAGCAATTCAGATTTCGACCACATATCCACATTTGGCAACTAGAAAAAACTCATACTTTCCAATTTCTTCAAATAAAGAAACAGAAATAAATGTGTAATAATTAAAAATAATCTTACAAATCTAAACATAAGGAAACTTCAGTAGATGGAATAGAGTCATACCATATTACATCAAGAAGTCAGTCACAGCCTAGTTATCCTCGTCTGATGAAATAATTTGCAAAGGTCCCTTAACTCCACCTGTATTATTGCCAATAAGTTCACGGGCTGCTTTTTCAAGGAATTCTTTGGTAGCAGTTTGAACTGATGTGGCCTCAGATGATGGATACTTTCTCTTTCTTTGGACACTTCTATCCAAATACTTCGTCTTTGGACCTTCTCCTTTGCTGATTTCCTTCATACTCTTCCGTTGTTCTGGATGTATGACGATATTTGTACTGAGATCAGCATAAAAATAGATAATCATGCCAAAAGCAAAAAATTGGTGGACAACTTACCAGGTGTAAGGTCAGGCAAAGAATGTTCAATGAAACGGGTAGCAGCCTTGTAATTCAAGGTGGTTGAAGGATGCAATGGTGCTTCAAGTACAAATTCAAAATCGTTAACACAAGAAGCATGAAATATTGCCAAAAACTAAATTATCTCCCCTTTAATCGTCTAAAATTGTCAGTGTCCAATATATCTAAAGAGAATAATTGCTTTCAAATATGGGAAACATAAAGGACAGTGTTTGATGGGGCCCAAATGACACCTTTACTCATATTCAAATATCGTTCTAGCTTGTCTTGATACAAGCTCAGTCTCTCCTGCAAATAGGGAAAGCGAGTATTATTGAAGAGGCAATACCAAAGCCAAGAAAGAAATACGGAGTAAAACATTATCTGCATTAGCTTATAGGTCCCGAAACAGTAGATACATATCCCAATACCCAAAATCAAAAACAGTCTAAACAGAACCAAACCCGGAAGTAAAATTAAAACTTTAAACTAAAACAAAAGGAGAATGAAAATATACAAGCTCTGACTTAATGGGATGATCATCTGGGTCAATTCCACTACTTCTCAATCTCACTGAAAATCAACAAAATTGAATTGAAGTCAAGCAAGCAAGCCACAAAAAGCCAACAATATATCATCAATCATATTCAAAACTTACTGAACACTACGCCCAAATAAGCAATAAGGATTAAACGTACAACAAAAAAGGGTACAAGTAGCCTTGGCAAGCAAAAACAGAGACTGGGCACGTTGAAGAGGAGGTAAGTCAGCTAAGCTATCTCGGTCACAGACAGACAAGAACCGGAGCAAATGAATCTCTACTTGCTCTAAGTTGGCTACTGTTCTCTTGACTGGGTCCAACACCGATTCTGGCACAAATTCGCTGCTTTCTGTTTCCACCATTTTCAGTTTCTTCAAAAAAACTGAAACCCGATAAAGATTCTGTATTTTAAAATATACTAAGGTCTCCAGAAACTAAGTAATGACGAAAAGCTGATAAAAGAACGAGATTTTAGGTCGCAGGCGAAGTTTTCAGCGTCTGCGGACAGCTGCTAGGGCTTGAAGGGGATGGAGATGAAGAATAAATGGTTAAACTTGTTGGGACTTGTTTTAGATTGATACAATTAGAAAAAGTTGCTATCTTCCACATCCCGCATAATAAGATTAACGAGAGAAGTTTAATTTTTATACTAAAAATAAAAATTGCAATAAAATAACACATTAATATCATTTAAATATACCTACTTTGTAATATGATTGAATACGTATTTAAAAGTAAAGTTGTGTTTAAATTATAGTCCGTATTGCATATTGAGAAAATAAAGTTAATTTCAAATATATATATATAATTTATTCTAATTATAAATCGGAAAAGATAGAATTTACTTTAACAACAATAACCTAATAAAAGTCCAGCTGATATGAGATGAGAAGGTATAATAGTATGTAACCTTATACTAATCGGTAAATAAGTTGTTTCCAATAGATTTAAAAAAAAAGTTATTTCCAATAGATTCACATAAAAAATATTAATAATAAAATGATAATAATTTACAATAAATAAAGAAATAATAATAATAATAATAATAATAATAATAATAATAATAATAATAATAATAGTAGTAGTAGTAGTAGTAGTAGTAAGAATAATAGTAGTAGTAGGTACGTATAAATAAAATAATAAAAATAAATAATACAATAAATATAATACAAGGTAAAAATATAAAAAAATAAAAGATAAAATAAGTAAATATATACATAAATTAAAAAGAAAGACAACTATAAAAAAATCAAATATGTGCATACAAGCAAATATTTAGGCTAAGTAAGTAATATTTGGTAACAAAAGTAAATATTTTACAAGATAAATACCAAACAAGGAATACAACTTATATTTTAACATGTAAAAGCTACATACAAGTTCTTGTAATTAACAATATAATACTATTATTAAGATGAAAATAATTTAAATGAAAATGTCAACCTTATATATATAACTTCTTTTTGTACTTATCAACTTATGTCGTTACATTTTTTGATAATAGTGTTGAAAAAGACTTAAATATTTTCACCAAAATTGTAAAAAAAAAAGACAAACATTTTCATCAAAATTCAAATTAAACCCTAACATTTCAACTTGTTCAAAAAGAACTCTATTTCAACTTGTTCAAAAAGAACTCTATCGTTTTGAAAACATTAAGAAGAAACCCTAGGATAACAATTCTGTCAACCTCCCATTATAAAGAAAAATATAGTTGATATATAATTTTTTTTGAACCAGTGTACATACTAAGTGACAAAGGACCTAAATAAATAAATAAATAACAAGTATTATTTTTTCATCAGTTGACAATGTTTGGGAAAATTGTTTTGGAGTCAATCATACTCAAACAATCTTAAAACCAGCTCATAAACTATGCCTTTGAAATCACAAAATAAGTGTCTAGATCAACAAAAAGATAGGGATGCAGTAGTTCATCTTGGTCTATGCCTGTTATTCTCTTCCGCTTATTCTTTTTGTTTGCCCTCCATTCATCTGGAGATGGGACGTGGAAAAAGATAAACAACTGCATAACAATAAATCACAATAGGCGAAAGAAAATAAATAAACCTTAGAATTACTAACCAGAGTAAAGAGGACAAACACCAACAAAAGATGCATTAGCTCAAAAAGGAAGCAATTTGAGATAAGAATCAACATATGTATATGCAGGAAAGTTGGATAGATGTCTTTTATGTATAGAACAATCTATGAAACTAAAAAGAGTAAGGGATTGAAATGCCAACTGTTGAATACTCATGACAAAGTTGATTTTCTATCTAACAAGTCTGGAAAGAAGCAAAAGGAAAATTAAATCTACAAAAAGTTCAAAATAAACCTTTTGAGGACATAAAATCTAACAGGAGCTATCTTTCATCAGTTAAACGTCAAGTTATGTATGGTGTGACCTTTTTTTTAAAATTTTGTGCATAACAATAGGACCTAATACTTATTGATATGGCTTTTTGTAATTAAATAAAAACGAGTCTCAAGTTTTTAAAATTCACTCTCTCCTTCGTTCAAAATACCTAAATTCCTAACTTCAAACATTTGTAGAAATCTCTAAATCCCTAACTCTCCCACTTTGTTCAAACGTTTGTAGAAATCCTATACGCTCTTCAGCAAGTTCAATCATAGTAGCAACAAGCTTAATCGCAGCAACATTTTTATATCGCCTGTTGCACTCCTCTATCAAATTTATGGGAAACAACATAGGGAAAATAGCCCTCCTCATGCTCTTAACAATGTTGCACATTGTGTCTCCTCCTACACACTAGGCAAAACTTCATCTTTCTCGAGTGTCCAGCTCATTTAGGTACTTGTTCATAGTTTCAAGGCATCTACTTCCTTTAATGATTCTGGGAATTTATATTGGTTATGTGGGAGTGGATGAAAAATTCTATAATAGTGGTAGAGTGACATGTTGGATATTAATGGGTAGGATATAGAAACGAATATAGGAAATAATAAGACTTAGGGAAATGAAAGATTAACTAAGGATAATCATTATAGAATTAAGCCATAGGCTAGGGAGATTATTGGGCTCTTAAATAACTAGGTTTGGGGATATTATATTATGTATTGTTGCATTTCTCTTACTGCTATTATAGTTTATTTGAGCTACTATATTTCAGACTCTTTTATCAATTCTACTGCCTGAGTATACTGAACTAGTTGTTTAGTGATCGGTTCTTATTAGATCTTTTTTTTTAATGTATGATTAGTACACTAACTTGTTGAAAGATAAAGATGAGATAAAGATGAGGATTTGGAAAGATAGAGGAAGAGCTTAACTTAAGAGTATTAGAATGATATGTTAGAGAAAAGTGTGCCTTTCAATTTGCTAGTTTGGCCTTTCTACATCTCTTTAATGTTGTAAGCAAGAAAAATACGTTATATTAGCGATTTAATGTTGTTTAACTTATCATCTTGTCGATATATGCTCTATTACCTGAATGGTTTGTATCCTTTTTTCCTTGACATCAAAATTTTGATGATGAGTTTTTACGTAAGGATTGAATGATATTAGGTATGAAGCAGGACAGGTATTCACAGAGACCCAAGACATTAAGAGGAAATGGCAGAGGTACTTTCAAGGCCTGTATAACGAAGAGATAGTGGGCAACGTAGAGTTAGTAGAACCCTCTGTGACTGGGCATGTTCAGGATAGGTGCGCAAGGGTAAGGATTACGAGAGGAGAAATTACAAAGGCGCTGAGAGGGATGGGGAGCGAAAGGGCAATGGGGCCAGACGAGATCCCCATGGCGGTATGGAAACAATTAGGAGTTGTCAGCATTGTATGGTTAGTTCACCTCTTCAATGTGATTTTAGAATCGACCAAAATGCCAGATGAATGGAGACTAAGTCAGTTGATCCCCGTATACAAGGCCAAAGGGGGTATCCAAGAATGTCACAACTATAGAGGCATTAAACTATTAAGTCATACCATGAAGCTGTGGGAGAAGATAATTGAAAAGAGAATCCGCAGAGCTACTTCTATATCGGCCAATCAATTTGGATTTATGCCTGGTAGGTTCACGACAGAAGCGATACATCTACTTCATAGACTCATAAAATGCTATAGGGAATGCCAATGGGATTTGCATATAGTTTTTATTGATTTGAAGAAGGCGTATGATAGGGTTCCTAGAGAACTCTTATGGAGGTGTTTGGA
Source organism: Erythroxylum suave (assembly GCA_027563595.1). Taxonomy (NCBI): domain Eukaryota; kingdom Viridiplantae; phylum Streptophyta; class Magnoliopsida; order Malpighiales; family Erythroxylaceae; genus Erythroxylum; species Erythroxylum suave. The sequence goes on along the minus strand of JAOSBN010000008.1, from coordinate 17,821,073 downwards.
GGCCAAGGGCATCCTATCAACTATATTAAAGTAAATAGGGATATGTATGATGGAGCTTTGACTAGCATAAGGACAATAGAAGGGGGCACGGAAGCATTTTCTATCAGTGTTGGTCTCCACCAAGGATCTGTGCTAAGTTCTTTGTTGTTCACATTAGTGTTAGATGAAATTACCAAACATATTCAAGGAGAGGTACCTTGGTGTATGTTATTTACGGACGATATTGTCCTAGTGGAGGATACCAAGGAAGGGGTTAATGTCAAGTTGGATCGCTGGAGAGAAGTGTTAGAGTCGAAAGGTTTTAAAATGAGCAGGTCTAAGACGAAGTATGTAGCATGAAAGTTTTCTGGGAACCAGATGGAGCATGAGGGGATGATAGTAATTGGTACTGACGTCATACCATAGCGGACGAGTTTTAAGTATCTCGGGTCTGTCATCTGGAATGATGGTAATATAGATGCCGATGTGGTACATCGTATTAGATCAGGATGGGCCAAATGGAGGAGTGCATAAGGGGTTTTATGTGACAGGAAGATTCATTTAAAACTCAAGGGGAAGTTTTATAAAACGGTGATTCTTCCAATAATGTTGTATGGGGCAGAGTGTTGGCTTGCCAAGCGTAGGCATGTCAGACAGTTGTTGGTGGCAGAAATGCAGATGCTTCTGTGGATGTGTAACATTACAAGGAGAGATAAGGTCCGAAACTGGGTGGTGAGAGATAGACTACAGGTAGTCAGCTTTGCCGACAAGTTGAGAGAGACCAGATTTAAATGGTATGGGCATGTGCGTAGGAGGCTCGCCGACGCTCCGGTATGAAGCTGCGAGGAAATAACACTGAGTGTATATAAGCGGAGAAGAGGGAGGCTTTACAAGAACTTGTGGGAAGTGATCAAAGAGTATATGTCAGAATTGACACTTAATTAGGTAGTAGCTGGTAATAGAAAAGCTTGGAGTGATAGAATAAAGGTAAAGGATTAACCGTGTAACGGATAAATAGTTCTAGATTCTCAAAATCAGTAAAGTAGTTCCTAGGAGATGCTGGGGCTTGTTGTGTAGATGAGGGATTGGATTTTGTAGCCTATTCGGTTCACGCAGCCTGGCCCCCTTCAGGTATTCCCCATTCCTTGTATTTTCATAAATTTTCAGTTTCTTTTTTTGTAACCAGCATCATTCGTAAATTGTCTCATTTGTATATAGGTCCACTGGAAACAACCTCTCTGCTATGTAGGGGTAAGGCTACATACTATCGGACCTCTCCAGACCCCGCTTCATTATGGAATTTCGAAATGGGTGGTGATGATGATGATGATGGTGATTGAATGATATTAGGTACCTATGTTTAAGTGGATAGTGTTCATTTACTTATCTTTGGGTACTTCTGGTCATTTTTGTAAGATTGTATGTATGTATGTATCTACAACCAAAGGGGCTTATTTTTAGTCACAATTTTTTCCTAATGCAGAGATTCTAACTTTACATTTATGTCAGTGAAAGGATTAGCTGGGAAATTAACTTATAGGTTAGTAATATGATCATTGATAATATATTGAAGAATGCAAATTACAGATGAACTATTTATAGAACTTAGAGTATTAGAGAAGAAGTTGAAAGTCTCTTGTATTAGATCTTGTTGAGATTCTAACTTTGCATCTATTTAGACCTTGACTCTTTGCTTTTATAAGGAGTGATAATAATCCCTTGCCTTAATATAATTTTGCGGTGACCACCTAAAGCTATATATGCGATGTCTTTAACTAATACTAGATTAAATTCAAATGGCAATTACATGATATTTTATTATGGTTTAAAAGCCATGTTAAGAACTTCATGGAATGATAATAACTCAAAAAAGATATTTTATGAATGTCCCAAATATCCTGTAAGTTATTTTTCAATAAGGTAAAACTACTAGTTGGGTCGGGTTCGCTACCTTATTGGCAATCAAATTCAATGGCAAGCTTAGTTACCTGCTAAGAGATAGGTTGTTTATAAAAAAGACAAGAACAGAAGTGGCAAAGCCGTGTAAGCTTAGTAGAAGGATACACTGAATGTAAGCATCAGGCAAGAGAGGAATATGTAGGAATGCCTCAATCTTCAAAAAGTCTTGAAGAATGCATGGTGTCACAAGCTTTAGCGATTCACTCCTTGGACAACTCAACAATAGGAAAGCCCTAACCCCTGATTGGTGTCTTAAAAGCTGGAGGACTAGATCAGATATAGAAAGGAAGTTGGATGAGAGTTAATCTATCTCTCCTTCCTCAACACTTTGATAATTCTTTACAAACAAGATAACAATGTGATCTGAAAATGCCATGAATTCTAACCTATTATGTATCTCTCTGTTTATGGGTTAGAAGGTATTCTTGATTAGTTTAGGGTACAGAACCTACTGTAAGGAATTATTGTAATTTTGGTCAGATGATCCTTGTTATGGTATACTTAATGTTTATGTTATTAATTATTAATTTTCTTTCAAGTAGGAAAATGTGATTTTTTTAAAGTGGTATAATAACAAATTTAATTAAAGAGTTGCTAAAGTAATTTATTAATTGAAAAATGAAGTAGGTATGTTGAAGAAGGAGGCTCAAAGAATAACTATTGAATCACGTACATCGTTAGAAATTGAAGAGCAAATAAACCTAATGAAAGAAGAAATTATTTTGTCAACAAAAGAGAAAAATAAGTTAAAATTTATTCTAATGATTATCATAATAGGTTTTTTGTGCTTATGGTGATTGTTGTAATATGGTTTGTTGTGGGCAAATGCAACTAAATTATAGTATTTTGCTTAAAATTTGAATTATGATGAATGAAAAAACCCTTGTTAGAGCTAAATTGTAATATATTGTGCTTTGTCTTTATGGCTTTATTATTCATGAAGATGCTTTAACGATGCCTAATTAATAGCTGTAAAAATCTTCAACAAGTACATACAAAAGTGATTATATCATAATAAATAATTGGAGCAGTGTATAAATAAATAATTGCACTAGCACATCTATCCATCCATATATAAAAGTAATTGGAACTATCCATCCAAATGCAAAAGTGATTCGATCCAATAACTAAAGTTCCAATAACATATAGACAATATTAATATATAGTTTAGGAATTAATCACATTGCTTCCCTTATTTACACTAGACCTAGAAGGTTAATCATGTACTGGTTGATTTGATGATGCTTTCCTCCTTATTGCTTAATTTTTTAATTTTTGGGAAGTGATGCTAAGTTGTCCTTTGCACCTTAGACCTCTTAGTTCAAAAGACAACTTAAATAAATGTGGATCAACTTCTCTATACTTTTTTTTTACTATTATATGAAGAGTTAGCAACCTACAAACATATATGTCATTAAAATTATTTATTTGTGAAAGTTATCAACAATGTGATGAATGCTCATATACTCACATTATTATTGTGTTGACTTGGTATGACAATATGTTCAACTGTATTATAACTAAACATTTGTGAAGAGACCTCAGCGATGACCTAATAAATATGAAATAAATATCAACGTGAGTTTGATAATCAAAGAATGTCATAAATATCTTTACCTATATGAAGCGAAACATAGTTATCAAAATAAGGTTTAATAATCAAAGAATATTTTATACTTTTAGAGATTGTTGAGTTGA
>JAOSBN010000008.1:17806899-17817337 GCA_027563595.1 Erythroxylum suave | reverse complement strand
ATGAAGCGAAACATAGTTATCAAAATAAGGTTTAATAATCAAAGAATATTTTATACTTTTAGAGATTGTTGAGTTGAGCCTTCATTCTTATGTTTTTTGGTATTATGGCCAAAATTGCTATATTTTTAACATTTTTGTACTTGAACTTTTCATGTTAATTTATTTGGAATTTTCAACTTATTAGGCTTATTTATTCCTCTCCTTCTAGTCGTTTTAAGTCTTCATGATATGACACTTTTGGGTGGTGAGTTTATTACTTTTGTATCAATAGTAGGCTAAAAAATTGCACCCTAATAAGTTGTAATGCATGATCATACATTGTGAGGAATTTGAAATTCTTGTAGCATTCATCTATAAATGCCTCTACCATTGATGTGAATGGCGAACAACACTTATAGCATGCTTACAAAGACATGCACAATCCTTGGTATAATAATTGACTTTTAAGAACGCAAAATTCTGTCTTATCTGCATGCATCTTCATCACCATGTCTGATAATTGACTTATCTCTTGTCAGTAAAGATCTGCCTAATAAAAGCTCCACTCATATTGTTGTCAAAAATTGGGCATTCTGATTCAAAAGATTGGTAGCTCCTTACCCACCTCTTATTAGGATATTCAAGCAATGTTGATGCACATCTAGATTTTATTTATCCAATCTTTTCAGCTACTCGTTAAAATCTTTGACAAAAGTTGACTATGCATAATTTCAAAACTACTTTCACAAATCCTTTCCCTTTCAATTCATATGCTAATTATAGTATATGTGTATAACACATATCTGATGAGTGATATATAGTAATGTCTCTTCTAGATCCCTAATAAATCCCTATAACAATAGAAAAGATTAAGTAAATATAAAATTTGTATAATAATAAATATATTAAGAATAAAATACCTTTTGCATATATGATATAATTGTAATCCTTTTACCACTATCCAATTCTAAGTCAGAAGTCAACGGATTCGTAAACCATGTCCAAGAATTAGTATTCTCTACCTCCACAATAGTCCATGCAAATGGATTCATCCCTCTACCATCGTCCCTCCTACTTAATAGTTGACATTGGAATTCTATCTTTAGAAAGCAACCATCAATATCAAAAACTGGCCTAAAATGTCTCCATCCTCTTTTTATGACATCAAAACAAATGCATAATCTTTTGAACTACATATAAGAGACAAAGAAGTATAAATAAATGAACAAATATAATAATCGATGATATGTATAAAAACAATTTTTTATACCTTTATCATACAAGTTTCTTCATTCCTTGCCAGTTGTAATTCTACTACTGATCTTGGATTACTAATCCTCAACTAATGTACATATCCTTGTAGCTAGGCATATTCATTCACATAATCAGTTGTCCTCTTTTTTCTTGACATCCTCTTTGTCGCTCTAAATATGCTTAAGTTAATAAATATATTAAGTTTTTCTCTGTATTCTTTAACCATCGTTACCATTGAGATACTAGGCTTTTCAATTCTTTCCTTAAAATGTCTCACGAGGAACTGATCTGAAATTAATTTAGGTTTGTTCGTAGCAAAACAACTATGCTCAGGATTGTATGTCTTCACTTTGAAGGACCATTCATTCTTATCACAACTAACATACAACTTCCATGAGCATCCCTCAATACATCTAAATCCGATCTCATGATTTTCATTTTTTAAACTCAACACTGTATCCTTTGGTACTGCAAAATCCATAACAAAATCTTTAAATTCTTTAGCTGGTCCAAACTCTATCTCCAATCTCCAATATACTGTCACGTCAAATTGTTTATTCCTATTAGTACTAGATCTCTACATGTAACATCCCATTTTCCCATGTTAAGGGTTAGATACCTAGAATATTGAATATAAGAGATGCTAATGAGAAATTATGGAATTGCATTTCATACTCATGCATAATATAACATACATAGACGTGAATTTGATTATTGCACACATTACAATGACTGCACATGCACTCATTTGACATTTTCTGGGTATAATTGATATTTAATGTGATTATAATGTAAATTGTGGATTATGTGTCTTGAAAATTGAGTTGTTGTGTTTAAATAGTGATTTAAAATTGTTAGTGAAAATTTAGAAAAATTATGAATTTTTGAGTATTTTTGGACTAAGAAAAATGTCAAATTACAGGACAATTGATAAATGGTAGTAGAGTTAATTGTCAATTGGTAGTAGAAATTATTGATAAGGGACATTAAGATTTAATGACAAGTGTCATTAAAACTTGAGAGAAAATTGAATTAAAAATTGGAAGACAAATGGACTAGATATTAAAAGAAACTAAAGGAGAGCCATAAGGTGGTGATATGTGGCAAGTGATAAGTGTCACTTACTATGCCACACACCTCTCACATTATTTACCATTAGAAGACCAATGTTTCTTTGTTTTCTTCAATTTGCCAAATACTCTCTTTTCTTCTCTTCTTCTTCGTATTTTCTTCTTTCTTCATCTCCATATAACACGACACTCACTAACCGTCATAAATATTGAACCTTTCTCTCACCCTTCACTTGCTACTTCTATTTTTGTGTTGTTTTCATCTTGTTATTAAAACACCCAACCCAATCGCCCATGAAAGATGAACGAGTGAGGTTGGGAAGCTAAGGTTAAGAGTGATTTGAAGATCTTAGAGTAAACAAGTAATTATAAAGCATTATTTTTCATGATTTGTTACATAAAACATGTTTGATGATAGTTAAAAGTCAAATGATCATGAAATGGTAATGAGTATATGTTGAAACGTGAATGAGAAAAAAATAGGTATGTTCATTTCTTGCTTTTACGTAAGTGATGATTATTAATTCATAAATTGATATAAAGATAATTTAGAGTTAGAATGAGTCTTAAAATGGTGTAGACAAAAGTGCAGAAAGTTGGAGACGAATGTGTATAAGAATATGTTCTATTTTCGGTGTTATGATCAATCATGGATTTTGATTTGTGTGTGTGGACGACATTAAACTAAAATGGAGTTAAGAATGATGGGTAAATGATAAGTAATTAAGCTAGAAATGATAAGACTAATCAAAAGACATGAACTAGGGTGAAAATGATGATGAAATGTGTGCTTGAATATGTTAGATGAAGTATTTTCATTGAACATGTGTCTGTATTTTAAGCACATATTGATCTATAGATATCAAAATGGGATGATATTTAATTTAGATTAAACTATAGACATATGACTACAAGTTTCATGAGGGGTCAAATTTTCATTCTATCTCTAAGGGTTCTAAAAATTGGCTTGAAGTTGAGTACTGGCTGCTATTGCCATTTGAGAACAATCTTTAGTATTTTAGGCATAACTTACAAAATACTGAACCAAACTACATAAGTTTGATGTCATTAGAAACTTAAGACATATAGAACTATTTTTTAGGAGAAGGTTTTACCTAAATACTTCATTTTCTAGGTCATAATGTTCATACAAAACTGACCTGAAAATAGAGTTGGAAAAGATGGAAAATGGGAATGCCTAACAAAGGCTGAAAGTTTCTACCCACAAATCCCATGATCGTGGGAATTAGTTAAACATCCACTATGCTTCTTTTAAGAGTGGTTTGGAACAAAAAATGGTTGTGTGCTTTCCTATGATGCTTCCAGACTTGAATGCAGCTTGAATTGAACCTAGAATGATGCTTGAACAAGTGAATAAGTGAGTGATATGTTTAGGATGATGATTAAGGATATGATTTAAGAATGAATTGTTATAAATTGGGTGTTCAAATCTGGAATTTTGAGATGTTATAGGAATGAAGGTGAGTCTATGATGGCAACTGTGATTCCATTAAGATGAATGATGAGTATTAAGTAAAGATGAGTGATAAATTGGGCGCCTTGTGATCTTAAAATGTTAGAATGACCTTGATGAGTGATGGAATGATGAATTTAGAATAATCTTGTACAAATGAGGTGTAAACCTAAGTTCAAATTCGACATATATGCAATTTGAAGTATGAATGATCATAAGATGTGAATTAAAGAAATATACCCAGAATAGTCAAATTGAGCATGCATTATATATTACACATATACATATGTGTACAACTGAATGTTTATATAATTGTGTAATAAGTAATGTGAATACAATGTGTGTATTGCATGATGTTGATACACAAGATAGAACATTAGCGTTCATACGTTTCTGGATCATAAAGCAAATGCTAATCTGGAGTGTACTGTGAGTAACCTAGATGATCTCATGTGATTAATTGTTTGTTTTAAATTCTGTATTGAATTATTATGATAATTGTGAATATGTTGACTCTAGACATTATACGTCCGATGCATGTAAAACATATTGGAAGTGTTTATTGAACGTGAATTTGACTGAATAAGTGATTCTCAACTTAAATGTCGAATACCGGACCAAAGTCTGATGATAAATGTGAATGAGAATGTGAACGTAAATGTGAAAGTATAAGATTGAGCATAATTGATTGACTGAATACATATGATGCATTTCATTACATGAATGCATGATAAAATAAAGGTTGTTATGACCGGAGTAGCCACCGAAAAAGAGCGTAAAGCTCAGAAAGTGAAAAAGAGCTTAAAGCTCAGACTGTGGTAAGAGCCTCTGACTCGCTATATAAAATGACCCATATATCCCTAACTAATAAGGAGCAATTATTAATAAGCCCGATATCCAAAGTGAATACGGGACAGTTATCAACACCTGATCACAATAATAATAAATGGAAAGTGAGTCTCATAAAAACTGCATATATAATTGATATGTATGTTTAAATGATTGAAATGCACTGTTTGAATTTTTCAAAGGTGAAATGTGAAATAAATTAAAAAAGTGTTAATTGATGTTACATGATGAATTAATGAAGTGATGTAAATTATGTGATTACGTGAACTATATGTGATATGTGTTATAAGTGAGCCATCGATGTTGGGTAGCTCACTGAGTTTGCAAAACTCGATAAAATTGCAACTTTTTTCAGGCTTAGAGGAGATACCTAATTAGACAAATTGGAAAGATAGCTGCTCAAGTAGAATAAAAGATAGAGGTCAGGATCAACTCGCGTTTGCATACATATTTCATAATTTTGTTATTAAGAAATGTATTCCGTAAATATTGTACCATGTGTGTGTGAATAATTCTGATATGTAATGACTTTATGACTGAAAGTGTTTTGAATTTATAATGAACATAAATGATTATTGGAATTCTGCAATATGCGTATTGTTTGTGACATTTGTAATTGAAATTGTTATAAATAAAATGGGTCGTTAATGATTATTGGTTTTCCCAAAAAAATGCATCTGATGTTTAAAAAAATGAGAAAATTTTGCAATGAGTTGTATTTGACTGCTTTACCATGCCGCTTTCACAGGGTGTGTGTCCAAATGTCTTCGGGATGTAAGGATACTTGCTCGGTGGAAGTGGGGTGCTGCAACACAATGGATTACTAGGCTCTTCTCCGCTTGGATTTCATCACTATTGATAAAACTACCATAATCAGTTGAGTCGATTTCAACTAATTGGTTGTCATCAAGAACACAAACTTGTATAACCCTTATCCTAGTCTTTGTCGTGATCATCCAGCTCTTAATCAACTCCTTCCTCAATTCTTTCACCAACTCCTACACCAATTTTTTGTTAACTCCATTACTAATTACTTCACCAACTACACTAACTTCTTCACTAACTTCCTCAACATGTTCATCATCAACATAGTTTACCCTAATACCATAACTTCACTCTTCACCTCGCTATCTTCATCCTCTTCTCGAATTATAGACAATATCTCAAGTGCAAGTATTAGGGTGTCTAACAAATGAGTTACATAAATATAAATCATTTGGTAGATTTTCACAAGGTTAATGAGCCATAAACAACTTTGATTTAATTCAATAAATATTAACGAATAATTAAATTTAAAATTAGGTACACTGTAATGGATCTTGTGCGTTTGAAGATATCCTAACTCCTTTGTCTCTTATAGTTACCTATAACTAACATAATCAAGCTCTATTTTATCAAAGACACTTGTTTGCTAGTTAACATATTTCAACTCCGGTTCTACTACGAACTTTCCATCATAAAATAGCCTTATACTACCAAATTAGGCCATCATACACTTGTTCACAAGTAAGGAGAAATAATTATAGCTAAATCAAAAGGAAAATGCACTTGAATATAGCCAAATCATTAACATTATAAATCAAACTTAAAAGAAAGTAGATTAATTATCTTATATTAACTTTTAATTTAAGCATCTAAAATTACGCATAAACACAAATATGTTAAGTTATATACAAATGCATAAATCAAGTTCATGTTGAACGCTTAAATAAACTTCTAATTATTGTCAATATGTTAAAAAATACTTATAAATGAACCTCTTATTCTAAAGATATTAGACAATACTTATAAATGAATCTCTCATCAAAGAATTAATTCATGAGATAGGCATGTTCAATTCATGCATGCGTGTAACTGATTAAGAAATGTCACCACTATCAAGGTTTCATGCTCAAGAAATTCCACCACTATCAAGGTGTCATGCTCAATCATACTAAAGTTATAACTTTTAAGTTGATGATATATTATCTATGTACAATTAATTCTGGTGTCTATATTAAACAAATTGTTTGCATATTTTAACTCCTGCAAACTAAATGATTTGTTGTAACATCCTCTTCCCATACTAAGAGTTAGAACCCTAAAATACGATACATGTGAGATCAATGAGAGATTAAGAAAAATGCATCTCAAGCTCATGCATATTATTAGCATACACACATATGAATATTGAAATTTTTGCACACATGAAAATATTTATACATGCATTCATTGACGAATTCCGGGTATAATTGATTTGTAAATGCGATTATATTGAGAATTGTAGTTTTTTATGTTGAAAACTGATTTGGATGGCGTATTTAGTGATTTAGAATTTTTGGTGAATTTTAGGAAAATTTTTAAAATTTTAGGTAATTTTGGACTAGGAAAAGTGCCAAGTGGCAAAACAATTAGTACATGGCTTTAGGATTTATTGACAAGTGCCACAGAAAATTGAGTGACAAATGGCATGGAAATAGAGTGACAATGGATTAGTTACTAATAATATAGGGTACAATATTTGAAGCCTTTAGCATTGTTAAATAAGTGGTAAGTGTCATGACACATGTCATGACACTTACTAAGCTTTTTAATCTTGCTTTCTAAAACCTACGAAACTCACCATTTAAAAGACCATTCTTTTGTCTTTCACTTCTCTACTACATGCTCTTGGCTTCTTCTTCTCTTCTTCTCCACCATCTATTACACCCTCTTCTCTTCAACCATCAATGTTAAGCTTTGTTATTTTCTTCAACTTGCCACTCTGTACAATTGTGCCATCACTTTGTTGATGAAAGCTCAACTTTTCCTCCATAAAATGGTGATGAACGAATGGTGCAAGGAAAAGCTAGGGTTAGATGATTTTTTTAAAGATCTTGAAGTAAGCAAATAAGTATTATGTTATTGTTCTTCTTAGGTTGTTAAATGAAACTTATTGATGATAGATTAGGGTTAAATGAGCATAACATGGTATATGTATATATGCTTGACTTGAATGAGAGGTATGTTCATGTCTTGCTTTTATGTGTATTCGTTCACTGGTTGCGCTTTTGTGAAAGTTCGTTGTGGCCAACTTGCAAGATTTCCTCTCAAAAATAGTTCGCCGCGGCCAACTCCTTGGTTCACCACAGCCAACTTGCAAGATTTCACTAGGAATTTTCCTCTCAGGAAAAGTTCACTGCGGCTAACTCCTAACTTCACCGCAGCTAACTTTCTTACACAGCTTAAACATGCTTCAGTATTTTGATGACATCTTGATCAGTAGTTATCCAATTGGGATGATTTTTAATTTGAAGTCAAATAGAGACATAGAGATACAAATTTTCTGAAGAAATCAAATTTTAATTCTGTCTCTAGAATTCTAGATTTCTGAATTGAAGTTTAGTACAAGATATTGATTTAGTTTAAGAACAGTTTGAATTATTTGGAGTATAACTTTTGGAATACTAAACCAAATCGAATGATCTTGGTATCATTAGAAACTTATGAAATAGGAAATTTTCTAGCAAAAAGTATTGCCAAATTACTTCATTTTCATTGTCTGAATGATTAAGAATAGTAAACCCAAAAGTATATTTTTGGAAAATCTGAAATGAACAATTGAGTTATGAAATTTGATTCTAGCGGTTTTATTGAGATATAAACCCTAAGTACAAATGATACTTAAGTGAGTTTTGATATATGATTGATAATGTGATGAGAATAATGGAAAGATACCCGGGATTGTCATTGAGCATGCATTGTACACATTCCATATACACATTTGTGCATGAAGGAATACTTATAATTGTGCAATTATTAATATGTGTGCAAAGTGTGTATTGCATAATATTGATGTGCAGGATAAATGTCCACATTCAGACGTTTCAAGATCTTGGAAGCAATTCCTAATCTGGAGCGTACTGTGACTCGAGCTAGATGGTTTCATTTCATTATTTGTTTTGATTTCAATTTTTGCATTGAATGACTATGGTTATGATTATTATGCAAAGTGAATATAATTGATATGAATGTGATTTGCTTATGGTTGATGCCAGACAATGAAGGTCCGAGACTTGATGCATAAATGTGATATTGAAGTGTTACTTCTATGTGAATGAGAAGAAATAAGTGTATTCTCAACTTAAATATTGAATGCCAAACCAAGGTCCGATGACATGTGAAAGTGAATGTGTAAAGTGAAATAAAGTGACTGACTGATCATATGTGACTGATGCATTCCATTATCTAAATGCATGAAACATAAAGGCAGTTGTGACCGGAGTAGCCACCAAAAAAGAGCTTAAAGCTCAGAATGTGAAAAAAAGCTTAAAGCTTAAACTATGATAAGAGCCTTAGACTTGATTGTGAATGTACCAGGTATCCACTAAGGGATATGGGACATCATTTGATATAGCCCGGTATCCACTAAAGGATATGAGCTAGATAAAAAAGCACTCGTTCACAACGAAAATAACAAATTGAAAGTGAGTCTTATGTGCACTGCATATGCTTGATATGGATTATTATAATGGTTTGAATAATTTTTGAATGTGATATGTGTTGAATGTAAAATGTGAAATGACTGATCAAGAGTATGTTATTCAACATGATAAATTAAAGATATGAGGTGAATCGTATGATTTTATGAACTATGTGTTTATGTGATTAAGTGAGCCATCGAGGATGGTTACTCACTGAGTTTGCAAAACTCACCCAAAATTTGCAATATTTTTCAGGCTCAAAAGAGTTGCCCCTTTAGGTAAACGGGACTATAGCCACTGCATTCAAGTAAGAGATAGAGGTCAGGATCAGTTCGCATCTGCATTTGTATTTCAATATTTTGTATTAAATTGTGTATTCACAAGTATTGAACATTGTAAATGTGGATGTTTCAAAAATGAAGTCACATTTTGACTGGAGGTATTTTGTTTGTGTAATGAGCCCCAATTGATTATTGAAAATTTGATAATATGTACATTATTTGTCATACTGGTGTTTGGAATTGGTTATGAAATAAAAGGGGCCATTTATGATTACTGAATTTTTGAAAATGATGTTTCAAAAAAAAAAATTGTAATGAGTCCTGTTTGACTATTCTAGCGTGTTGCTCTCACGGGGTGCGTGTTCGAATATTCTCAGGATGTATGGATATGTGCTCAGTGGAAGTGGTGTGCTATAATTTGGTATTAAAGCCCAGATTTAGTATCTTACATAGGCATTTTTCAAAATATGTGTCAAGTTTCATGCATTTTAGACATATCATAGTAGGCAGTAGCGACTGATCCCTAGTCTGAGTCGCATGTATATGAGTCACACGTATGAGCATTTGTTAAGAGTTTGAGTTGATAGAAATAGTGAAAAGAATGATGACCTGTCAGAATGAAAGAAAATAAAAATTTATGGATATCTTTGAAATGAGAAATATTATATAGTTAGATATGACAGATAAAGATTCAACGCATTTGTATTGGTGATGTATTATAGAATATGGCACCAATAATGTACTATAGTGTTATATCCTTGAATATGATATAGATGTGGATACATCTTCGAGAAGTGATTGAGGAAAGCAGAGGTATGATAAAAATGACAAGAATTAAAGTGTACAAGTAAGGTTGAAAGAAAACCAAATTCTTTCTATAACCTAGAGAGATTGAAATTAGATTTGAAATGATTAATTGAATAATATGAAGAGAGTTATGATTTATTGTAGGAATATGTTAGTGGAATTAAGAACAGAGCTTCATGATGACAATGCTTCTACAATTATGAATTGATTGAAAATATACATATGTAAGATGGAATAAATGATAACGGGAAGATGAGATAAATGATATCGATATGTATAGAA
>JAOSBN010000008.1:17790740-17806799 GCA_027563595.1 Erythroxylum suave | reverse complement strand
TTGGAAATGTTGTAAATGATTTTGCAATGTAATGAAATTATGACTACAAGCATTTTGTATTTGTAATGGGCCCAAACAGCTATTGAAATTTTGATGATTGCATTGCTGCAATCAAAAAAGTTTATGAATAAAGTGGGCCGATTTGATTATTGATTTCTACATTTGCATGTGTTAAAGAAAATATTCGTAATGGGATTTTACTGACTAACTGTGTTAGCATGCCACCCTCGTGGGGTACATATTCGGATATCACTCAGGATGTCTAGTATGTGTCTTACGAGAGTGGGGTGCTACATTTGTAACTTAAATTGCAAATTTATAATAAAATAGATAAAAAGAACAATAAGTTGCTTTGATTTTGATGGCTAACATCTCAACCCACCTCTCAACCTTTTCAAGTTACATAATAATATCTAGCAATTTTGGTTTCTCTTGAAAGGGGATTTTCATTAAGAATACTCATCTTGTAGTTAGGCGATAAACTTGCTTAGGTGGTTACACCTCTAAAATATACTACTTAACTCATACGAAAAGGAGAAGAATAATCAACTCACTTAAATGAATGCCAACAAAGCATTGACGAAATGAGTCCAAAACAAGTCACAAATGGAGGTATAATTTGACTACATGAAGATCAATACTACAAAAGTATTAAAGAGAGTAATAAATTGATTTCTCCCTGCGTAGTGGAATCTTAAATCCTACGTAATTACTGTAAGACATCAAACATGCAACAAAATATTGAATGTATTATAGTTTTAATTAATTTACAAATTTATGTTTAATATTTAGATAGCTGTTTTTAATTTAATGATCAAAGGAAATTCAATTTTGTATAACTATTTTACTTTTATCCTTACCAACTCATTCACTGCCAACAAGAAATCCTTGCAACTAAATAATGGAATAGGGGACCACAACATACACGGAGCAACTCAACAAGTATTTTGAGCTTAGGTCAAAAATAGAGGATCACAACATACAATAAACATAAACAAAAAACCAAACAAAAGAGACATCAAAGGAATAAGGAATACGCGACCACAATATATAATAAATATAAACTTAAAATTAGTCAAAAGAATCGACCTACCACAATGTATTGTCCTTATGTTGTTGCCCAGAAATTTGACAAAGGTACGCAGGAGGTGACAGAAACGTGCTGCTGCGATTGGGCCTATTGTTCCTGTGATTAAACTTTCAAAAGAGCGAGCAAGATTTCTACAAACATTTGAACGAAGTGAGAGTTAGGGGATTTAGGGATTTCTACAAATATTTGAAGTTAAGGATTTAAGGATTTTGTGTAATCTATAAACGTTTGAAGTTAGGGATTTTAAGGAATTTGTGATTTAGGGATTTTGAATGAAGAAATGGTGAGTTTTGAAAACTTGAGACTCAATTTTATTTTAAATACATGAAGCCACGTCGGCAAGTGTTAGGACTCACTGATGTGCATAAAACTATTTAAAAAAAAAGTCACGTCGTGTATGATGTGACATTTAACTAACAAAGAGTAACTTCCATTAAAATTTTCGTTCTCATACAATTTGTTTCAAATGTTCTGTAAACGTTAAAGTTCAAATTGAACAATCCGAAACATCTGGTTTTAACTTGTATTCCAATGCAAACGTCAAGATTTACAAATTTAGCCCTATGGTATTCTTTTGTTTTCCCTGGCCCAGAAGGTGAATATGAATTGCTTTGCTTGCCATTACTGTTTGATGATATAAGTGATAATTAAGGACTGTCTGTATAAGAGCCATGATTATCTATCTGGAAATTGCTTTCCAATATCACTCAGCATTTTGAGTTGAGAGATGATAAAGGCAGATGTATGCTGTATTCAAAATAAGTAAATGAGACATGATCATCTATCTAAATCATAAACATCTAATGAAAAACTCATAATACATTCATAAATGCACACGCAATATCGTTGATACACCATAAAATTATCGCAACGGATAGAATTTGTCATGCATTGTCCCACCACCAATATAGATTTGGAGAAAATGGAATTTTCTTCCTTAATTTCTTGGCCCAGAACAAGAGAAAATTGATGAGAAATCATAGGTATAACAGAAGGCAAAAGGATTGGAAAGTGAAAAACCTGTACATGCTACAGATTGTAGTTCCACACTCAAAATTAGCACAAAAAAAAAAAAAGGATAAAACAAGCAAGTCGTGTTGGTGTTTCATCCATTAGCCTTACATATCAGACCATACATATTTTCTTCCAGCCAGAGGGCAGCATTCGTAACACCCTCCTAGATATGACCGTGCTAATTTTTCAGCTCAACAACATCCTCTCCCTTGGATTCAGTTTCAGAAAGCTTTGACTGTGAGCATTGTCCATTTGCAGAGGCATTAGACTTGATGGGTTTCTTAAACTGCACCAAGATCATTGTCATGTTGTCACATCCCTCCCCACTTGCTGTTGACGGCGCCAAGCACCTATCAAGTACTCTCTCACACACCACAGAAAGCTTACTTTCCTGCATTTTTTTGAGAGTGTTGGAACTTTGAAAATGTATAGTTGGGTAGAGTTCAACCATTTGTATCAAGATCCTAACAAAAAATTAAAATTGCACATACCGTGCTTAGTTGTTCATGAATGTAATCTACTAGTTGCTGACTAGACATGCAATCCCTGAAACAATCGACAATAGTAGTAATCCAATTTCAGCAACAGAGGACTTCACAATATCTTAAACGAGAGGATATTATCATTGCAGATTGTTCATACATTCATATCTCTTCAGATAGTAGCTGCAAATATACTGCAAACAGTTATAAGAGATATGTAGATTGTTTCTGAAACTACTAATGTTGCCTACGTATATAATGTACTTCACTTGGAGAAACCATGATAGCTTACTTTTTCTACTAATTCCTTCATAATAATCTCTTTGGAAGATGATCCGAATATACTTTCTTCCATGGCAAATACATTAACGATATAAAAAGTTCTGAACACAGTGCAGTGAACCATATTAAAAAGGGAAGCATTTGACACATACCATATTCCATCACATGCAAGCACAATAAAATCATCATCATCGCAAAGTTCAACCTAATTGAATGAGCAATAAAAGTTAATTTAAGGGGAAAATAAGGTATAATTATCAAGATCTATATATAAGAGAATGATTTGTTCAATTACATAGTGTAAAAAGATGATTTCCGCACCGTGTTAATATCTGGATTTGCTGTTACAATTTGCTTCTCAGCAGGTAAAAACTTGTTCTGCTTGAACTCCATATCTCCTGAGGTACATACAAAAGGTTAGAAAACCATGAAGAATTAAAAAGAGTCAAAAGTTCTATCTCTCTTTCCTTCTCCGTGGTGAATGAAGGTTGATATGCAGGTTTCTGCTCTTACAACCTATGGGAGTAGTTACATGAAACAAGTCAAAAAAAAAAAAGCACCGGCATAGACTCATTCAACTTTTATTAGGGCAGGGACCTAGTTTCCAATTATGGGAATAAGACAGTGCTACTGTTGTATTTTCTGATATCTAGATGCATTGCCGGGGAAAATAATGGATTAGAGTCCAGAACTCTTGCTTCACAACATAGGAGAAGAGTGATAAGATAAACAGTGTCAGACCATGAACAAACTAATTGTGAGGACCATAAATGTTATTAAGGAGATCAAATAATCATGTCTACCTATAGCCCTTGCAAGATTTAAACTGCCATTGACCCGTCCTGCATGTATGAAACCACCAGCTTTTAAAATCCTTTCTTTCTCAGCCTCAAGATCAGGTTTATGGTCTCTAGACAGATTATATGCCTGCATCAAGAAAGTCCCTTTAAATCCAATTGAGAAGGGTTCAAGGTTTCTGCATTGTACCATGATAGAACCACAGAAGGTAAATATTTGTATGTTTATGTTCCTGAATGCAACAGTTAGCCTCTAACTAAAAATTTAATACCAGTGGTCTCACAAACAGCAAACTAAAGCTGAAGATCATCCGGCATCATTTTAAACAGATATTAAAGACGGTAAGTTCTCTCTCTATCTGTTAACTGAAAAGCACCTGGCCCTTTCGAGATATCACACATCGAGAATCACCAGCATTTGCAACAACAAGTTGGTTGTTTCTTACAATTGCTACACAAGCAGTTGTGCCAGAAGTTGGTCCAGAAAAGTCAGAGTGAGGACCCTGTTCAGAGTAAACAAGTTACTTATCATTAGCCACAAAGTATTGCCGTAAAGCCATTATGGCTGATTCCTTGTATCATGAGTAAAAGAAGTTTCAGCAAAAACGTGCAGCAAAAAATTGTAGCACTATCATCTTAGCTTCAATTTTTTTCTTAAATTCAAGCATGCAAATTAAAGCCCAGTGGAAAAAATGAATTGATAGGGTTTAGAACAGAACATGGAAAAAATGGATTGGATGAAATGCACACCTTATGAAGAGTATGGTTATATAAAATGCTTTAACTAAGATCACATCAATGAATAAAAAACATAACTTAATTGATGAAAATTTTGTATGTCACAACAGAGATGTAAATGTAATGAATGCTTAATGAAACCCTCCAACTATACTGAGCCACAAACTTTCAGAAACCTTTTATCTTCTCAAAGTTGCTTTCTGGAGGAAACTATATCATTGGCAAATAATATTATGCTTATTATCAAGTGAATGGCCTCAGGAAATTTTTATTACTAGTTTTCACAATGAGTTGCTACATAATCATCATTATGGCTCACTATCAACAGAACTAGTAAAGATTTCATTTAAATGCTCATGAGCTCTGATGGGAAGTGGGAACTCATAAGCAGCAAGTAGAAAGAAACCCTATTAGTTTCTCAAATCCACAATAATACATCATGACAGGTAACTGCTTGAATTGTCAAAATAATTGTCGATAGAATCAAAGTGGAGTTGAAATGAAAAAAAAGTACACTATTACAAATATAAACACAATCAGATGACAATAAAATATATGTTTATAAAATACCTCTTCAAAAAGCCAATCATCTGTCTGGCCATTGCTCTCACCATTCCTTGGAGACCATATTAACCCCTCTAACATGCCAGTAAACTTGTTTATTCTATCACCCAGAACAGCTAATTCCCGCCATCCTCTTTGTCCTCGCATCATCTCATCCATTCTGCAAGAACCACAAAAATTCAGATCATGGTCCAAACAGAAGTTATACTTTACAGGATGCATTAAGGGCAGATGAGTTATCTTGCTATACATCCAAAATGATAATAGATAGCTATGAAATATAAATAAAAGAACAATGTAAAAATCAAAGACCTTTAGGGAATGACAAGTTTCTTTTTAAAGATACACCACCTTCGTATTTTTCTTTTTTGTCATCAATTAAATTAATGATGTAATTAATAATAGTATTCTGCCTCAAAGTGAAACTGCACAGCAATTAAAAGGAAAATTCTTGACATCATCTAAGAGAATCATTAAATATAGAAACTAGCAGTGCACAATATCACATGATCCAAATAAATATAGAACTTTTTAATTGGGTAACTTGATTTTCATTCTAAGTAGGAGGAAATGAGAAGTTCAACAATCAAATAAATAAGGTAACCTGAAAAAAGCTTTCTGAACAGAAGTTCCTATATCTCCAGCTGGATAAGCTTCATTCTTAAGAACCTGTTGATGAAGAAACTTTGCACAGAACTTTGCAACTACTTTACCTGTAAGTTTACAAGAATATGATGAGCTATGAAAATTGCAAGCGGCACTTCTTACTAATGAGAGATAGCTATCTAAGTATTTCTGGACAAAGTTTTTGACTCAATGAAAATCAATTTTCTCTATACAATGCTCAAGTAAGTATCAATGTCAGATAAATTAGGATAAAAAAATGTTTCTGTGTTTTAGATGGAAAAAATAACTTCATAAACTCCCAGCTCCCAAAAGTCACTGCTCATTACAGTCTTTTCACATCTAAAAATACTAGGACTAAGGAATCAACAATTACAGAACCAAAAAGAAAGTGTCTCTGCATATAAGAGAGGTGGGATATGTAAAACAAGGCTCCATTTTCAATTTTATCAGCTACCTTCCAAATAAGATAAAGAAAAGAAGGCTCCTGTTTTTGTTTTGTATTGCTAATTTCTGATATATTTTCATCATCCCATAGTGAAGATAAAAGTGGACCCATCGCTTGATGAAAAATTTAAAACTATGTATATCATAGTTACTGTTTATATTCTTTCGGTATAAAGGTAGATTTGTTTTGGCACTCAGAAATTAATTCTTCTATAACTATTTAATATTGCTAAATGATTATACATACTAATTTTAGTGTCTTGGTTGTTACTGAATATCTAGATTACCTTTTTTGGTCAATTATAGCCAAGAATTTTGTTAAAAAAAAATCCTCATAGCTTCCAGTGATATCCATTTAGATTACCTATGCTTGCACCCTAGAATATGAAAATATTTGATACCATGTGAAAATTATAAACACTCTTAGAAATAAATTGAAATCTATCTCATTTTTTATGATATTTATCGTTTGTTATTTTTATAAAAGGTTTGTAAGTTAACCAAATTATTAAGCTACTGTTGATATTAGTGCACTGAATTAAATTTCTGGACCCACATCTGTTCCATATAAGTCTGTGCATTTATATGGTCATCACAAAAAATGGGGTGATCCAAGATTGGTTGGAAAGAATGAAAGTTTAGACTATCAACACTTGAAAAAAAGCAACTAAATTTCATAGTTCATACAAGGCTCAGTAGCTGCATATGTAAAGTGGAATATCAAGAACATATATTTTCATTATAATCTCCAGACCACATACTTGAATGTGTACCCAACATAAGTTCATATATCAATAAACAAACTACAATTGCTTTTCAGTCAATGACCTAGTCACAAATGATTCCAGACTGAACTGAGTTCACTTTCAGATTACTCACTTTAAGGATGTGCAAGGTTTGGAAATGCAGACAGGATTGGGTGGTTGTACCAGAAAATCAGGTGACTAACTGATGAAGTCAACCTTACCTCCATTTTTGTTTCTAAAAGCCAGTCCTTTCAACAGATATAGGAGATCTACCTGATTAAGTTATAAACAGAAGAAAACTAGTGCAATGATCAGGACTTGCTGCTTTGAACCAAAATCAGGAGTTCGAGCCTTACATGCCTATTTATTCTTAAATAGGGGTAGAAGACTATATAGAATAGTGGAAGAGAGATTTAAACCATGAATGTACAAGAAAGAATAACACAGTTGATCACAGGAGCCAAGCTCATTTCCGCATGTGTCTCATAGCTACTTTAATCTTAGTGAAACTAACATTATCTAAAAACTTATAGAAACTATAGGATCATTTAGTCAGCTAACATAGCAAAAGAGTTAAGGATCTCATAATGGTTAAGGATCTCATAATGGTAGCTCAGTCCACTATAAGTACCTGAGACATCAAACTCTTACCTCCATGGCCATCATAAACACCAAAGAATGATGTTGTAGAATCCAAATCAGTTAGTGCTGCATGCTGAGCAGTAAAGGTTAGTTTGTCAGTACAAAGAAATAAATGTGTCCAGAGGCATCAAAATAAAAGGCATGAAAAGAAGTGTCATCTTTGGAGAATCTCCATAATAAAACGAGAATTTGCAGCAGTAAGAATGTATTGCAAGAGCTTTCTCAATAAACAGAACTTGAAAGCATGCACACTTTTTCAAGCACTTCAACCACTGGTGTTTCTATATCTTCAAAAGCCGTCCCAAAATTTCCAACTTATGATAACACAAAGAGTAACAAATGATTCAAATCACATGGCATAGATGTAACAGACCATGTTCTTTGGTCGTTAAATTCCTAAGAAATCATTGAAGGGATCAATCTATTAACAATTAACGACTAAGGAAAATAGGAGTAAACTGTCCTATTGATTGAGGGAACCTTAAAACTTTCCCTTGGCAACAGATTATTTTTATGCAAGATAGCCTCAGTCCCAAACTACTTGAACTGGAATTGAAATCCTTTTCGTCCATTTCAAGGGTGGTGATAGTCAAAACTAACTAATTCATCATATTAATAGTTGCAGAGATAGAGAAAAAAAAAGCTAGCTTTATTATAGTGAGATGACAAGTTATATCATACAACCCTATGTATCTAACTTCCAAACAATGTCCTTATCATAATTGAGAATCCAACAAATAATACCCCAACACTGATACTAAGAAAGTTAAATGTACAATGACTTAATTGCTTACAACATTCAAAGATATCAAAAGTA
Organism: Erythroxylum suave; assembly: GCA_027563595.1. Taxonomy (NCBI): domain Eukaryota; kingdom Viridiplantae; phylum Streptophyta; class Magnoliopsida; order Malpighiales; family Erythroxylaceae; genus Erythroxylum; species Erythroxylum suave. Next base: position 17,798,556 of record JAOSBN010000008.1, on the reverse strand, counting down.
GAACTAATTACTCACTGCATCTTCCATGGATGCACGCCAACCTTGCATAGAAGACAAACCAAATCTTAGCCTATCATTCTCACCATCCTCTGAAAATTTCTCAGTTTTCGGAGAGCTTAGGTATATGCCCATTTCTATCTGAAACAGAAGAGAAATACCCAGCAGAAAATCATAGTAATTCACAACAAAGGATCTTATAACAGAAGTAACATATCAAATCCAAAAGCACTACTATCCACAACCAGCTTGAACATGATAACATTAGTGTTTGATGCAAATAAGCTGGCATCATCGCAGCGAAACAAAAATATGCTCTTACTAGTTGAACTTCTTTATGCTTGTCAATCGGGAGAAACTAAAAACAGTTTGTTATAACTCATTTTAATTCAGATTGATAACATTTCAGTCATCAGGAAACCATATGAACAATTTGATGTGAAGATGAAATGATCAGAAGAAATAAGAGGAGTTAATCATACACAAAGCACCACTGCTATGGATAGAAAGAACTAGTAATCAAGATTCATAAACTTACTTGTGGGAGTAAGTACCGAAATATGGAAAGAGCATAAAATGATATAAGTGAAAAGACAGATAGGAGAAGTGTTGGGGAGGTAACTTTGAAAAGGTCAGCCTAAGTTTTGCATTACCACAACAAGCCCATTAAGATAAAATTGGGCAAGCATTTCTACAGACGACACTTGTAAAGGAGCGAGTTATTAGCTTAAATATCCTATGGCAAGAAATTTAACATCAGATTTACCCGACCCAAGCAAAATTCTCAAAGTTTCAATTTTCCTACATGCTTTTTTTATATGACCAACTGTGTGCGAACGCCCAATTGGGCCACAGATAATCTCAGAATATTACATAGACTCAAGATGCCTGAATCAAGAAAGGCATCCAACAGGGCAGTAGGGAAGATTTTGTAAGGCAAGAGACAGGAAGGGCATCAGATGCAACTTTGGAAAGGTCAGCATAAGTTTTGCATTACCAAAACAAGCCCGTTAAGATAAAATTGGGCAAACATTTTCACAGACGACACTTGCAAAGGAGCGAGTTATTAGCCTAAATATCCTATGGCAAGAAATTTAACATCAGATTTACCCGACCTAAGCAAAATTGCCAAAGCTTCAACTTTCCTATATGCTTGCTTTCTTTAGATGACCAACAAAAAAAGAGAAACAAGGGAGAAAAAGATTACCTGTGGCCCAATTGGGCGTCCGCACACAGTTGGAAGATCAGGAGGCAAGAGAGAGAAAAAGAACCCGAATGGTCTTTAAACACGAACCGCTTAGGGAAACTAACAAAGACTCCATCAGAACTTGATAAATCCAAGAAGAAAATGGAAGATTGACTGAAAGAAACAAGGGAGAACCAGAACCAGATACAAATACTTGAAATGAAGAGAAGTAAAGAGAGAAATTTTGAGGTATGAGTCATACAAGGGAGTTGGTCCGATGACTAGGAGCAGAAGAGTCATGCGAAAGGCCTTACCTTTGATCCTTCGTCTATCTAGAATTCTCTCTCTTTCCTGATTGCTTAGAATGGGAAACGTGGGCAGGCGGCTCGTTGTTTAAGTGTTACTGTTTCTACTGTTGGTGTATTTTTGTTTTCCAGCAACAATGACTAATAAAATTATTATAATCTTTCTTTAATTGTCTAATAAGTAAGAAACCGTTGAGGTCATTAACGATCTTCAGTCATCTATTTTATGGCCGAATAATGGGTTGGCAGTGGCAATTGTATACGTCAACCTTGGACGCCAACGGCTTAACTTTACATGTCATTATTTTATTTTTTAATTTTTGGTTTTAGTTTTCAAAATTTATGAAAAAGTAATTTTTGTTTCATATTTTTATCTTTTTTTATCAACTAAATATATATTTTTAACTATTTAAATAATTTAATCTTATTAATAATTTTTAATTTTGAATTAAATTAAAATATCTTCAATACATACACACACACACAAATATATATATTTATTTAAATAAATTTTGATTTAATAATTATAACATAGTAAAATAAAATTTAACTTATAAATTATTTATTTTAATAAAAAAAAATTCATTTTTTAGTAACAAACATTATATAAAAATAAAAGTAAATTTAATCAAGTGAAAATAATGTATCTTTAAATTTTACTTAATATATAATTATCATTAATAACCATATTAATCATCCGCAGAAAACTCCATTCAAACTTTTATCTTGGCTATGTTTTGAGATAGTAATGTGTACATATGGATATAAAGCAGATCCAATTATTCATGTTGGAAGGGGTCAAGTTTACGCTATTAATTTTGTATGTTTAAGACAGGCGAAACATCTCTATCAAGCCAACAAATAGTAGGGAATTAGAGAGAGAGCCCACGTCACATACAATATTTACTGCATGAATTTAAGTTTAGTTATTTTTAATAAGTCAATTTATTAATTGAGTTTAAGTTTAAATTGATTTAAAATTTAATTAGTTTTAAACAAAATGGATCTAAATAATTCAAACTAAATTTTGTTATATTTTTTATTTTAAAAAATTGACGAAACTGATCGTATAACTTTTTGATTTCAAGTATATATATGATGTTATTAGGAATAACAATAGGTTAGCTCTACATTACCAATCCTAATCACATCACACACTTGAAACAAAAAAATCGGAAGAGCATAGCCAAATGGAAAGTTATGAACGACTCTCTAATATTCAATGCTAATAGTCACAAGTCACAAGTCACGTCAATAACCCTAATTAAGAGCTCCAGTTGCCCCTTTAAGATGTATCTAGATTCTTCGCGACACCCACCCATCTACGCTATCTCAAATTCAAAGTATAAATACTTATGATAAATAAAATTAAAATTTAATGAAAATTGACATTTGATGGGTTAATTTTTATTAAAGAGAAGAATAAAATAGGATACATTTTTATAAAACACAAAATAAAAAGAATATGTGCAATATTAATTTTTATAAAGAATAAAAATAAAGTTCATCTCACCTTTAATACTTATTAAAAAAGAGAAAAAAAAGGCACGTTCTCTTAACTATTTTTTTATTTGATTTCTTTGAATTATTCTCTTAATCTTAATGCAGATATTTAATATAAGCAATTAAATTCTTGATAATGAGTTGTCAATTCATTAGAATCCTTTTTTACTATTTTAATTTATCGTTAGTTGACTAATATTATTAATTGATTGATTTTTATAAAATGAAAATAAACTTATAATCGTTGGAGTATGATCATAGTGTCAAAGCATTAAATTTCTATTCCAAATTTCCCGCATGTCATTATTATATTGACTCGAAAAATTAGGAGACAAGAACACCTAATTCTTAGTATTCCCCCCTAATAATTGTATTAACGACTAACCATACTTCTAATTGATTTAGGCCTACCGTAGTGAGATCTGCTTAAACCTATATCTTAATTCAACAAATGTTTACACATCTCATTTAAAATAAGTTTTTTTTTTCCAATTAACCAATTGTTATCTCATTCATTCGATCTAATACGACTAAAACGCTGCCTAACCGTGGAGGAGAGCAATTGATGTAGTTGTAGAAAAGTCAACCGTCTCTCCGTTTGAAATTGTTAGCCAAAGTCGATGCTTACGAAGCAACCTCTGTTTCTTCTTAAAAAGTCTACGCATGCGATTCCATTCTACCTCCAACTCTTCTTAGCGATACTTTCTAAGCTGCTTGTTGATTTCCGAAGTATTTGACTGGAAACACGTTGCCCTACATCTCTTTTAAGAAATTTAACTTTTATTTTGCAGGTAATTCTAGCCATTCCAACTGTTGTTGTTGCAGTTGAGGCCTTTGAGACCCCGGTTCCGCTTTTGTCTTTGAAGAGAAGCAATTGATGAGGTCGCAAGGCGGTGACTTTCACGTGCTTCGGCTTCTTCTCTTCACATTCACCATTTTCCAGCCTCTCGTCTTCTCCTATTTCCCAATTCTAAATGTGAAGAAACCACAATCCTATCAGAGAAACACATAAATAAACTATATTCATTTTTTAATAATAGATTATTGGAGTTCTCAAAATTATTCCCAATTTTATTAAAAATAATTGTTTAATTAAAACTCTACTTTACTATTAATATAGATAATCAATTCATAATAAAGCCCCAGATCTGTGACTCTACAAGATTTTAACCGGGAGTTAATAACGGTAAATTCTTAATAAAGTATTAACTATTAAAAATGTTTGGCTTTTGCCGGACGTTAAAATAAAAGGTTGAAAACGACACCATATGGAGCTTATCGGATAGAAAATGGAGGAGATCGTTTGAAGGTGCGATCTTTGATATCTAATAAAGGAAAAGTACAAATGAAAAGCATAAAAAATTTCCAACTTTGAGCGATACATGTACCAGAACTGGTCAAGGGATAAGTTCAAATGTGCCACGACAGAACTATGATCATACTTGAGAAATATCTGTCACGGATACAACGTAGTAATGATTTTAAAATTAGATTAAAATTAAATATCTAAATATTTAATTAATATTACATTGTCACAAATATTCTTATGTCGTGTAAAATTAAAAAAATTATCTTTATTTATTAAAAATATTGCAATTTAATTGAATAGCGAAATATTTAAATGAAAATTAATTTTATTATTTTAATTTATAAAAAATAGGTTCATTTACAAAAATTAGCTAATTAATTAATAAATAAGTTAACATTTAATAATAACAATTATTAAAAAATTAACTGATTTTTTAAATTTTATAAATAAACTATAATTATTAATTAATAAATAAGCGCATAAAGTAAAAAAAATTATACAAACTCGAATCAGATATCGTCCGCAAACACCGTGCAACTTGCAAAGATTTAGACAAAAAAAACATCTTTCACCTCCTTCCTTCCGAGTCATCTGCATCTACTTTAAGTCCATGCGCCCACACCACCACCAGGCCGCTGCTAGTGGCCAGAATAATATCCAGCTCCTTCTCTACTCCATATCCACACTTCATAATAAAATATAATCTTTTAACACATGATTGTTTAATAATATCTTCAGAGAAGATTTCTTAGAAACATTTTATCTCATCTTTTAGAATTTTTCTCTTTTTTATACCACTTTGTTACTTATTAAACAATTGGGCTTGCATTAAACTATTCGCCGTGGTTGCTTCCAAATTCTAATGCTTTAGTACGATTTACTAATATTAAAAGACGACAATAATAATAATTTTACAATTACAAGTTCCGTATGTGCAAGTTTAAAAATTATTTTACTTATTATTATTATTGCTTCACTGTAGCTGGGAATCATATTCATATCATCCACTGGCTAGTACTTGCTTTGTTGAGTGGTGTATGTTTCTAGGTTGATTTAATGGGATAATAGGATTGATCTGTTACCACATTTTATTCTCTGCTAAGACCATCTCTTCAATCTCATTCTAATTCGGTGAAGTGAGGTCTAAGTGGAATCTAGGATATTTTTCAAACATAACGTTTCATTTAGGATCATATTGTATGCCTACGAGATAAAAGACTTTATGGATATATTGAAGGGGGTATTTGTTGATAGGTCTCGGCTAGTTTGTTGTTATTATCTTTGAGTAGCTTGGATTTATCTAGTGCCTTGCTGTCCATAACATGCTATTTGGGTGCAGTCATGATTGAACTTTGGTTTTGGGGTACAGATCATCTGCACCCCTTGTTTTATACGCTCTGTCCTCTTTTAATCTCAACCATTCAATTTATTCTATTAAATGGTTGAGATCAAATGGGTACTGAATAACTACATAATAAAGAAGAGAGAAGATCTATTCCCTGGTTTCCTATTAGATGTCATTTATAGGAGGTTTTTAGGTTTATTGGCTTGTTAGACTTTATAATAAAGGATGGCAGCCTCTTATAACACATTTAAATGGTTTACAGCTTATGATCATTCAAGTCCACATGTATATTGCCATTATTCATCATCTTCCATAACTCTTTTTGGGTTGTTTCCTAAAGTGATTAGCTTTTAATTCATATCGTAACATAATGATTAATTTGTAGAATAAATTTTCAGTTGTGTAATGCATCTAAAATTTGTCAGATTAATTTTGTTTTGCTGAAGACTTCAATAGTTTCAAGGCTTATGATTCCCTATTTCAGTTTAACATTATTGCTTTTGTTGGTCCTTTTCTTAATGCAACTCCATAGCGTTAGGTAGTTTGGTAGATGCTAATTCTTTAATTTAGGTCTTCTCCTCATTTAATGGGCATCCATAATTTTCCAATAAAACCCTACTTTAGGGAATCAAGTCCTTTAGGTGAAGCATATTCTTCCTCTTTTTTTATTTTCTAATATCTAATTTCAGAAGTCAAATCTCGTGTTTCGTATATAGAATTTTTGTGAATTCTAATTTGATGTAATTCTTTTAAGAGATTGAAAATTCTCATTTGATGCACAAATGTGGAAGTGATAAGTCATCTGTTTTCTTTCTTTTTGTGATCACACTACCATTAATAAACACGAATACAAATAATCAAAGGAAAGAATAATGAGAAAACACATGAAGATATAACCACTATATCTTAGGTCTCTTAAATTAAAAACACTAAAAAAATAGATAGCAATAAAAGTAAGAAAAGAAAACAATAAAAGGATTTAAAACACAATTAAACTATGCAAAGGATGAATTTTATTATTTATAATAAATATTGAATATTCGTACATAACAATTAGAAGTAGATAATTGTTATACCTCAAATATTTTTTTAATAAAAATTGTGATTAACAATTTCAATTACGAAATCACTCTTTTGTATAATTTTATCAATTTTATTAAATTTTTTTGTACTTCAAAATAGTTTTAAGAAACCCTTATGTTTTGTAAGAAGCCTAAGCATTTATTTTATTACAATATACTTTGATATAGATAATTTATAAATCTTGACACTCTATCACATAAAGATGATTAAGAATTAATAAATCTTATGTGTAGTACATGTCAAATGTATTGATTTATTATATTTATATATTATTACTTATAGTAAAAATATAATGATATTTAATATATGCTATTAACTTATTTAAAAAATTTATCATGTTTATAATTTTTAATATATATTAATTAATTCAATATCATATTAAATTTTTATTAAAAATTTAAATTGAAATAATTACTAATAAATAAATGATTAATTTTTATTTATAATTATTTTTTACTACATAATTGAAATTGTAAAGTTTTTATGATTTTATTAATTTATTCATTTTTTAAAAACCGAACTGAAAGTTAAACAAGTAAGATAAGAGATTGAAGATTTAAAATGTTCAAATTAATATTAGACTGTTACAAAATTAGTTAAAAATTGAATAAAATTTAAAATATGGTTGAAAGGTACTGCTCTTATCCATCAAAGAATTTAAAGTTTAATTAAAAAAGATTATTAAATAAAAATTAATTGATTTATTTTAGTTTATAAAAACTTATTAATTTACAAAAATTAACCAATTAATTAATTAACTGATCAATTTTTGACAAAAAGAGTTACTAAAATAAATTGAACCAAAAAGTTGAAAGATTTAAAGTTTTTATGCTTAGCCGAACAGGTTGAGTTTTTTAATGATTGAATTTATCACATTTATGTATTATAACTTATATTAAATGATATAACTAAATAATTATTATCTAATAAATTTATTTTACTAAAATATTTTTTAATATGTTCTGTTAATAATTAATAATTAATAATATATTAATGAGTTTAGATTAGCAATAAAGTTATAAATTTAATATTTTTATCAAAGGTTATTATATTTTATAAAAATGATGATAAATAAGATAATTAATATG